>OU015744.1:117515677-117533262 GCA_907169655.1 Acomys percivali | reverse complement strand
TTATCTAAGCAAACGCTTTCTTTTCCAACCATAGAAGAGCCAGCCATTGCCAGGCAAACTGTCACTTTCTATAACTCTACCTCCTGCGGGACTGTTTGTATTTTTTTTTTTTTTTTTTATAGTATTACACTATGTACAAAAAATGTAATGTATCTCCACATGACTTAAGGGACTTGATACTTGACATAAAGTTGTGGTCATGTACTGGTCTGAAGCTCTCTATAAAAGATGAAACTGAATCATTTCATTGAATACAGCACATTTTCTCCCCCCAAATAAATTGATTTTAGATGAATTCGCTTCATCTCTTTCACCCTGCTGAGCCTGGCTGTTTGCTGCGAGACACATCTAAGCAGGAAGGAGGGTGTTGTCATTTGATGGCAAATTAATTCAACAATTTCAACAAACATTTATCGACTGCCTACTCTATGCCAAATATAAGACTACGTGACAAACATGCAAAGAAAAATGAGATACAGCTCTTATTTCCAATAAACTGGATGCTGAGGGCAGACGCTTGTTTACCGCTGACTGCATTGCATCGTGGTGAACGCAGTAGAAGAGATGGTGAAGAGAAATGTGTCAGAGGAAATTATCTATTTTTTTTTTAAACTGGTGAAAGTCACAGAGAAGGAAGTTTCCGGTAGACAAAGACCAACATTCTTTATACTTTAGGCTACCTTCCTAAGACTGTCTTTTATATACTTTACATTACCTGCCTAAGACAGGATTCTATACACTTTACCTGCCCATGATGCTCTGGGTATAAGTCTGGGCTGGGAACAGATATGAAGCTAATCTATCCCACAAATTTGCAAAACAAGCATTCATATGTTTTTAACAGACAAAGTGCACTTCCATGACTTACTGATCACTCTTTATGGAAATGCTGTGAGATAAGAATTATTGAAGTCCCTTAGCTTTATAACATTCAAAGATGTTCCCCAGCCTGGAGTAAAAGCATGGCCAATTGTATTTGTTCCAACAGACAGCCATAGTGGTGACACTTGTGTGCAGCCTCTGGGGCACTCAGTGGTTTGCCCAGAGTGAATCGTAAGGAAGTGCTGTTTGCATGTTTTTCTGTATTTTAGGAGTAGCGCTAACTGCATTATGTGTAAATGCGGGGGGAATGTGCTAAGTGACCACAGTATTCTGTTCCAGTACATCTCTTCAGAGTACTTTACGTTTACACTGCTGCCTAAGTTTTTAGGTTTTAGCTGCAGGCACAGAATCCCCTAAGGTGCCCATGTCTGTGTGAGGATGCTGCCCTCTGGAGACAAACTCAACCCGCGGTAGGTAGGAGCCCATGAGCAAACCATTCACCATTTTATAGACAATTCTCAAAAGCATTCCTAAAGGACCAGGCTGAATTGAGCACCTGGTGGGACTATAATCAGTTAAGCACAACTGCCCTTAATTGCATTCTGCACAACAGCTTGATAGCACATTTACCTCATTGTTGTCTTCTCCAGACTGTCAGCTCCACAGAGTTCTAGGCAGAGAGTAGGGAATACAATCTTGGTTGAATGTGTCACAGATGACAACATACATAACCACAAGAAAGATGCTAATACACTTGAATTTAGGACTGGGGTCTGGGGTTCCACAAGAAGACCATCAAGGCCACTGAATCTGGACCCAGGCGGGCCTGCACAAACTGATGTGCCAACCAAGGACAGTGCACGCAGAGAGCATAGACACCCTGTTCAGATGTAGCCTATGGACAGCTCATTCTCCACGATGGCGGTGGGGGGGGGGGGGGTGGGGGAGAACGGGGACTGCCTCTGACATGAACTCTGATGCCTGCAATTTGATCACTTCCCTTTGGCGTGGTGGCCTTGCGGGCACATAGAGGAAGGGGATACAGACTATTTTGATGAAACCTGATAGGCTGTGGTCAGATGATGAGGGAAGAGGTCCAGTCTCAGGGTTCTATGGTATAGAAATCCAAAGAGGCCTGTGAAATTAACCCTTTCTCATTATGAAATACAGGCAGGTGGACTTGGCATGTTTTGATGGGTAAGGAACCACTTAGTGCTGTTGAAATTAGGAAAGGACTCCCAATTACTGGGGTAGGCTCCAATGTACTGTCCTGTTTCATCCTCCTTTCCCCTTCCTCCCCTAGTTTTTCCCATTTCCCCATTCATATTACCATAGTCTTCCTCTTCTATCTCTGGAGCTCCTCTCCTCCCACTCCCATGCTCCCTTTAAAGTGTTCTGGCTACCCTAGGCTGTATAGTCACATCTAAAGAGTTGAAGCTGGTTCCACAAATAAGAGAGAAGATGGGGCATTTGTCTTTCCGAGTCTTAGTGAGGTATACTGAATTACCCCACCTAGTATAATATTTCCTAGTTTCATCAATTTGCCTGAAAAGTTCATTTCCCTTGAAAATATACCTTCTAATACAACAGTGTGTCTTGTCAGCCAAAGAATGAATAGACCAATTGTGCCAAATCCTATGGCAGTTAGAAAAGAATTAAGTTACTGCCACATACAAGTATGAACCTCGGTATTAAGCTGATGCCATTCATTAAAATTCTAGAACAGGTAAAAATAATCTATAGTTCTGACATGTTATTGCACAATAGCTTGACTACTACTAATGATAATATATTGAATATATCACAAAGGTAGAATGAAGTTTGAATGTTTTAAATAAAAAGAAATATTGAGTAAGGAGATAGATATGGGTAGGATTATTAAACACTGTAATATATGTATCCATCAAAATATCACACATCAGTCCATGAACTTGTATAAAATAAATATTTTGATTTGTCAGTTAAATGCACTTAAATTAAAATATATTAGACTGTATGTATGTGATCTCAGATATCACTACTTGTTATTGGATAACCAATTGGAGGGCTCTTCACTCAGGAAGAACATTTCTCCCTCTCAGCATTTCTCAGTTGTCTATTGTTCTTTCTCTGGGGTTGAGGCCTGGTGAGCTTTCTCCTTTCTGTGTTATTATGGCTATTGGTGTCATCATTGTTCAAGTCTTGCTCAGTCAGTTATACTGATAAGAGTTTGTGGGTATAGTCTTTCTGCTATTTCTTGGAGGCATTAACTTCACAGCGTATAAGTAACATTATACAGACTGAGCAAGGTATGTCTGTGTGTGCATGTAAGCGTGCACGTGTGTAACATGCATACAAATGATGTTAGGGCTTTTGACGCTAGAAGCTGTAGTCTGAAGCCCAAATGTTGGGGAGGAGACATTCCCTGGAATACTTAGGGTGTGGTTAAGTAATGTTTTGGCTTGTAACGCTGTTATGCACACTCTTAGAGACTCAGCAATGGAGGCGATCTTTCTTATGCCTCTTGAGTAAAGACTTGGTGACTCTAGGACTTTTGGATTTGGTACCTGTGGTTCTAGAGCTTCAGGACATGGATGGGAATTTTTGTAAATGCTGCTTGAACTCTGGAGTTCTAGGATGGGAATGTTTTCTTCACTTAGTCTTTAGGGACATGTTTGGGCTTTTTGTATCAGGAGCTTTAATCCCAGGTCCAGAATTGGAGAGAAATAGTTTCCTAGTTCATCTGGTCATGGCTTTTAAAGGAAATTTTTATTTAAATAGAATGTAAGATATGGGGTTGGATGGATACTAAGGATTTGGTTACCCCTGAACTCAAAATGTAGCCTTTGTGTGGTCTTTGCCTTTGAAAAATGCCAGTAGTATCTGGGCACAGAGCCCTATGGTTGCAATTCTGGAGATAAAGGACTTGAATGGGACTTTCCTCAGGTCGATGATGCAGTGGTGATGCAAGGCCTATTTGTATCTTCAATCTCTTTGCAAGGACATGAGATGGGGGAGATCTTTTCTGTTTTCCATAGGTTGAGTATAGCAGTTAGGAGTTTGGGGTTCTGATATCCATGATCCTAAAACTTCCAATAGTGACTAGGATTTTTTTCAGTTCATGAAGGACAGGCATGATGACATAGGACTTTGTGTCAACAGCTATATAGTCCCAAGACGACCCACTAATTGAGATTTAAATCCACTTTTCGCCATTTTATCCATGAAGTCACTTATTTCAAGATTGTAGCTTTCTACGAGGAAAAACACTGTCTGCCACATGTCTAGATTCTGATAGTTTTTATAGTGACTAGTTGAGCATATATAACGTATTTCCCAGGTTTGTATGCCTCATCTTCTAATGTTTGTGTGAAGAAAGAAATGGCACTTTACAAGCTATTGATTACTCTGGGTCCCAATGTTTTTGTTTTTTGTTGTTGTGGTTTATTAACTTAGCACTGTTTTATTAGCATACATTAATTATACAAGTGATTTAATTTGTATTTTCATACATGAATATAATACATTTTGACCATATTCATTTCCCATTACTCTCTTATCCTCTTCCATCTCTCACTGGCCCCCTTCCTCTTCCTAACTATTCCCTTTTCTACTTTCACATGTATTTTTGGCACTTTTAACAACGAGTTAAGTTAGTGCAAACAATTCCAAAACAAAGGGAGTGCACAAATTAGGCACAGGATATGTCTTCTATTATATGAAAACAATCACCTTAATTCAAGTAATTATGAGCCATGAAATGTGGCCCAATGAAAAAACTATCAACATCTAGACACTCAGCAGACAGTTTTGTTCCTGGTAGAAGTCTAGAATCTTGAAATAAGTGTAATGAGTTCAACTAAGTCCAAGAAGAAAAGTAATTAGTTAAATGAGTTACATACCTTTGTGCCTGGGGAACTGAATAGAGTTGTTTGGAAAGTTACAAAACAAGTAGAAAACTCAGTTCCTCTCAGGGCCTTCTTTAAAGACAAAGCAGAAAATAGACATTGCTCAGAACCTGCTGTTTAGCATTGTGGCTTGTACTGGAAATCCAGGACAAGGGTCATGTCCAGTGACTGCCAAGACCTGGTGTTTAGCAGATTAACAAAATGGTGAAGCTAAATAACAGCAGTGATGATTGCTTAACGTGTTCATTCCCTATTTTTTCTCAGTACCATGGATTAAGGGCCTTGGATTCTAGCTCTACCCATCAGGTCTTCTCTTCTGTCTACCATGGAACCTTGATACCTGAGGTTGCATTTGTAAATACCATCAGCATAAACCATAAGTTTCTCTTCTTTCCCCAGTTTTATTAATATATGGCCAAGACATAAACATGTGTATATTTAAGTTATATTTTTATAGAGACGCACATGGTTTGATATATACGTATCCATATTTTAATAATTGTCATAATGGAATTAATAATCAATTCATTGTAAGCACTCCTTTGTGTGTGTATGGGGTGTCAAAGAGAACACTTGAGATACACTCTTAGCAAGTTTCAAGTAAGCAATAATCATTAGTGAGTTTTAATTGTCAACTTTACACAACCCAGAATCACCAGGGAAGAGTCTCAGTGAGGTTGACCTGTTTGTGGGAAGATTGGCTTGGTTGTCTTAATATATGTGGGAAGTCGAACCCTAAAAGTGAGTGACAGCTATCCTTGTTTGGGATGTTGGACTGCACAAGAGTAGTAGAGCTAGCTGACTACTAGACAGGATATATTTGTTCTGTGGCTGTGCTATGACTAGCTTCCTCAAGCTCATGTTGGTGTAAATTTATCACTGTTGTAGGATGGACTTGGAATTGTGAGCTAAAATAAACCCTTGCCCCTAAGTTGCTTTATGTCAGAGCATTTCATACAGGACCAGAAACAGAGCTATGACATGCATCTTGCCGTAGAATAGAGTCCCAGAAGATACTGATGTAAGTGAAAATCTGTATCCTTTACTCAAAGCATCCCCAGGTACACATTTCCCTTGGCCTTGGTAGCCACTATAGTCTCTGCTTCAATGATTTTTAACTCTTTTATTTTCCACATATAAGTAAGAATTTATAGTATTTGCGTTTTGGGGTTTGGTTTATTTTAATTAGCACAATGATTGTCCTATTGGTTCATTCATGTCACTGATGGTAAGTTTTCATTAGGATTTATGGTTCTATAAATGATATTCAACTATGGATATGTACAATATTTTCTTTATCAATTTATCAGTTAGTGTGTACTTTCTGTGATTATTTATGTGTATATAAAATGTTCCCCAAAGGCTCATATGTATGTACACTTGGTCTCCAGAATGTGGCACAGCTCTGTGAGGTTATAGAACCTGTAGAAGAAGGTGGGGTCTGATTGCTGGGAGGTGAGCTCTGAGAATTATAGTCAACCCTTAATACCCTGATTCGTACCTACATATTCACTATTCTGATGAATATCAGCAAGCAGCCTCATGTTCCTGCTGTCATAGGATGTGCCTCCATCAAATCCACCATGACTTTTTCCATCACGAAGGCCTGCATGCCCTCCATTTGTGAGCCAAGATAAATTCAGTCTCTTTAGCGTGTTTGTCTCAGTTATTTCATCTAAGAGATTAGAAAAGCAACTAATGAACCTTGATTTCTTCTCAGTGTCAGCCATTGGTGATGATGCAATCATAAACACAAAGGTACAGGTGCTTCTTTGGGATACAAATTTTCCACAGGAAACCACTCAAATAGTATTTCTGAACAATATAACGTCATTAAAATTTTAGTAGTTCATATTATCTTTTATAATGAACATACTAGTATATAGTAGTGTCCTTCGAGCATCTGAAGTCCTCCATACCCTGCTAACCATTGCTATGCTGTGGATTTTCAGTTCTTGTTTACTGTGTCCCCAGTGAAAGGGAAAAAGTCACAGAGAAAATCAGGAAATAGATATAAGTTAAGGGAATAAAGTATTAGTGAACCAATTATTCTGAGTAAAGATCAATGAAGTAATAATAATGGCGTCTATACAATCAGCACATAGGAGGTGATGGAGAGCGATAGGTAGTGGTGGGGGACTGGGCAATATGGAAGTCAAGGAAGCCTAAATTAGATATAAAATTGGACTGGATAAGCGTAGAAAGCAACAGAGAGACTGGAACTACACCGTAGACCCCCCAAGTTTCTTTCATACTGGCATGTGTTCATGAGATCGGGCTTTACCTGTTCTAAATAGACAATATGACCGAAAACATACATGCCATGTACAGAGTCTACATGCTTACTAGACAATATGACCGAGAACATACATGCCATGTACAGAGTCTACAAGCTCACTAGGCAATATGACCGAGAACATACATGCCATGTACAGAGTCTACATGCTCACTAGACAATATGACCGAGATCATACATGCCATGTACAGAGTCTACATGCTCACTATATCCATTCCCGACTCACAGAAGATTTTCCTTTTGGTCTTTGAGGAAGCTAGATAGAAAGGGTGGTCGGTCTGAACTGGCTTATGATCAACTGCCATGAAATGTAAAAGAGCAAACGTTTCCAGTTTCTCACTAAGACACCCCAGTAGGGAAAGCCTGGATTTAAGTGATGCTAGGTATAATGAAGTCCTGACAAGAGAAAAGCAGTAGTAACTATGATTCCTTAGACAACCTTCAACTACAGCCTTCACTACAAGATTCAAAATATTAGGGCAGATAACTAAAGCATTGTAGTTTGTGTTCTCTGTAAGTCTTTGTTTTGATGGAACATCACACAGTTGCTTTTGATCACTGACCTTGATGAAGAATGTTAGTCCAATGTGTACGTATATGGAATATGAAGATATGATGTACTTGTTTCTTGCATAATCAGTTTACTTATTCAATTTCTGATGACTAACCATCAATTTTGTATACTCAGCTTAATGTGCATACATTTTTCTTTTACTAGGGAAGCAGATATTAGGTGTATTTCCACTCATCTTGTGCTCAGTAGTTACCAGTTGCCTAATTTTAAAGTTGTGTGATGAGAACAACGCATTTATGGAAATACAGCTATGTTTTTAAATGGGGTAATTAGGAAAGCCAAATTGCAGACAGTGTATTGGAAATAACTCACTGTAATTGAATATGTCATATGCATAATTATCTGGTACATTATGCACCTATCAATCGACAATACAACCAACTAGTGCAATTGTATGAGACACAAATGTTGCATCAAGAATAGACAATAATGAAAAAAAAAAAGAGAGAATAGACAATAATAGATGGGACCCTGCAAAACATGGTAAGCTTTCATTAATGTTTCAAGTGAGACAACCTATCTTGTACATTATCACTCACTGAACACAACAATAAAGGCCTTTACTATTTTTTTATCTTGTAAGTTTATAAATATTTTGTGTTTACACTACTAACATTTATTAAAAATCATACTGTAGAATTATCAACTTATGAATTTAATGACAGACACAAAAATATTAACCTAGTCTAGATACCTGGGAAATATTTTTTTTTGCTTTTTATTTTATTTTATTTTTTTAAATTTTTAATTAATTTATTCTTGTTACATCTCAATGGTTATTCCATCCCTTGTATCCTCCCATTCTTCCCTCCCTCCCATTTTCCCCTTATTCCCCTCCCCTATGACTGTTCCTGAGGGGGATTTCCTCCCCCGTATATGCTCATAGGGTATCAAGTCTCTTCTTGGTAACCTGCTAACCTTCCTCTGAGTGCCACCAGGTCTCCCCCTCCAGGGGACATGGTCAAATATAAGGCACCAGAGTACGTGTGGAAGTCATACCCCACTCTCCACTCAACTGTGGAGAAGATGCTCCAGCACACAACAAGAAAATTTGCTCAACCCTGTTCACAGCAGCCTTATTCATAATAGCCAGAACATGGAAACAGCCTAAGTGTCCCTCAGTAGAAGAATGGATAAAGAAACTGTGGTACATATACACTATGGATATTACTCAGCTATTAAAAACAAGGAATTTCCGAAATTTGTGGACAAATGGATTGAGCTAGAAATGATCATAATGAGTGAGTTAACCCAGAAGCAGAAAGACTCAAATGGTATATACTCACTTATATCTGCATACTAGCCCAAGGGGCATGTCCCACGAAAGCTTTCACTTACCAGGAAACTGGGACAGAGGAGAGGACATCCTATTGGGACTCTAGATGAGAGAAGCATGGGAGAATAGCAAAATAGAAGGATCCAGAGGGTCCTAGAAACCTACAAGTAGAACATTATGATAGGCAGATTTGGGCCCAGGGGTCCCGCTCAAACTAAGGCACTAGCCAAGGACAATACAGGCGGTAAACTTTAAACCCCTACCCAGATCTAGCCACTGGGAAATATTTTATTTTTAATTTTTCATGTGTATAGCATGTGTGTGTTGGTATGCACATGTGTGTTTGTGTGTGTGTGTGTGTGTGTGTGTGTGTGTGTGCCTGCAGAAACCAGCAGAAGAGAACATTGAGTATTCTTCTCTATCACTTTTTGTCTTATTCTCTTGGATAAGACAAAAGTAGTGTCCCACTAAACCTGGAGATAAGGCTGGTAGCCAGCAAACCCCAGTAATCCAACCATCTGTGCTCACCCACAACCCTGGCACTATAGGACTGCATATGACTCTTCCTGGTTTCTACATGTCTACTAAAGGGATTCAGGTCTTCATGTTTGTACAGAAAGTACTCTTACCTACTAAGACATCTCCCTAGCTCAAAATGTTTCATTTCCTTCTGAAGTGCTCTATTTAGCTCAATTGTGCTTTTCCTTCTCAACTGATTCTAGTATGAATTTACTCTGGTGACAATGACACATTCTAGATCTAGTAAGATGGAGGGCTTTTAAAGGTAAAATTAGGATTAGATTGCTAGCTTCCTTCTCTTTAAATTCTCTAACACTCTTCACTTTTTTTATTATTTATTAACTGCTTTTAGTAATCTATTTTCTTCAGTGGAAGAACTGGTAGATATTGATTAAATGATGTAAATACTAGAGAGCTCCAACTAATACAGCACTGTAAAGATGTAGGCATTAGAAAAAGGGCAAACACGAAGCCCCCGGCTCAAAACAAAGCTAGATCTATTCTTAACACACACCAGTACAGTCTCCTATTAAAGAGGCCCATTGGACTGCAAATATAACAGGAAACAGGGTCTTCAGGTGTGAAATAAGCCAGGCTTCCTCATCTACTGTTCAGAGTCAGGACTTTCGGAGCAGGAGAAATTAGAATTTGCAACGAACACAAGCAATAGCATTTTACCGGTGGTGGGATCAAAAGCTTTCTCCTCCTGGGAAAATTTGCCCTATTATTTTTCATTTTTATCCAGTGGTTAGAATTCAGATTGATTCTGCCATGAGCAGAGTCTGCCCAGACCCTTCTGCAAAAGGATTTCACTTACTAGATTCTTTTATGTGATTTTTGAGTCTCTAGAGCTGGCTTCGAATTTTAGGATCTCAGTAGAGCATTTGAAAAGTATATTGGGATGTGCAATTGTCTCCGACCGCATTTTAGCTTTCAAATTCCTATACATGTAGACTTACCGACTTTTTGGGGAAGTCTTGAAATGAAAATGTGTATGTATGTGAGAGATACAGAGAAAGAAACAGAGAGAAGGAAAAGTAGCAGTGAGACTCTAGTTTGTTATGCTATAAAAATCATACACATTTAGGATTTAAGTGAATTCCATACATTTCTGTATCTCCACTTATACAGGGCTAATTACCAAAATAAAAGCCTAGTCAATGTTTTGCAAATCCTATATACCTCCTCAGTACAAAGTGCATTTCTAATGCCTATTACATTACTTCTCTTCATATGAGATTGTAAATATATTCTATAAGTAGAAATATGTAAAGATAATGTATTGAATCTTGGATAAGATCCTATATTACAATATTGGGCTCCTATATAAAAGCTTCCCAAACAATTTCTTTTTCACTTTAACATTTTTTTTTACCTACATACATTTATTGTATGTATGTCTGTGATCACACACAAGCACACATTTATGTTTGAGTGTGCATGTGCCACAGCACGCGTGTGGAGATCTGAGGACAACTTGTGAGAGTCAGTGCTCTCCTTCTACCATGTAGGCTCTGGGGATTGAACTCATGTTTTCAGACTTGGTAGCAGGCTACCCCACTGGCTTTCTTTTTCCCTTTCTTAATTATGTCTTAATATCAAGCAACAAGGGAAATGCTTTTCCTTTTTGGGCCTGTAGGGCATACATCCAGGAATCGCTGGTATGGAGCTCAAAAGAGGATTTTGTGTTTGCTCAGATCTGAACCAAGCACTGAGCATTTATAACTTCCAGGGTATTAAAAATGCTCATCATTCATTCCACTGTCCCAAAGTAACAAACATAATCCACAGCCCAGACATAGAAGATTTTCCAGGGGAAGATGCTCCAACCATGGCACATCTAGACAAGATTAAACTGTGTTTAATGGGCAGGTGGGAAGGTGCCATTTACCTACTTTTTACAAGTGCCAGGTACATGGCTAAATTCTGGGAAGTAGGTATAGAGGCTGCTACTTTATAGAGAGGAAATGATACCAGAGAATTAGGTGGTTTGCTCCGTAACTGATATATGACATTGGTCCTCTCTAGAGAGCCATTCTCTCAAGGTGCTAGTAACTGTTCTTGTCATTGCTTCTGGGTGACTAGTAATTTGTCACAAGTGACAGAAAAGTAGGCTTCAGTCTTGGGTCACATGACTCCAAACTTGTGCTCACATCTGCTTTATTCCGAGAGCCCATTTCACTTACAAAAGTTGTTAGCAGCTTGCTGAATCAGAAGTATTTCTAGCTCTCTGAAAAGGACATCTAGGTTCTGTTTTTATGAAGGTAAAATGCTTGGGTATGAATAATATATGCTTATTTTCACAGATTTGCTAATAATTTAGATTGACCACCTAAAGTTGATTTAATTATCATACTCCTTTGAGCAACAGTAAAATTAGCTAGTGCCTTTTAGAAAGTCATAAAAATTACACCCTAAAAGAAAATCTTAAACATTGCCACTTTATCTTTCATGACAGAGCAAAAGCTTTAGGAGTTGTCTTTGGTTATAATACATATGAGATGATTCCTAAGTCTGCCACTGTGTGTTTGAGTGCAGTGTTTGAGGGGTGATGGAGATTGCTGCCTGTGCTAGGATATGACACTTAATTGTGCTGCCTTGGAGAGACTCCCTTCCAAAGGAAGTGGAATTTATGGTCAATGTGAGGAATTAACATGAAGCTACTGCTTCTCCATTTATATTGAGTGAGTCAGAATTGTGACCAAATTAATTTTATGTAAATTAATATACTTACTTAATGGAACAAGAATATTTTCAGCCTGTGTCATACCTTTTTTTTTGTATTGAATTGCATCTTTTTCTAGCTCATTCATTTTCAACTTCTATAAATGTAAGAATCTTCTTTAAAAACCATAAGAACATTTGCTGCAGTGTTCACATGACAGTAGTAGTATTTTTAGTGTTTACTAACTGAGGAAATCCATCCTTTCAAAACAACTAATTTCAATTCAATAATTTCTTTATGTAAATGTATATAACATTGGAGCTCTGTGCAGCCACCTATTAATAGATATTTAATGAGAGAATACTGCATGTTAAACACTCTTCTAGTACCTGATATGTCAAAAATTCCTTCTGACGTAGTTTACATTCTAGTGAGTAGGAATAAAAAAAAGAGATGAAGCATGGAATATGGTGACCAGTGCTGTGAAGACAAAGTACACTGAACAGACGAGAACAGCAGAGGTGCCATGCTGGATAAAGTTTGCGGGTTAGATGTTTGACCAAATGACATTTCAACTGAGACCCACAGCATGAGTAGAAAAGCTCCATTGTCACATGAGAGTCCACATTTCCCAAACTCCATTAAGTCGAAAAGAGAAATATGACCCATTCTTTTCTTAGTCTGTGGCCCAGCCTCTCTCCTGACACATGTCTGGTGTTTCTTAACCTCGAAGGACACATACTCTGCCCATGATTTGCTGTTTCTGAGGGTGACTGACAGCACTAATATTTACTCCATTCAGGAGAATTCTGAAGGGAGGAACATTCCGTGAAGGTCTTTCGACACTGCTGCCTTCTAAGGAAACTCTCTCAGTTGCTATAGTTGCTTCCAATATGTGCTGACACCCATTATAAATGATTATTACCTTTGCTATTTCACAGACACTTATTTTGACCTCATGGTAGAGTTTTTATTTATTTATTTTTTTCAACTTCTTGATCCCCTAACAAGAATGTGGGAGAAATATCCTGAAATATGTGTTACTCACTAGCCCTGAATCAAAATGAAATTTCTTTTACTGTGGCTTTATTGGTAGGACTGTTTTCCTCTGCCCATCTGAACTCATGTCGTATTTTGGGGGGCAATCAATGGAACTTGAACTGACTGATATTTGTTATTTCCAAGAAGAAGTTTTAAGGGCCATGGCATAATTTAGCATGTTGTTTTTCCTTACCCCTGTCTTGAATGTCATTGAAAAATACACACTGAGTTAGTGTTTTGTAAGCTGTATTGCTAACTTATATGGAGCAGAGTGGTCAAAGCCAACATGAATGTGATGTTTGTTGATGCAGTGTAAGTTGGCTTAGGTCATGTTCTGATCTCATGCACAAGGCAGGAGGAGCCCAATTTAGCACTCAACTGAAAAATGTCTCAACTGAGCCAAGAAAAATATCATCTATGGATAGGTGAAAACTGATAGGGAACTGAGAAAGAACTGGAGAAGGCTAGGAAAAACATCTACTACCAAGTAGAAGGGATGGATATATCAATTGTTTTTACCTCAAATTTCTGTTGTATGTAGCCTGTGCATTCCAGAGAAAACGTACAGAAGGTTAAACTTTTGGGCTTCACACATCTGATACAGTGACTTCATTTCCACAAGCACACTTGCTTGATTCTTTGTTTGGACAGAAAAATGTAGGCTGGAAGTAATCATTGCTTCCAACTTATAATTTGCAGTGGTTTTTCTCTCCTGGTTGTTTGACTGTGATCTGCTTTTTCTCTCTGGGCAGCTGGGTGATTTTCTGTTGGCTTCAAGCATTTTGCCATGCAGTGACATACTTGGATAATTGTATCAGGTGGTGCTGAGAACGTGATGAGCTTAATTTGGACATATGCCTCCAGCCTCAGCAACACGTTTCAGTGGAATCTGTTTGAGCAAACCCTGGGGCACAAAACTCATTTTTCTCACAAGGCTGCTACCTCTCAACTTGAGATGGTTTCATACCAGGGTAGAGAATCACCTGGCTTTTTCTCCCATCAAAAGTCCTAAATGGAGACTCTCGGTCAGTACAGATTTCTTGCTGAATGCTGTGTGTGATGCTGCTATACTTAGCGTTTCTGCAAAGAGCTTACCTTGCTCTAGTCTGAGTTTATACTTAAAAAAAAAAGAGTCTGGCACAAAACTGCTAGAGCGAACTATGATATTCTCATTTCTGAAGTGTCCCAACTACTTTAATGCTCTATCCTGTGTAGGGGCTGCACAGACAGTTCTAAAGAAACTTAAGCCACACTTTTAAAAAATGTTTTGCTTATGTTTAATAAAGACTTATGCATGTCAGTCTAGAATACCTGGGCTTTGATTGTGCTTTTACTGTTTCGAGGTAAGCCAACCAGAGACCACCATAGTCTTAAAGCTGAAAAGAAAGTCTTTATTGCTGACCACAGCTGCATGGGGAAGTTGCCAAAAATCATGTACCTCAAGTCTTATAGCAATTTCTCTCTCTCTCTCTCTCTCTCTCTCTCTCTCTCTCTCTCTCTCTCTCTCTCTCTCTCTCTCTCTCTCTCACACACACACACACACAGAGACAGAGACAGAGAGACAGAGAGACAGAGAAACAGACAGACAGACAGACAGACAGACAGACAGACAGACAGACAGAGAGGAATTCTGCTTGGCACACTTCAGTTAGCCAGAAGTGGAACTACAGAAGCCAAACAGCAAGGTTAGTATATTTGAGAACATTTTATTTGGGATTTCCTGACTATGGACTAGGTCTTTGTTTTGATTTTAAGGAAAAATGTTGCTCCTAACGTGGTGCCACTCTCGTTAAAGTTGGGGGGTGGTTGTTACACTAGATCCTCCCCTCAGCAACTCTGTACTTGAGATTAATTGAAATACCTAAGCTGTTAGGCACCAGTTCTCATCTAAATCATTTGTTGGTCCAATTAGCTCTCAGTAGCAGAAAATAAAATCAACCACACTTTACAAAGGCAAGGATATTCTTTTTCTTTTTTATTTGCATATTTGTAAGTTCATAAGATGCTAAAGATCAAACATATAATTTGTGTTTGAGGTTCCTTCTGTCTTCATTATTTTCATCTTTTAGTAGTTTTTATTGCTGTTTTTGTGTTTTGTTTGTTTTTACAGTGGTTGTAGGTTTTATCTTCTAGGGACACAGGAGGAAAAGAAGAAAAAGAAAGAATGCATTGCATTCACGAGTCATTCTTTGATAACGTTTTACCCAAAGTTTCACCAGCATAGTTCTACTTATATCTAATTGGCTTTCCCTAGGTTATGTGACCAATCTCTGGTAGAAGTATACTGCAGCACAGAAACTGTATCAGCCTGCCTTTGCCTGCATAGCCACTGCTCCTGATTCATTGACTCCTTTGTCACAGCCCTCAGCCTGAATGTGCCAGATTTTTAGCATTACCAGTCATAGAAGTTATGTCTCCTGACTAGTTGTAAAGACTAGTTGATCTTTGACTCTTTAGTTCAGTGGTGCAGTGCTGCCTGCCTCTACTTCTGAAGCAAGAAAGCTGCCCTGTTCTCACAGAAGCAGCATCGTTTTATTCCTCCCCTGTCCTCTTGCTGTTGTGTTGTTCAGTCACAGTTTTTGTCTTGCATTATTTTTGTGAGACAGGCCTACATAGGATGGCCTTGAACTCACAGCAATCCTCTTGCCTCACCTTGTATGCTGGGATTATAGGTGTGTCTTGCCAGTCAGACTTTATTTATAGGCAGCTTCCTTCTCTATGTTTTAAACTACATTACATTAATTTACATGAACTCCAAAGATTTTACAGAGCAGTGAATCTATCCAACCTTAAACAAAATATTCAGTGTAAATTTGAAGTGCATTTAAAAATGTATCAAGTCATGTAAGTAGATCTATATTTAATTCGAAGTTCTATTAGAAAGAATAAGGAGAGTAAGAAAAGAATCCTTCATCAGCTTTATGTGATCATATTTAAATTTGACTTTAACGAGAGTGTGATGGTGTCTATTTATTTTCACATTATTCTTGTCATCTTGATGTTGGTTCTTCCTTATCTATAATTTCTGGGTCTATGAATCTGTTTTACAAGTGACTAAAAAAGTGAATTGTAAAAAAAAAAAATTCAAACAAGTTTCTCATGAAGAGTAGGTCATAAGAAATGCACATGAACATATCCATTATACTGAAGGAGCAAAGAGCAGGGAATGGATGCATATTTTATACATGCTTATGGCAAATAGTTGAAGATACTTTCAGACAAAGTCCCTTCTCAGTAGTGCTGCCTGGAAGGCTCTCTTGCTTTAATGTGTTTTTCCCTTCCTACCTGACTCTGCCCACTCTTCTTCATGCTCTCATAGGTAACAGTTTACTTCTGACCTGACCCCCACCTGCTAATTACACAAGCAAAATTAGAAAGGTTCTCATCAAAGCAAAGCTGGGTATCCAAATAAGCAAGTAAGGTTAGTTTTAGAAAAAAGTGTTCTGCTATGATGCAGATCTAAAATTCTTAAACTCCAGTGCAGTCCAAGTAATGTCCCTTGCTTTCTCTGGGGTTGGCATTTCACATGGCTTGCAATTTTGAGGAGACAGGCAGGTCCATACATCATGTGAACTCAATAGTCTTTGCAGGCTTAGATTTCTCCATCAGGTGGTTGCTCTCTAGTGGTAGGATAACAGGTAATGGAAAGGCTGAAAGCCTTCAACTTCCCTGTGAATATATGCATATATGTTTATACTTCTTTATGCATTGCAGCAGAGGATTTCTTTCACATAAAAATTCTGATTTTTTTCATGGCTAGATAAAAACTTTCATTATCCATATAGAAATGGTACCAAAGTAGAATATAAAGTTTATGAACAGTTGTCCTTCCTTGTTTTGCTTTAATGCTGGGAGGAGTTCAGATGGTATGTCAATCATTAATCCCGAGTCACCAAGAAAAAAACTCATGTGGAGATGATTGGGTAGCAAGACAGAAGTAGAAAATTTATATTTTATATCCAAGTTTATGTGAGAAGGAAACACACTTCTCTTTGATTTATGTCATTTTACTTTGGGCAGCATGTAAGGAAACTCATTTCTAATGGCAGATGAATACTTTTATTCCAAGGATATAATGTACCTAGTTATTACTTAATAGTTAAGTTGACCTCTAAAGCAGGGGTCTTCAGAATGAGATAAGTATATGGTAAGGTGCTCAAGATGATTCACTGAGAAGCAGGAAGAAAAATATGAAACCTCTCTTTCAAAAAAAAATAGTAAACTAATACTAACAGAAACTAATAATAAACTAATAGAAAGATATTAAGATTTATTCACAGTCAATTATCATATGGACTAGTACCTTGACTTGGTATGTTGGACAATCAAGAACAAGCATGTACTTCATATTTAAAACATGGGGAATTGGCTATTGCACTCTCAATTATACATTTTGTTCTCTAATTTTAAATGAAAACTGACATTATTTTAGGACAGTCTGGGGATGTGGGTTGGTGGTAGAGCATTTGTGTAGCAGAGACAAACTACTGAAGGTTCTAATAAAA
>OU015744.1:117487909-117500677 GCA_907169655.1 Acomys percivali | reverse complement strand
TTGCTTTCCTCAGCCTTCAACCTCCTCCCACAGCTTTCCTGTGGCCCTTAAAGGCAGACTTTTTGAAGTAAGCCAGATTGTGTTGTGCTCTGGTTAAAATGTAATATTAGCACTTACTTGAGGTAGACTCAGGGCCTTCACTTCAGTCATATAACACTTAGATTAAGTTTAGGTCTATTCTAGGATTTTTGTGCATTTCTCAGAAACATTTTTGCAACTTTTTTATTATATTTCTTTTTTATATGTACATTTATATTATTACACATAAATAAAGCAAACTACATACAGCAAGAAGAACCAGGAAACAATCAGAAATTATATAAATGTTACATTCATAGTGATTTGGCTATTTGTATTTGGCAAACTTGAGGAAAACATCTTTCTTATCTTGTTAAGTTTAAATTGTGAATGAAAATCAATATCTATCATATCTCATCTCTATCAACTTGACCCTTTAACAGCTAAGCTTCATTGTAATACAAAACTATCTGGTTTTTAACCCCATCAGAGATTTAAGAAGGAATAAAACCTAATTACCTGAATAAACCAGAAGTGCAGTTAGCAGCTTTCAAAATGAAAAAATGACAGAGACAATTTGCTGCCTGAACAGGCACCCAAACTTTCTATAATGTTGTAGCATCATCTTCAGCCTTCTGGTCCAATATATCTGACAGACTTATTTGTGAGGCAGGAACTATTGAGGACTTGTTTTCCAAGTCTTGGCAGAGTTTGGCCATTGACTACCTACATTCAAGCTTGCCCATTTTTAGCAGAATTCTGTCTGTGGTTGACATGAGGACATTTTGCCGAGTGATTTGATCAATTAACAATTAGATTTATTAATTAATTATCCTAAACAGCCTGCAGTACCATTTTCAGGGTATTGGAAGTAAACCTTGTATTATAACTGAGTTGTATGGGTACAGTAACTCATATTAGGGTGGATGTATGTATATATAATGTGTGCAAAGAATAATCTTAAATTTGAATTCTATACCAATGAATCAAAATTAAACTTATTTTGCATCACTATACAAAATTCTATACCAATGAATTAAAAATAACCTTATTTGTGAGTAACAATTAAGGCCTTAAGTTGAGGATTAGATTCAACAATCTACTTCTTGTTCTATCATCTCTCCGCATTTCTATATCCCCCTTCTTCCTTTTCAACCTCTATCTCCATATCTATGAAAGAAAGATAAAGGAAAGAGAGAGATCCTTGAGTCCAACCTCATTTTTCTCTGTATAGACGGGCGTCTGTATCCAAGAGAACAAACAAAAACCTACCCAACCCCCCTTAGGGGAAATGGGGCATCGTTCTCTTAAGGTTTCTTTTGCCTATTTGGAGTGAATAATCCCTTTGTAGTGGCCCAAATAAAATTAGGGAAAATGGCTTCAAAAAGTCAGGAATAGCATTTGTGGTCCAGTTTCTAAATGGTGAGAAATTCCAGGCTTAATAGGAGCCCTGTGTGGGACAGTCGGAAATGTTGGACCAATTGGGATTGGAAGGTTTCTTTGAAGCTGTCCTGGGAGCTGTCCTGTTGTGATGAGGAACAGCAACTGAAGCACCTGGGCCTGGAACATGAAGGATTCCGGATGTCAGTGTCCAGCATGCTGAGAGGAATGAATCCTGTTAGGTCTGATCTAGCTTCAATGTCTAGTTCTTTTCTTCTGGAAATATATACTATCTCACAAGCATTATACAGTCCTAAAATTATAAATGTATGAATTATGCAAGATGCACAGAACAATTAGGCTGGTTCTCTGCTCTTTGTATGAGCAGAAGTAAGCCATCTGCAAATCTTCATTCATGCCATATGAAGAATGGCATCTAATAATAAGTCACAGGGACTTTGTGACCAACAAGAAGCCTTGTCTATGCATAGACATTCATGCCTCAGCCAGTCTTAGAGCTATTCACATGTAGTGGGATTAGCAATATAAATTACCTGCTTATTCTACAGTTTTAATTCTTTATATCCTGATTGTAGCCCCTCCCTCATCGTCTCCTGATCCATCCTCCCTCCACATTCTCTTCCCCCTCCCACCCCTAGTCTTCAGAAAGGGACGCCCTTCTCCCCTAACATCTGACCTCAACCTATCAAGTGTCATCTGTATTACTTGTGTCCTCTTCCTCTGTGGCCTGGCAAGGCCACCCTACCAGGAGGGAAGTGACCAATTTTGGGAGGCCAGAGTCCATTTCAGAAGTAGTCCCTATTCCCCATATTGTGGGACCCACAAGAGACTGTGCTGCCTGTCTACTACACCTGAGCCGAGGGTCTAGGTCCACATCATACATGGACCTTGGTTGGCACATCACTCTCTGTATTGCAATGTGGTTATCCTGTATTAAGTGGCTAATATCTGCTTATGAGTGAGAGTATGCCATGAATGTCTTTCTGGGTCTGGGTTACCTCACTCAGCATGATTTTATCTAGTTCCATCCATTTGCCTGAAAATTTCAAGATTTCCTTGTTTTTGAGAGCTGAATAGTATTTCATTGTGTAAATGAACCACAATTTCTTTATCCATTCTTTGGTTGAAGGATACCTAGGTTGTTTTCAGATTCTGGAAACTACAAGTAAGGCTGCTGTGAACATAGTTGAGCAAATGTCCTTGTTTTATGGTGGGCTCTCTTTAGCATATATACCCAGGAGTGGTATGGCTGGGTCTTGAGGCAGAATTATTCCCAATTTTTTGAGAAAGCACCAGATTGATTTCCAATATGTGTGTACAAGTTTACATTCCTACCAGCAATGGAGGAGTGTTCCAGCATTTGCTCTCAGTTGAATTTTTATCTTAACCATCCCGATAGGTGTAAGATGGAATCTCAGATTTGCCTTTCTCTGATGACTAGCGATGCTGAGCATTTCTTTAAGTGTTTCTCAGACATTCAATATTCCCTCATTGGGAATTCTCTGTTTAGCTCTTTAACTCATTTTTAAATTGGGATATTTGGCTTGATGGTGTTTACTTTCTTGAGTTCTTTATATATTTTGAATATTAGCCCTTTGTCAAATGGAGGGTTGGTTAAGATCTTCTTCCAGTCTGTAGGATGTCATTTTATTCTGTTGACTGTTTCCTTTGCCCTACAGAAGTTTTTCTGTTTCATGAGGTCCCATTTATTAATTATTGATCTTAAGGCCTGAGTTGTTGGTGTTCTGTTCATCCTGTGCCAATGAGTTCAAGTCTCTTCCCCATGTTTTCTTTTAACATATTTAGGGTGTCCAGTGGGATTAAGTTGAGGTCTTTAATCCACTTGGACATTAGTTTTGTACACGATGATAAATCTGTGTCTATTTGTATTTTTCTACATGTAGCCATGCAGTTAGGCCAGCACCATTTGTTGAAGATGCTATCTTTTTTCTATTGTGTGGATTTGGCTTCTTTGTTGAAAGTCAAATGCCCAATTGTGGGTCAGATTATTTCTGGGTGATCAACCAGCCTATTTCCATGCCAATACCATGCTGGTTAAAAAAAAAACAACAACAACTGTTGCTTTATAGTACAGTTTGAGATCTGAGATGGGATTCCTCCAGAGATCTTTTATTGTACAGGATTGTTTTAGCTGTTCTGAGTTTTTTGTTTTTCCATATGAAGTTGAGAATTGATCTTTGAAGGTCTGTAAAATATTTTCTTGCAATTTTGATGGGAATTGCATTGAATCTGTAAATTGCTTTTGGTAAAATGGACATTTTTACTATGTTGATACTCCTGATTCATGAATGTGGGAAATCTTTCCACCTTCTCATAGCTTCTTCTATTTCTTTCTTTAGGGACTTGAAGTTTTTCATATAAGTCTTTCACTTGCTTGGTTAGAGTTACACTGTTTGTCATTTTTATACAGCAGGGCTACTGATTTTTTTTTAGTTGATTTTTTTATCCAGTCACTGTGCTGAAATTGTTTATCAGCTGCAGGAGTTCCTGGTAGAATCTTAAGGTCACTTATGTACACTATCATGTCATTTGCAGATAGTGATAGTTTGTCTTCTTCCTTTCCTATTCATATCCCATTGATCTTCTTTAGTTGTCTCATTGCTCTAGCTAGGACTTCAAGTACTATATTGAAGAACTATGGAGAGAGTGGACAACCTGTCTTGTCCCTGATTTCAGTGGAATTTACTTAAGTTTCTTTCCACTTATTTTGTTATTGGCTATAGGCTTGATGTATATTGCCTTTATTATGTTGAGGTATGTGCCATGTATCTCTCCTTTCCCCAAGACTTTAAACATGAGTGGGTGTTAGATTTTGTCAAATGCGTTTTCAGCATCTAAGGAGATGATCATGAGGTTTATTTTCTTTCAGTTTGCTTACATTGTGAATTATATTGATGCATTTCTGTTTGTTGAACCACCTCTGCATGCCTGGAATGAAGCCTACTGGTCATGCTGAATGATATTTTTGATGTGTTCTTGGATTTCGTTTGCAAGTATTTTATTGAGTATTTTTGATTGTTCATAAGAGAAATTGGTCTGAAATTCTCTTTCTTTGTAGTGTCTTTATGTGGTTTAGGTATCAAGGTGACTATGGCCTCATAGGATGAATTTGGTAATGTTCCTTCTGTTTCTATTTTGTACAGTAGTTTAAAGAGAATTGGTATTAGCTCTTCTTTGAAGGTCTGGTAGAACTCCACACTGAATCCATCTGGTCCTGGGCTTCTTTTGATTGGGAGACTTTTGATGACTGCCTTAATTTCTTTAGGAGATATAGAACAATTTATTTATTTATTTATTTATTTATTTATTTATTTATTTATTTATTATATACATTTATTTTATTACACATGCATAAAACAAACTACATACAGCAGGGAGAACCATGTGACAATCATGAGTTCCATAAATGTTACATTTATAGTGATTTGGCTACTTGTATTTGTCAAACTTGAAGTAAACATCTTTCCTGTCTTGTTGGGTCTAAATTTCTGAATGAAATTCAATATCTATCCTATCTCATCTCTATTAACTTAACTCCTTTATCTTGATCTAAAAAGATCTTATCCCTAACCAACTAGACTTGATTGTAAAACTAAACTTTCTGTTCTTCAACACCCCTCAGAGACTTGAGAAGGAATAAGACTTAAATTTTTGAGTGAACCAGCAGTGCAGGTTAGCAGCTTCCAAAATGAACAAAATGACTGAGACAGTTTACTGCCTGAATAGTCGCCCAACACTGTATACTGTTGGAGCCTCATCTTCATCCTTTTGGCCTAATATCTCAGCCAGACTTATTTGCAAGGCAGGAACTACTGAGGACTTTCCTTACCCTGTCTTGGCATAGTTCAGCCGTTGACTCTGCCTGCATCTAACCTGCCCATTTTTAGGCAGAATTCTATTTGTGGCAGGAATGAGGACATTTTGCCCAGTGGCTGGTTTGCCACATTTGAAGCCATCTCCATAAGGAGATTCTTTGATGCTCATCATCTTGAGGTCAGCTGGGTGTTGTCAGGAGTCTTTAAATGCCCTGTTCTGTGTGTCTCTGAGGCTTTTAAAGACCTTATTTAACTATTTTACCTCATATATGTATAGAGTCATATCTATCTGTTAGACTTAGGATATATATTCTTGTGCTAGAATCTGACAAGTATTTGACATGCCCATGTTTTGTATCAAGATACTAAATTCTATACCAATGACTTAGACATAACCTTCAATATGAGTAACAATTAAGGCCTTGAGTTAAGGAGTAGGCTCAATCATCTACCCTTTGCTCTATCCACCCTCTATATTTCTATATCTCCCTTTCTTTCTTTTCAGCTCCTATCTCCTTACTTGGGCATGAAAGACAAAGGAGAAGAGAGATGTCCCTGAGTTTCACCTAATTTTTTCTCAGTATAAAACCAATAATAACTTATAACCACCTCCCAATGAAAAATAAGCATTTGTAGACCAAAAGAACAAACAGAAACCTACCTGGGCCCCCTTACAGGGAATGGGACATCATTTTCTTGAGGTTTCTTCAGGCTGAATTGGGGCAAATAATACCTTAGAAAGGGCCCCCAAAATGATGAAATGGTTAAGCAAGCCAGGGACTGCATTTGGGTCCAATTTCTAAATGTTGAGAGATTCTAGGCTTAATAGGAGATGGAAATGCTGGTCCAAATTGGATGAGAAGCTTTCTACAATGCTGTCCCGGAAGCTGTCCAAATTTGATGGGTAACAGTAACAGAGGCATCTGGGCCTAGAGCATGGAGGATGCAGGATGTCAACATCCAGCATGCTGAGAGGAATGGATCCTGTCAGGTCTGATCCAGCATCAGTGTTCAGTTCTTTTTTCCTGCAAACATAACTTCTCATAAGCATCATACAGTTCTAACATTATAATTGTGTTAGGTGTGTGGGATGCACAGAACAATTAAGGCTAGTTCTCTGCTCATTGTATGAGCCAACATAAGGTGTCTGCAAATCTTCTTTCATGCCATACTACAAATGGCTTCTAGTAATAAGCTGCAGAGAGTCTGTGGCCAACATGAAGCCTCTCTATGAATTTGCATTCATATCTCTGCCAGTCTCAGAGCTATTCCCATGTAGTGGGATTAGGACTATAAATTACCTGTTTGTTTTGCAGTTTGATTTCTTTATATCCCAATTGCAGCCCCCTCCCTCAACGCCTCCCAATTCTACCCCCTCCCTTATCAACTCTCCATCCCATCCCCTCACTCATCACCTGTCCCTCCTTCCCTTCCTCCCTCCCCTAGTCCTTAGAAAGGGGAGCCCTCCTCCCCTAATATCTGACTTTAGCGTATCTAGTGTTCTCTGTACTATATATGCTCTCGTCCTCTGTGGCCTGGCGGTGTCTAGTGTCCAGCTTTGAATCTCCATATCTGTAGGACAATTTAATTTGTTTACCTGATTTTGATTTAATTTTAGCATTGGGATCTATCAAGAAAATTGTTCATTTCATTTAGTTTTTCAAATTTTGTGGCATATAGGCTTTTGAAGTATGATCCAATGATTCTTTGGATTTCCTCAGTGTCTGTTGTTATGTCTCCCTTTTCATTTCTGATTTTGTTGACTTGATTACTCTCCCTTTGCCCTTTAGTTAGTTTAGCTAAAGGTTTGTCTATTTTGTTGATTTTCTCAAAGAACCAGCTCTTGGTTTTATTGATTCTTTGAATTGTTCTTTTTGTATCTAATGTATTTACTTCAGCCCTGAGTTTGATGATTTATAACCATCTACTCCTCTTTTATAAGTCAACTTCATTTTGTTCTAGAGATTTCAAGTGTGTTGTTAAATTGCTAGTATGGGGTTTCTTCAATTTCTTTATAAAGTGCTATTTACTTTCCTCTTATCACTGCTTTCATTGTGTCCCACAAATTTGGGTATGTTGGGCCTTTGGATTCACTGAATTTCAGGAAGTTTTTTATTTCTTCTTTTATTTTGTTCCTTGTGCAAAAATCATCAAGTAGGGAGTTGTTCAGTTTCCATGAGATTTTAGGCTTTCTGTTGTTATTGAGTTGCAGGTTTATTCCATGGTTGTCTGATAAGATGCAAGGGATTATTTCAATCTTTTTGTATCTGTTGAGGTTTGCTTTGTGACCAAGTATATGGTCAGTTTTGGAGAATATTCCATAAGATGCTGACACTGAATTCTTTCATGTTTGGATGAAAAGTTCTGTATATATCAGTTAGGAGCACTTAATTCATGATGTCTATTACTTTTGTAGTTTCTCCATTTATCTTCCACTGCAATGATCTATCTGTTGGTGAAAGTGGGGTGTGGATGTCTCCCATTATTAAAGTTTGGGGGTTCAATGTGTGATTTAAGCTGTAGTAATGTTTCTTTTATGAATGTGGTTGCTCCTGTATTTGGGGCATAGATGTTCTGAATTGAGACATCATCTTGGTGTATTTTTCTTTGGATGAGTATGTAGTGTCCTTCCCTATCTCTTTTGATTAGTTTTGGTTGAAAGTCTATTTTATTAGATACTAGAATGGCTACTCCAGCTTGTTTCTTGGATCTGTTTGCTTGGAATACCTTTTTCTAGCCTTTTACTCTAAGGTAATATTTTTTTTTTATTGCTGAGGAGTGTTTCTTGTATGCAGCAGATTCATGGATCCTGTTTTTGCATCCATTCTGTTTTCCTGTGTGTCTTCATTGGGAAGTTGAGGCCATTGATGTTGGGTGATATTAATGACCACTGGTTATTGGTTCCTATTATTTTGATGTTGGTAGTGGTAGTGTGTGTGTGTATGCATGTGTGTGTTTTCTTCTTTTTGTTTTTGTGGATGTGGGGTGGTTTGTTTCCTTTGTTTTCCTGTGTAATGTTACCATCTTTACATTGGAATTTTCCTTTTAATATATTCTGTAGAGCTGGGTTTGTGGTTAAATATTGTTTGAACTTGGTTTTGTCATGGAATATCTTATTTTCTCCATCTATGGTCATTGAAAGTTTTGCTAGGTATTTTAGTCTGGGTTGGCATCTGTTCTCTTAGTATCTGCATGGCATCTGTCCAGGCCCTTCTGGCTTTCATAGTATCTGTTGCAAAGTCAGGTATAATTTTGATAGGTTTGCTTGTATCTGTGACTTCGCCTTTCTCTCTTGAAGCTTTTAATATTCTTTTTTTATTCTGTAGATTAGTGTTTTGATTATTATGTGGCAGGAGGATTTTCTTTCCTGTTCCAATCTATTTGGAGTTCTATAGGCTTCTTGTATATTTGTAGGCACTTCTTTCTTTAGGTTAGAGAAGTTTGCATCCATAATTTTGTTGAAAATATTTTCTGGGCCTTGAAGTTGGGAGTCTTTTTTCTTTTATCCTTATGATTCTTAAGTTTGGTCTTTACATGGTGTCCTAGATTTCTTGGATATTCTGTGTCAGGATCTTTTTATATTTAACATTTTCTTTGACTGCTGTATCCATTTCTTCAGTCATATCTTCTATCCCTGATATTCTTTCTTCTATCTCTTGAATTCTGTGGTAATGCTTGTGTCTGTGGATCCTGTCCTCTTCTATAGGGTTTCCATTTCAAGGATTATCTCAGATTGTGCTTTTTCATAGCTTCTATCTCCATTTTTAGGTCTTGAAACCTTTTATTCATTTCTGTCTTCTGTTTGATTGTAGTTTCTTTAAGCAATTTGTTCAATTATTTCATCTCTTTCCTTGTGTATTCCTGTTTTGTTTGAGGGCTTTATTTTCATCCTTTAAGGCCTCTATCATTTTCATAACCTCAGATTTGAAATCCTTCTCTTGTGTGTCAGCTGACATGATATCTTCCAAAGCTTATTGTCCTGGTGGGGCTGTTGGTTTCTGGTGGTATCAAATGGCCTTGGGGATTGTTGTTTGTATTATTTTTTAAAATTTATTTTTATTTTTTGTTCTTTATTTGAAATTCTTTTAAAAATATTTTATTAATTTATTCATATTACATCTCAATTGTTATCCCATCCCTTGGATCCTCCCATTCCTCCCTCCCTCCCATTCTCCCCTTACTCCCTTCCCCTATGACTGTGACTGAAGGGAACCTCCTCCCCCTGTATATGCTCATAGGGTATCAAGTCTTTTCTTGCTAGCCTGCTATCCTTCCTTTGAGTGCCACCAGGCCTCCCCATCCAGGGGACATGGCCAAATATGGGGCATCAGAGTTCATGTGAAATTTGTGGACAAATGGATTGAACTAGAAATGATCATAATGAGTGAGTTAACCCAGAAGCAGAAAGAGTCAAATGATATATACTCACTTATGTCTGGACACTAGCCCAAGCGACATGTCCCATGAAGTTTTCACTCACCAGAAAAGTGGAACAGAGGGGAGGACATACTATTGTGACTCTAGGTGAGAGAAGGATGGGAGAATGAGGAAATAGAAGGATCCAAAGGATCCTAGAAACCTACAAGAAGAACATTATGATGGGCAGATCTGGGCCCAGGGGTCTTGCTCAAACTATGGCACCAGCCAAGGACAGTATGTGCAATAAACTTCGAACTCCTATCCAGATCTAGCCAATGGAGAGGACATTCTCCACAGTTGAGTGGAGAGTGGGGTTGTTTGTATTCTTATGCTGAATTCTTCCCGTTGTGGTGTCTCTGGTTGGAGCATGTGCCCAGTGCCTGTTTGGACCTTGGAACTTTCTGTGGATTTGCTGTGTGACCTGAGATCAGATCCACTAGTAGTCCTAACTGTGGTGCCTACTAGGTGCTAGAATCTACAGACACTGGTGTTTTTGAAATCCCCTACTTGATCTGTGCCCCAGGGAGTTCAAGAGTTGCCCTCCGGCCAGGTGTATGGCACTCGCACAGGTGCATGGTAGCTGCTTAGACCCCCAGGAGCTCTCTCTGTGGCTTTTCTATGTGACCTAAGGTAAGATCCACTTATGTTCCCAACTGTGGTACCTGCTTGGTGCTAGAATCCACAGATGCTGTTGCTTTTGAGAGCCAAGGCTTACTCTGTCTCCTGGGATTTCAGGAGCTGCCTGCCAGCCAGGTGTGTGGTGCTAGCCTTCAGATGCTGTGTGCCCATTTCTGTGGGGACCGGACTTTGTGATTTTTTTTTTGGGTTGTCAGAGGCTGGACCCAACTGTGCTCCAGACAATTTAGACCCCTCTCATCTCTGGGTCACCAGCACTGGTATTTTGTGGTTCTCAGATCAGTCCATAGGTTACTGAATAGTTACTGCTGTCCTGCTGATCAAACAAGGTGTGTGTTTGGCACACCATCTTGGATCGCTGCTCAGAAACATTTTCAATCTTCCACTGCACCCCATTTTCATCTATTTCAAAAATCAGCCTTTCAATAGAGTCTACACTGATATGTATAATTATAGATTTTGTGATCTCAACATTCTCAGGTCCTTTAGTAATATTGGATGGCTTTATACAGGTCCCATATCTTGTGATAATACATGTTTTGCTCATTCATTGCATCCAGTTCTGCAAGAATGTAGCCTTCCCAAGGGCTGGAATCCTCATTTATTTTGTTTACTGTTATATCCTGTCTTTCCAATAACTTCAGGAGAAACATGACTATTTTTTGGCCCAATGGGTGAGATGGCTCAGTGGATAAGTGAGCTTCTTGCCAAGGCTGATGATCTCAGTCTATTCCCAGAACCCACATAGTGGAAGAAGAGAACTGACTCCCCGGACAAGTTGTCCTCTTGTCTTCACACAACACAGTTACTCCTGACCCACAACAATATAAACATGTAAATTAATTAATTCAAAAGCACATTTATTCAATAAAAATGACTCTGGAGACTTTGCTGGCCCAGGAATGAAGTTTAGGTTGGGCAGCATTATTGAATGTTGGAATTTGTGGTTATATGTTCCTCTGTTATAGTGATGCTTTGCTTGAGAAATTGAGAATATTCTTCAAGTGACCTTGGAGAGCTTTGTCTGGCCAGATTTGCTTAGGATTCCACGAATGTTTCCTATATATCCAGTACCTTCTCTGGAATGCTAATAAACAGTGCAGAAAAACTCCAGACCTTGTGTGTTTGTAACATGCCTTGAGTTCTATAATGTATTTACTCGAGTGTGACAAGGATGAATCTCATGGCTGTTATATATTCAGTTATTGACAATCAAGTAGAGGATGCAAAGAATGATGGTTTGTGTTGAAATAGAATTGGAAGAAGTTTGGAGTCAGCTATAGATACATGGCTGATCCCAAACTTAGCTTTCTCAAGTATTTCTTTTTCAACTGCATGCCTCTGTAAAGCTCTTATGTGACTGATGGTATGAAGGTGACAGCTCAAGCTGGGCACACTGTCACATGCCAAAGACTAGGCTTTCTTCTCCTAGGAAAGAACTCTGCACTAGCTCCTCCCATTGCTTATTCCCTGAGTACTAGATGGAATTTGAAATTTGCCTTGTCTCAACACATGATTGTACATTAAGAAGATTAATTTATGAGCTAGAAGAAATGGAACAAAAGGCTTCTTCTTCTTCTTCTTCTTCTTCTTCTTCTTCTTCTTCTTCTTCTTCTTCTTCTTCTTCTTCTTCTTTTCTTATTTTTAACTAACTCTGAATACTTCAGTTTTACAATGACTGTTAAGGGTGAAGGGGCTTTCCAAGGAATTGTGATGAAAGGAACATAAATCACCAAATCAAGTCATGAAAAGAATTCCACAGCCACATAAGTTCCCACCAAGAATGTGTGATTATGGATGTTTATTGAGAACCACCTGTGCCTAGGCAGTAGGTGTTTTCTTAGAATTGACTGACCTTAGAAGAGACAAGACTTGCAAATTCCAGAACATTTAAAGCAAGGCTGTAAATGTTAACACCGGGCAGATATTTCTATCATGATAGTTGTAGGGCTTCTGTGGGACTTCTAAGACATTGTTAGGTACACTTCAGAGGATGCTGCTGGGGAGGTTTTAGAAGAATCATGCAAATGCATAGTCAGCTTAAATCTGTTAGACTCATTAATTAATGCCGGTTATTCTCATGTGGTAGTCATAGATTCAATTGAGAATGACTGCACCACATCTGTCTCCTTCATGGACAATATTATCTTCATTTGAGGAAGGGTGTAAGTTAGGGAGAATAAAATAATTCTTAGAGCCCAGAGATTTGGTTGCTATGCTAGTGCTGTAATTAAAATTAAAATTATTATTTTCCTAGGTACTTCTAATTGATGTTTCCCTCCAATTAATTGAAGTTGGCTGTAATTCACTACAACATACACTCAAAAAATAAGGAGGCTTGTTTTTTATAACTTATTTAGCTATTTGGTGTGTGTGTGTGTGTGTGTGTGTGTGTGTGTGTGTGTGTGTATGAGAGAGAGAGAGAGAGAGAGAGAGAGAGAGAGAGAGAGAGAGAGAG
>OU015744.1:117462599-117476941 GCA_907169655.1 Acomys percivali | reverse complement strand
CTCTCTCTCTCTCTCTCTCTCTCTCTCTCTCTCTCTCTCTCTCTCTCGTGTGTGTGTGTGTGTGTGTGTGTGTGTGTGTATGTGTGTTATTCTCTCTCTCCCAAAGGCTTACATTTATACTTGATTCATTATTTTGAAAAGGTTTATGTATGAACTATTCCTTATTACTTGCTTTCAAATGTCAAGGCATCACCTTCCTCCTACGGCATATCATCTGCCTTTGTTAATTATTCTTTTACTCTGGGGTTCCATTTTTTTTCCCACTGGTAAGCTAATTCTTTTTTTGTTATGCTTGAGTTCAACATTAGTTTTCTGATTTAAGGTGACTCTAGAATCTATTCTGTATTGATGAGAAAAACAGGTAATATATTCAGATCTAAAATCACTTTAGGGAAGACATCTTAATCATAGCTGGGTGTTTGGGACTTAGGAAGGGCCACATGGAATAGAATGGATCCCACACGTTGCTTTATGTCCTCTTTGGCGTAATCAACTGATGAATGCATCTTGTTTTCTTAGTCTGAAATTTTTGCTATAACCTTTAAACAAAATAGAATTAGTTATAGTTAACAACTATATTTTTTTAGAAAAAATAGGACCTGGTTAAAATGTTTTGCTTAAAAAAATTAAAACATGGAATTCAGACATGAAAATAAAAAGCACTATATAGGTCAATGGTCTTCCCAGTGGGATATTTGACAATGCTAGGAGCCATTCTTTTTCTTTCTTTTGATTGTCATTATATGGGAGGAGAAAATGCAGCTGGAGTTCATGTATGCTGAAAAAAACACCAGCACTGTCCAATTTAACAACTATCTAACTAACACCACTTAGCATCTTTGTGGAGACAGAACCCCTGGGTAATACCTCTGTGTAGACTTCTGTGTATCCCACTGTGTAGTCCACTGTATAGGCCAGAGTGAACCCCACTGTATAGTCTCCTGTGTAGGCCAGTAGGAGTCCCCCTGTGTATCCTACTGTGTATCCCAGTGTGTATCCCACTTTGTAGTCTCCTGTGTAGTCCACTGTGTATACCACTATGTAGCCCAGTGTGAACCCCACTGTGTATTCCGCTGTGTAGCCTACTGTGTAGTCCACTGTGTAGCCCACTTTGTAGTCCAATATGTGGCCCACTGTGTAATCTATTGTATAGCCCACTGTGTAACCCTCTGTTTAGACCACTGTGTAGACCACTGTGTAGTATTCTTTGTAGCCCATTGTTTAGACTACTGTGTACACCACTATGTAGACCACCGTGTAGCCCAGAGCTCCAGGAACATTGGCAGCAATACCATCTGGAAACTAATAGCCATGTACTAGCTTAGGCCTCCAGTTAGAACTGCCAGTCCACCAAAGTTGGGCCTGAAACCCAAGTCCCAACAAACACTTGGGTGATTACAAAGTTTGGGAAGATTCTCATCTGTGTTTGGGAACCTCTGGTATCCTTCTTCTTCTTCCGTTTTCTAGCTGGTGGTTAGAATGTGAAATCACATTCTTTCCCATATTCTGACTCTGGCTAGTCTCAGAACCCTCTTCGTATAACATCCCCTGTCTAATACCCGGGACCAAAGAAGTTCTCTTGTCAGAAGTGATCTGTGTCTTCCTACCTTTTCTGTTCTAAAGTATTGGCATGGGTCAACTTTGGGCTTTAGTTTACTGCAGTCACTCTACTCTGTGTATTTGTAGAGAGCTGTAACTTTTCTTCTACTATTTCAGCACCAGTCAGTGGAGAGTTTGCATCTCAGGTCTTTGAGACAATATCCTGCATTCTTTCTGCCTACATGCTTGTTACAATCATTTGCAGTGTAGCTTATTACTCCGCTACCTCATACTTGTTAAATAGATTACCCATGGGGCTTAGCTCAGATGGAAATCTTCACTGTATAAATGATTCAGTGTATATTTCAATTGATGGTGTCTGGACAAAAGTTTTTCCTTGTCTGATAAAATACACCACATTTCCCTTCCCCCACATATTACAGAAAGTGGAGCACCTAGAATCCTGAGACCATGAGCTGAGTGTTGTCATGCAAGACTGTTGAAGCTTGAGGGGAAAACAGTCCTCAAGAAAAATAAGTTAAGAAGGGTCACAGCTTTTCCCATCTTCCCATTCCCCATTAGGTATTCAAATCCTCATCTTAGTGTATGAAAAGCCAGCTTTTGTATGAGCCTTTAAAGACAGAGTGTAGGAATGCAAATCTCATAATTAAGAACCTAGTTTTCATTGTTAGCCTGCAAATCATACAATAAAATAAACCTGGCAGACATGACCAAATGTTCTTGCTTGATTAATTTGGAAGCATATTATTCATCTGCTGTGACCTGCTATTGCATATGATGGTTCTCTTCTCTTGAGTTCTATTAAGGGTTTCTGGCAAGTGGTACTGCCAAAGGGGTTGAATAAAGCAATTGTTTCAAATTCAGAGGAGAGAGGTGAACCATGTAACCACCTGTAGTTTTCTTCATGAATTGGCTCTTTATTTTCATGAGAGCTAGAGACTTCTATTAAGTCGGTACAAAATATATTTTACATTGTGTGCATGAGTGTTTTTGAATTTTGTTTTATTTTAGTTTTTCTTTTCACCAGAATCTCACTGTGTAGCCCAGATTGGCTTTGAACTAATGACCCCTCTGATTCAGTCTCTGGAGTTCTGGGATGGGAGGAATGGCTCTCCTTGTCAAGCTTCCATTATTTTCTTGGGAAATGTCTCCTGCTGCAAAGGCCTTAGCACTGCAATGAAGGAAACACACAGAATCTCTGAAGGAAACAAGCCAACCTACCCCATGTCTCTGCATAGTGCACTCCAGGCCAGTCTTACAGAATAGGAGATGGTCATACTGTTTGTGCTCCTGCCTCTTCTGCTTCCTTTTGTATCAGGAAACAACAGGGATCTGGATCTTATCTGCCTTTTACTTTAATATAGTTTAATAACACAAATGGGCAGGAGGCTGTCACATATTTTTTTTCTGAATAGAAAGTCACTCTTTCTGAGGGTTAGTTTTAACTATCAACTTGACATGGTTTAGACTCACTTGGGACTCTTGATGAGGGGTCGCCTAGGTCAGGTTGGCCTGTGGTCATGCCTGTGAGAGAGTTTTTTTTCTCCTTGGATCCACCGCAGTGGGAGTTCCCACCCTCAATGTGGGAGGCACCTTTTCATCATCTGCGCACTGAACTGAACACATGAGGGAAAGTGAGTTGAACAAGGAAGTACGAACGCATTCACTGCTCTCTGTTCTTGACTGTAGCTTGACCATCTCCTTTGAGTTCCTGTCTTGACTTCCCCATAATGGTGAACTATGACCTGGAATTGTAAGCCAAATAAACACTCCTCATTTAATATTTTTTTTGGGGGGGTTTGGGTACTTTGTCATGGCAACAGAAATGAAACTAGAACCCCATCCTCTCTTTACTAGCTGTTATGTGATCTCTTAAAGCTTTACATCGCAGAATCTGTGTCCTTTAAAACATGTTTGAATTTCAGTATGTTGCTGGAATGAGAAAAAGTAACCAAGAAAACATTGGAGACAATTTCCTTCAGAGCAGTTAGTGTCCCTTGATTTTCCAGAGTGACATGTATACAGATGACTTGGATTCAGTGTGATTCCATCAAGGGAAAATGCATGTTTTCCTAAATATTCGTGTCTTTTTCAAGAAGGAAACCCACAGCCCTTACTGAGGGTGTTTGTGTGAACATGTGTGTACCATGTGCCCATGAGTGCAGTGACAATCCTGGTGATGGATGGAATAAGGGAACATGTGTCTAAGAAGAGGGAAGGATGACTCAGTGGGGTATGTCCTTGAGGCATTTATCAAATACTCTAAAGTCAGCCTTCCCTTTTTGGAGTCCTTGTCTTGAATGCTTTATTGTCTTTGGCCATTAATCATTTCTCAATTCAAATGCTAATTACTTTCCAACAAGTCTCTCTGGGAGAGGTACTATCTCTGCTCTGCCACCATTACACCCATCAGACAATTCAGGATTTTGTCTCATGGATATGTGCAAATATATAAGATACATTAATGTACAAGTATAAGTGCCAGCTTATACTCTTAAATCTCAAGAAAAAGTGAAAAATAGATAATGTAAATGCAGTGCTTTGTTAATTTGATTTTAAAACTGTGTCTGTCACATTGCAAGACCTCAGGATTTTGTATTGCACATGGATGGGTGTGCAAGCAAGTGTCACAAATAGTGCAATGGGTCCAGGGGTAGAAATAGGAGTGTAATCATTTAAAATGAAATTATTCATATGTTGCCCCATATATAATACCAAAAGGAAACTGTAGAGTTGTTGTATTTGACCCTGATATTCATCACAAACAGAACGACAGAACTCATTAATAATGTTATTTATGTCTCTGTTTCCTTCCAATGGGCTTATGAATTCAACTGTGCTGCTCTTAGACTTTTGCATAAGCAGGCAAGGGTGGCCGGCCAGGTGAGATGCTGTCACTGCTGTAGATGAGCACATTTCAATTTAATGCTGGGAGGAAAAACAGGAGAGGGAAATCCACACCCTGACAGCCAACTGTAGTACTGACTGCTATTACTAAACACTTTTAAATTCTGAGTTTGCTGCCTCTATTACTCTGTGTGTTGGTTAGTTTATCATCTCTGGGATCTCTTCATCATCATTTTCAAGGCTAAACACTCCTGCTGTCATCTAATTGTTTGTAGGCATAATATTTGTCTGCCTTTTAAAACCTTTACCCTCATGTACTCAATACCTTGAACAACAACAACAAATACATACATGACTTAGAAAAACTTGAGACTAAACTTTTCAAAAAGGCTGGCAGCTCAATTTTTTGGACTAGTTCTATATATCTCACTGAACTTGGTCTTTTCATCAGCCATCATACTTAGAAGAAAATATAGAGCGCAAGTTCAGAGACTTGATGCTCAACTTTGAGCTCTACTCTACCATGTTAGCTATGTGATCTTGGGCAACTTAATTAAGTTTTCTGTGTCCCAGGTTCCACATTTGTAAATGGAGTTAGCAATGGCACCAATGTAGATGATGATTATATTACATGGGTCAGTCTGTGTAATGTTCTTAGGGGAGTCCCCAGCAGGCAATAATCACTCAACAGTCTAGTTGTTGTTTTTGGCCGTGTGTCTCCCTGTATCTTAAGTGATTCTTCAAGAGAGGACACTGGAGTCCTCTGTCGTAGCTGTGACCCCTTATCCGTCATATCACAATTTTTTAGGGAAGCAAGGACCAAGGCACATTTGCCAAAAAGAACGGTAAGTCAAGAAAAACCTCAGTGGTGATAGTCAGCTTCTAGAGAGACCAGCTTTAGAAGATTGTGAACGTCCCATCAAAGCACATTGGGTACTGCACTCTGATTAATCCATTTTTAAAGTTCAACTCTATTTACTTCATTAGTACACTAGCAAAAGTTTCATTATTAGACAGTATCATAGCACATTAAGACAGTTTAATTTCACTAGTTAGTAGGACATGAAGCCATGCAAAATTAAAATCTACAAAGCATAAATGCTGACTCATTTCTAAATATTGTTGCTACAATGACACTTTTTCATGTGGAAATGATATTACTGCCTTTAAACTAATTTTTCAAAGATATTTTTAAGATTTATATTACTTACTTTATATCCCAATCATAGCCCCCTCCCTCTTCTCTTCCTGGTCCCTCCCTCCCACCCTCTTCCCCCTATCCCCTGCCCTTGTCCTCAGAAAAGGGGAGCCCCACCCCCACCAACCCACTCCAGCACATCAAGTCACATCAGGACTGAGCTCCTCCTCATCCACTGGGGCCAGACAAAGCAGCTTGGTTAGATCAAAGTGACCAAAAATCAGGAAACAGAGTCCATGTCATAGACAGCACCCACTCAGCTTATGAGGGGACCCACATGAAGATCAAACTGCCCATTGGGCAGAAAATTGGATATAGTACTACCTCAATACCCAGCTATAACTCTAGGCATATACCTAAAAGAAGCTCCACCATACCAGAAAGACATTTGCTCAAGTATGTTCATACCGGCTTTATTCAAATAGCCAGTAACTGGAAACAACCTAGATGCCCCTCAACCAGATAATAGGAAAAGAAAATATGGTTCCACAGTGGAATACTACTCAGCAATTAACTCAGTTTAAAAGGTGGTAAGAAATAAGTACAGCAAGTGAAGTTTTATTTTTCTCTAGGTCTAAAGAGCATTGGTTTGTCAGGCTAGCGATTCTGATTGGTAGGGACTTTTCTCATATTCATTACTTCATTGTCTACCTACTGTTCAAGTCGACAAAATCTCAGAAATATATTTTACATACTCTTATATCTAGTTTTTTTTCCTTCTAAAATATGTTTGGCTAGACATTGCAAATTCCAGCTGCAAGGCAGTCTGGGAAAATAGGAAACAGAGTTTTAAAAACTGATCATGATCTTTTTTTGCTTGGAACTAGGTGCAAGTGCTGAACATTTTTAGGAAAAAGTTTACTTAAAAAGGGAATTGGGTATTGGCTATGATTAGTAACACTTTTACATCTGCATTCATACTTAGTACTCCTTCAACATTTTTATTAGTTCTTTGAGAATTTTATGCAATGCGTCTTGATTATATTCGCCCCTCCGCATTTCCAGATTCACCCAACCTTCGAGTCCTCTTTAATATTTTTTTTCTTACAAGCATCAGTTCAATTTCTCCTACCCATATATTGTTTGGTGTGTGACCTTCTACTGCAGCATGGAACCTGCTAGGGGCTCCACTCTTAAATAAATCCCCCTTTCCCCTTCCCAATATCCTGATAATTATGTCAGGTATGGTTTTTTTTTTTTTTTTTTTTTTTGTGGAGTGGAACTTAAATCTAATAAGATAGCTGTTGGTTACTCTAGTAATGTCTTGTCACTATTGAACCAGTGGGCATGATTTTCCAGGTTAGTCTTTATTGTAGATCACAAGCTTGCCAGCTGGGTAAAACTAATGCTTATCTCTCTCTTCCAGTAGTGTGTATAGTACCTTTCAGAACTATGAAAGCTGGTCAATAGGAATGGAGTGTCCAGGTTGTTACCAGCGTGATATTTCCATATTGTATGTTTCATGTATGTGATGTCTTCAGCAACTGAGTCTTTCTGTAATGTTCTGGAGAGTAGCCAATAGCATTTCAAGTAACCTGTAATGGTATGTAATGTTTGGGAGTCTATGAGCTCTCACTGGAGAACAACTACAAGGGAAGTGATACTGTCTTGGCACTGGGCCTTTTATTTTTTACCCTGTGTTGTCTTCTTGCCCTGTAATAGGATAACTCCTGTCTGTCTGCCTATCATCTATCTGTCTGTCTGTCTGTCTATCTATCTATCTATCTATCTATCTATCTATCTACCTATCTACTTGCCTACCTACATACCTATCTATGTCTACATCTACATACACATACACACATACATATATGTGTGATCTTCTACAGTATTAGGTTTCAATATGACTTTTAAAAGAGTTATACTTAGCATTATTAACTGCTTCAGCAGCCAATATTTGTTTTCGTTCCAGTAATGGGACTAACCCTAGACATGCTAGACAAATGATCTATCACTGAATCGTATCCGCAGTCCCTGTGGTCAATACTTTCATGTGAATTATCTTTATTAATTAAAAACTTAGAAGTGAGTGCATGTATTAGTTTGTCATGATAAATCACTACAAGCAAGGCAACTTACAGAAAAAAGGTTTGTTTGGACCTAGGGCTCCAGAGGATGAGTCCATTAACATCAAGGTATGGAAGCACAGCAGGAGGGAGGCATGAAATAGCAAGCTGAGAGACACATATTAAACTATACTCAGGAAGCAGATATCTATCTGTCTGTCTATCTATCTATCTATCTATCTATCTATCTATCTATCTATCTATTTATCTATCTATCTATCTATCTATCTATCTATCTATCTATCTATCTATCTATCTATCTATCCATACGTATAGATGTATCTATAGATTGTTATAGAAACACACACACACACACACACACACACACACACACACACACACACATAGACACCACACAAATATCTATATAAATCTGTGAGTGGCACAAACCTTTTAAACTCTCAAAACCCACCTCCAATGACATACTTTCTTCAATAGTCCCTATCTGCTAAACCTCCCAAACAGTGACACCAACTGGAGCCCAAGCATTCAGTTTTCGGAGCCTATGGGGGACAACGCACTCAAACTATTATTACCAACTTTGATTGATTAATTTTGTGTGTATGTGTGTACATGAGTATGCATATGCTGTGGCACACACATGGACGTCAAAGGAAACTTCCTGTAGTTGGGTCTTGCCTTCTACCTTGTTTGAGATAGGTTCCCTTGTTGCTATCAGGTTATACACTAAGGCTGGCTGGCCTCTGAGCTTCTGGGTGGTTCTTCTACCTTTACCTCCCATTTATTTATTTTAGGAGTTGTGGGGTAACAGATATATGCTAATGCATGTGGCTTTTTACTTGGGTTTTGGGGCTTAACTCAGATCATTATGCTTATGTGCTTAGAGCTTTTACCCACTGTGCTATCTCCCCTACTGGTACTTCTTTTTAGAGTTCGCAAAATCTGGTATGTGGAAGAAATAGGACTCACTCTGAGATGATCTGGTGTCCTGCTAATGCTGCACCCAGATTCTCATAACCATGATATTAGCCCTAGAGGCAGACTGATTGCCCAGCACCTACTCGAGAGGGTGAAATGTGATTTGTTCGACTCATTAGTGGCGAGAAGGGTCTCGGCAGTCTTTTTATCCAAATGCTCTGAACTGAGAATTACTTGGCATAACAAGTGACCCAGAATTCCTGTAAAGTGCAGCCTTTCCCCTGAACTCTTAGATGATTTCCTCTCTTGTATATGTTCTAGGAATGCCATCTTGATCTCTGTGTCCTTCTCCCTAGGATCCTTTTTTTCTGCCAATTTATGACAACTACCAGTAAACTATAAGCCTAACAGGGTAGGTGACCCTGGACACTCTTTGGCTTGTGACAATTATTACAACTAATACTTTAAACAGACTCTTTCCCAACCCATAACACAGAAATGTTACTACGCATCATCTTTTAAAATAATTTCTTATATTTACATTTTCAAATATATTTTTCACCAATTCAAAGAGTTATTCAATAGCCTTTAGATGTGTGTAGTTGTATGTCTCTTGGGTAGTTTGAGTATCTGTAGTTTGAGTTTGTCAAGTTTTGCCAATAAATCCACAGTACAAGAATAAAGCATTTATAAGTGGCCCAAATACAAACTGTTCAGTCCAAACTTATATAAGTCATTTTGTGTTCAATTGTGTTTATTCCATCTGTTTTTATCATCTGCTGTTAAAATAATTTATCATTTTTGCATGGTATTAAAATGTAAATGAATCAACAGAGGAAACGCATCTGTGGACTGTTAGTTAATAAAGCTATATTCAGCAAGTGCGTTAAGTCATAATAATTAATTAAATTTCACTGCCCATATATGCCTGTAATTGTATATTTAGTGTGCATTTGCATAATCACATAATGGGATCTATATGATTCATGCTTTGCTGAGCATAATCTGGATGCACACATTACCAATTCAAACGAGAGCTGGTTATAAAGATATCACAGAGACATTTTGCTTTTTTTTTTTGAGTCAGGAAATGATGTATGGGAAGTAAATAAGAAAAACTGTTTTCTAAATGTAAGTTACACATTCTTAAAATACAGCAGAGTAGCTGATTGAAAGCATTTAGTTCTGATGTAGTCCTAGCTGGCTTTGGCTCTGAGAACACTCTTCTGGAAGCACTCAGGCCTTCTGCTCTTGACAAGTGGAAAATTTAGTAGCATTTGATCCTGGGAAGGGCCATCATTCTGAAGAAGTGGTTTATCAATCATAGTGATGTTTTCTTAACTCACATCCTGTAGTTAATTAACTTAATTTTAAAATGAGTGAATATAGATGCTTTATGGTTGTATCTTGGAGTAAAAATTTGCCAACTGGAGTTTAATACTTAGATACATAAAACTTTTGACATTTGCTCAAGTTTACAGAAGTGACATACTGAAGAAGACAGGGCTCTTTATAAAACCATTTTGAGTACTATGTCTCCCGTCTCCTCAGAATGTAAGCCTCTCTAGTTGCAGTCTGATTAATTGATCAAAATAACTCATAGCAAGTTGTGAGTGACAAAGGTTTCACTCTGGAAGATATATTCAAATATTGAGAAAGGAAGTTTGTATCTTTAATGCATTTTGAAAATATCAAGTTGTTGTCAGCAGCTCCATGGCTTATCACCATCTTAAGTTCAAGGTTAGGCCAAGTCCTTGGCCCATTTTGGCACCCATTTCTGTTTTTCTGTCTTTTATGATTTGTCCACTTATTACTTGTTTAATCACCAGTGAGCTTCAATTAAACACAAGTTGAATGTGCCACATCCTTTTTAAAAATAGGAAAATGCTATCCTGGACTAGACTATTACAGTTGCTCCATTACGGTCTTGTCTCTGTTAGTTCCACTGTAAAAAGAGAGTGCTATCAGTACCATTCAGTAAAAGATGCTAAGATGTCATTAAAATAAATCAGAAGCACAACATCACTTATCTATGATTATGATAGTTTTTGTACAATTCCTTTATTAACTGTAAAGAAGAGCTCATCCTCTTCCTATCAAAAGTACTGCATTTGTGTGAATTAAAGATATATTAACTTAGTTAGCTCACACTGATATCTTCATTTTGCACCTTTCCAGTGGGTTGGAGAGATTCAAGTCTTGAGATGAACAATAGGAAAATCCAGTGGCACAGAACATTCAGTTAGTTTCAATTTCAGACTGGAAAATGCATGTTTATTATTCATCAATAAGTCTACTTGCTTTGGTATTTAAAATTTAAACTCTTTTTTGAAAATATCTTCTTAAAGAAAGGCGTCTCAGAATTTTAAGAAGACCCAGACATAGAGCAAAATCTAAAAAGATGAAAATACTCTATTGCCATGGGAACAAAAGAAAAAATTTAAACATATTTTGAACAGGCCTGATTAGAGGGGGAAAGAGCCCTCTGTAATTTAAGACAGTTCAGATAAGTCAAAATCCTAGGCTAGTCAGTGTATTTAATAATTACTCCCGTGAAGATGAAGGCACATGATTTTGATTAATATAACATAGTTCCCTACTTGTCTGTCAAACACCAAGTCCTGTTCCCTCCTGAGCCTTCTTGTCAGTGAGCAATACTTCTGTTCAGTCTTCTAGCCTCAAACTTTTAATTTTGATATCCTTTCATACTTAGAAAAAAATCTTGCAAATGTACTATTGGTTTCTGTATGTCTCTCATAGAGCTTTTCTGGTTAACCAGTGATTCCATGGGGCAATCTCATTGAGCAGTGTGGTTATCTCACACAACAGCAAATCTGAAAAGAGAAATAAGTTTACGGTAGACATCAGCCATTGCTCAGAGACACAGTTCTAAGCACATCATTCTATATACTTTGTAACCTAGGAAATGGAGGCCTCATAGAATTATGGGCTGGCTCCAGATGGTGTCCAGGCATTGCTCCCGCTGCCCTATAAGAAGTACTGTATGTGTTTTTACCAGGCAGCTCACACAGCCTTCTGCCTATCTATGCCAAACCTATAGGGTTTGGTAGGAGTGGTTAGTCTTCCTATTGTATCTGGTATTGCCTCCCTGGCCTCCAGCTTTGGTCACTGATAACTTTTGTTTCCATAGCTACGACTTTGGTTTTATGGGTCAGAGACTTTGTTACCAGGGATGAAAGCTTCTTGAGGGGATTTGTGTGTTGCAGAGGAAAGCTTATATGGTAGGAAGATGGTATAGAAAAATGTAATTGGAGCTGAGGTTATCTCTTGCCTATTTAGGCTCCACTTACCACTGAAACAACAGATGGGAGGTAGAGCATTATTTAAAGAAGTTAGATCTTTGAGAACATGCTCTTGAGGGGGATATTGGCAGCCAGGCCTATCTTCTCTCTCTTTGTACTTCCTGGCAGTCATGAGGTAAAAAGCCTGTGTACTACTGACTACCACAGGACCAAAGAAACAGTGCCAACTGATGATAAAGTAAAATCTCTGAAGCCGTGACCCAAAATAAATCTTCCATCTTATAAACATTGATTTTGTGTATTTTGTTACCAAGGAAGAAATCTGCCACAAGGTTCTTGTGGTAATTAACACTGGCTACATTTCATTCTTGTTCTAGAGTCAACATAGGGTCACATAGCCCCTTAATACTGGTTCCAATGTATATTTGCACATCTTTGCTCTTTGCTTCAGACAACACCACCTGTTCCGTTAGCTTACCTGCCATGAAAATGGTTGCTAATTTTGTTGTTGTTGTTATTTCCTATCTTCCTTCCTTCCCTCCTTCCTTCCTTCCATTTTTCCTTCCTTCTTTCCTTCCTTCCCTCCTTCCTTCGTTCTCTCTCTCTCATCTCTTTCTCTCTGGTTTTTTTGGAGACAAGGTTTCTATGTGTAGCCTTGGCTGTCCTGGACTTGTAGCCTAGGCTGGCTTTGAACTCACAGATATCTACCTGCTGCCTCCCTGAATGTTGAGATTAGAAGTGTATGACATTGCCTTGCCCATTTCCTAATTTCTTAATTGATAAATGTCTTTTAAATATGTTTAAATAGTTAGGGTTTCTGTTGTTGTAGGAAACACCATGACCAGGAAGCTCTTATAAAGAAAAACATTTAATTGGGGCTGGCTTATAGGTCCAGAGGTTTTGTCTATTATCATCATGGCTGGAAGCATGGTGCTATAGAAGGAGGCAAAATTCTACATCTGGATCTACAAGCGGCAGGCAAAGAGAGACACTGAGCCTGGCTTGAGCATTTGAAATGTCAAAGCTAACCCTCAGTGACATACTTCCTCCAACAAGGCTACTCCTATTCCAGACACATCCTGATAGTGCCACTCCTTGGTGAACAAGCATTCAAATCTATGAGCCTATGTGAACCATTCCTATTCAAACCTCCAGAAATACCTCTACAGAAAATACCTTAAGTACTATTTATTGTTTCTATAGCATTGCTTTCAAACAGAAAAACCTAGTTCTAGGCTGTTCCATAGGATTTGAAAGTCAACTTACATGAGATCATAAACTAAAACACAGATGTGCAAATGACAATTTCCCTCACATTTTTCCTATAATCTTCATAGTTACGATCAATTTCACTGATGTTTATACATATTTGCACTGAATAGGTGAAAAAGTTCTTAATCATTATTTTCTGTTTATTGGGAATTGTAAAATATACATGACAAAGTAAAAGCAGGGGATTAATCTGGATCATACATTTGACATCTGACCGTGGAAGCTGCTGAGTGATCGATTCATCCCCTCCTCAACAGTGAAAATCTGTGTTGGCTTTGGCAGGAGACACACCCTGGTCTGCCTAGAGAGGATCTTGAGGTTTTAATTTTTCAACTGGTTCTTATCTGTGTTTGCTTTCTCAAAGTTAAGAGATCCATAGGAACTGTCGAGGTAACTTCTGGAGAGCACTCAGACCCTGGAAATGTTAGACCTCGTGGAGCGAAGCTTCATCCTTGTAAATTGCCTCATATCCAACTAAGAGTAGGTAACACCCAAGTATTAGAACAAGGTGGGTAAAAGACAATGTACCTCTAAATGTACTACTAATGAAGTTGTCTATGACTGTTACACATAAATGTTAAATAATGAAGAAATAATTCATTTCAGAATAAGAACACCTTTGGTGAATGTTCTACATGGATTCATTAAAACTAAATTGCTAAATTCTACTTCCTCTGTGCTAATTAGCATGGTACAGAGATGCTCCTGCCAAAGCCAAGGAAGAGTTCTCACTCATCTCTGGGACTCAGGGGAATTTTATTTCTCTGTTGGTCTTTCACTGTGCATTCAATAAAGGATCCCCTTGTGGTCTCAAAGAATTAACGTGCCTCTTTTAGCTGCCCAAATTATCTCCAGAGAGTGGCTCAGAACTGTGGAAAGTCTGGCTTGATGCCTTTGAAAAGGTTCAAGTGAGATGGATAAAAACCATCAGTTGGAAGAAGGTTGAAATATATGCTATTTACTGAAATGTCAAAGGTGTATGAAAGGAGCCTATACGCAATGGGGTTGTTCAAAGCCTTTCCGAAAGTATATATCCAAGCCAGGTTGGGTGTCTCCTCATCTTTCTGCTCTCTGAGTACATATCATTTTAGAGACTGACCTCTCAACTCCTTTCCTGTTTTCAATCTGAAGACAGAAAGCTGTTGCAATTGTGGAGAGCAGAGTAATCTTAAGACACAGAGTCAAGCACACAGAAAGGGAACCTTCCAACACACACACACACACACACACACACACACACACACACACACACACACA
>OU015744.1:117448255-117460943 GCA_907169655.1 Acomys percivali | reverse complement strand
ATACTTTGACCTTATGCCTCTCTTACATGGTAGAGCCAAGATTGATAACAAGAGGTCCAGATGCTGGAGAGGGAGCTGCAGTGTTTGATGCTTTTTCCTGCCAGTCTTGCAACTACATGATCTTTAGAGCTGTACCCCCATTTTATTCCTTTAGCAGAGAAATGGTGCCCTCAGTTCAAGACATTCAACTTGTGAAAATGGAAATTCAGTGAAGAAAGAGAGCCTGAGTTGAGTATGCAACTGCTTAAAAACAATCATGTAGGGAAGCATTTTTCACGTTTAGTTGAGGTGGCATATATACTCCACTACCATTGCAGTAGATGGGACCTGGTTGCATCTCAAGTGGGCAAAACTTGGTATCGGTCCAATTACCCCTATGGTTTTGTTTTTGTTGGCATAAAAACACAAAACTTAAGGGGCCTAAGAGGCTATAACCAAGGTTTCAGAAATCTGCTGAGACAGGACAAAGTATGTAATGATTGTATCGCAAGAATTCCCCATGAGACTATTGCATGAGCATATGAAGGTGATATCTAAATTGTATTGAAATTCCAGGTTGTTGAAACTATCAGGACTGTGGGATGCCCACTGAGAAACCCTGCAGGCATGGAGTGACGCCATGTTCCCAAAGAAGCTACATGTTCTGCAATTGGCATAATGGAGGGGGTGGGGTTAACCAAGGCTGTCAGAGTACTATCATCTGGCCTTCTCCTCCCTCTACTGCTGCCAAGCATTCTCCACTATGACAGGCTGTCCCCTTAAAGAAGTTATGTTTTACTGTGAAATTTGTCACAGTAATGAACAAGTTCACACAACAACTTAGGAATGAATAGTGAGCCTTAAACATTCTTAAGCCTTGTAATAGCCATTACTGTCATTCATATTCTTACAGAGAAATACTACGAAAATGGACAGAGAAGGGGAAACCTGTACATTTATTTGTGTTTCTTAGTGATTGATGTAAAGGATACTGAAATAAAAGAATAATTATAGGACAATTCTGAGGAAGGAGGAGGCAATTTTAAAGGCAAATGTGTTTCACACAGTAATCGCTCCGCGTGTTGCCTTGTCTTAGGTTTTACTATCTCCCAAATGGTACTACCTGACACATTAAATGAAAGCAAGGGGGCTAGTGTCTCAGGGTTTGTTCGAAGCACCCAGATCATGGGTCATATTTTCTCTCTGACTTAAAGGCCCATCTTCTTATGCCTTTTGTGTTTTGAGTAATTTTTTTGTCTTTTAAACTCATACTTTCTTTTTTTTTCCTCTCTCTTTTTTCTTTTATTTAAGCTAGGGAACTGGGGGCAGAAGGCCTGCATAGGAAAGAAAAACTGTGGGGGGTGGCATTTCTGTGACCAGTTGGAGACTTAAGTCAGAATAGGTCTTTGCAGGGATTTGAGGGGGACTCTAGCTGAGACTTCTAGTAGCAGGGTTCAGGATTTTCTTAACTTAGTGTTTGATGAAGTTGTTTTGTCATTAATTATAAACTTACATTGTTGTGGTGAATGCCTTTTTCTCTAGTCTTGGGCTGCTTAAAAAGATGACTTTATAGCACACATATAATACATGTGTTTTGTACAGTAATATAGCATTTTCTCCTATAGATTTTCACACATTAGAATGTGCCCTTCACCAATGCTTCTAAAGCATGCCTAAGCTGAATATGGAGTCATTAAAAGGATTGTTAGTGAGAAGAATTCCCAGGCTAGCTCAAATTTTCCTTCGAAGGGAAAACAGGCTATTAAACCACCACCTAACCATTGGTCTTTGCAGATACTGAAAAAAGAACCCTGCAAAATTTCACTCATCACCATCTGCAAGTGCAGAGAAAAAGGCACTGGGCAATGTTTTCCCCATGTAATATTTATCTTCCTAGCACCATTGCCTCGTACTTCTTCCCAATAAGAACTTCTCAATACATCCATATTTGTTCTTACTATAAAATTTTATATTTCAAAATAAGCAAGGGAAAGAAAAATGTTTAGTATCAGTAAGCCACACTGAAAGCCATGCTAGACATGGAGGAAGGATATAGTACCAAACACGTTCAGAGATTTATTTCTGACTTGAGAGAGGACAGGCCTGTACAAAGTACGTCTGCCATTCGTTGTATAAGAAGCTTTCAAACCCACTTATAAAAGAGAAATATGGAGAGATATGAGAACATAAAACAAGAAGCAATCATTAGGGAAGACTTTCTCTGTGTCTCTGAGGCAGTGGTATTTAATTTAAAGGCCAGAGTATAAATTTATCAGGCAAAGAAGGCTAGAGATGGGAGTAGGAGGGCAGGGTTCCAAGCAAAGGGGGTAGCGTTGTGAGTAATCAAACCACCATGTGGCTCACAGTGAGCATAGGGACCAATCAGAGACAAGCTGGGGCTTGGTCTGGCCAGGACATGGAAATCTTATTTGGAGCCTTGACTTTGTTTTGTATATACTGGAGTACTGATAGAATTTTAAGGAGAAGGATGTGTTCAGATTTGCTTTTGTGGAATTTTAGTCTAGAGAATGGATTGGGTAACAGTGACTCTGCTGATGTGTTAGGAGGTTATTCCAGCTGTACGGTGAGGGAGGATGGTGGCTTCCAGTGAGGTGATAAAGCTCAAAGGAAAGCCATTCTCATAATCCGTGCTAATTTTAGCTGTTCAAGAGGTTATGTGACCCCATGGTAGGATATTTAGTTCAGGGAGAAAGATGAACTTCATTATTCATTCTCATCAGTCAAGCGAAGGTAACTTGAGAAATATATACTTTTTAATAGTTTCTAGAGGTGTCTTAATATTTCTGGATGATTGTCTGAAATATTTTTCTTTAGATATGTTTTCAGTTCTAATTTACATAACTTTGATAAAGCATTTAAAGTAGATCTTTACTGGATGCCATGCTTATTTTCTTCACATAATATTTATTATATTAGCATATGCTAATGGGCAATATGAAATTTTATAGATGACTTTAATCAAATGATGACAATTTTATATCTCAGTGTATGACCACTGTGATTCTGTAATTCAGTCAGTTATTGTGGAAAATATTATATGTTTGATATGTCTTGGGAGGGAATAAGTAGGATAGATTTGAAGAATAATGTAGGAGCAAATGATTTAAAAATAAATTTTGACTTAAAAATATTGTTTAAGAAAGACCAGCGAAACAGGTATTTTGTCACAGTAAGGATTTCTTCAAAAGATAGAATTCAATTATAAAAGAAAACCATGGTAGAACAGCCTATCCTTCAAATGGGCAAAAAGAGCAGAGGCTATTCCCTTAAAGATATTTTCTGATGACACTTTAGAAATGTGAAATTTGAAAACTCAACTGTACATTGTGGAAATGGTTTACTGTGCACTTACTGGTGTGACTGGTGAGTGAGACAACACATTCATGAGTAACTATAGAAAGTCCCCAAGCAATTAACAATCTTTGCTCTGTAATGATTCACTTCCTCAAAGCTGAAGCAGACTGTGCCGAGCCGACGGAGTCCTGACTATTCATGATCCACAGATACCAGACTGTGGGGCCATGAGTGGTCATCTGCCCTGCCCAGAAGCAATGCAAAACACTGTACGTGACCTTGAAAGATGTCTTGCATCTATGGGGTAGAGGAACAAAAGCTTAGTTTTGTCCTGGGCAGGTCTTCTCCATATTAAGATATGGCATTCTCTAAGACGGACAGGCAGAACATGGGGCAGGTTTAGGAAGCTCTCTTGTCTTGGGATGTGGATTGGCACGTCCTGATTGTTCTCAGAACTACATGCCAGCATTGGTTACATCCAAAGTTACCCGGGAAAGTATCCTGCTTATATAGTGAAGTAAAAATATTTCTCATCCTAGCAATCTGAAAGATGGACCTCCACACGTCTTTCTAGGCTCTTTTTTGCTGTTAGTTTACTTGTATGTACATAAGAATATACTAGCATTTTATTCCATGCCCTTTTGAGGGCATATCATAGATAATATACCTCATAATCTTGTTATAAGGTTATCAAATACAATTTGAGTGGTATAAAATGTTATTGATATATTACTTTTTATGTCTGTCTTTATTTTTAGTATTTTCCAATACACAATAAAACCAAGAGATTTTTTTTTTTTTTTTACCAAATTTTAGCAGTTAGTCACATTTACCCAATCTTTTTTTCACTTATTCCCATAGACTTAAAGCATTTTTAAAAGACTGAGATGTTAAATTGTAATCATCATTTAACCTATAAATAGTTCTGAATATATTTCTGGAAAATGTCATTTTTTTTGTATAAATAAATACTACATCCATGTCTAAAATGTTAATTCCTTAATGCATTAAATATTAGTCTTACAGTCAAATATTCCAAACTGTCTAAGTAAATATCCTTTTTACAGTTTGTTTGTTTAAGTAGAAGCCAAATACTACATTTGGTTATCATGTTTCTTAAATCCCATTTATTTTCCAATAAGGTCTCAGGCTCCTACTTCTTGCATACTTTTATTTGAAAAAAAAAAAAAAGAAAACAAACTCCCCACCGACCTGATGTTATAAAGCTATTTCTTCTGAATTAAAATATCCATTTCTGAAGAGAAAGTTCAAAGAATTCTTGAAACTTATGAAACTTACAAGACTCAGAGTGCCCCACCATCCCCAAGGTTTCATACTATACTATACTATACTAGTTGTGCTAAGAGTTAGCTTTTCAGTGAGACCGCTGCCTGAGTTACACTTGCCCCTGGAAAGAATTGAGCTGGTCCAGCAGGTTAGACTTGGGTGGAATCATCTTTGGCGTCTATTCCAGTGTGTTACCTACTGTGAGTAGGCTTTTGCTAACATCTCCTAAGAAACTCAGGCAATGCCTGGCTAATTTGCTCACAGTGTTTGTTGCACCCTTTAAAAGAGGTCTGCTCATCCTTCTTTTTGTGTGTTACATGTTTACTGTCTGTGTATATGTTTATGTGTATGTAAGTGGAGGCCAGAGAAGGACTTTGGATATTTTATTCTGTTGCTCTCTTTCTTAATCCCTTTAAACAAGGTCATTCACCAATTTTAGTATTTTTGACTAGGCTATCTGGCCAAGGAGCTTCCAGCATCCACTTGTGTCCACTCACAGGCTTATAGTGCTGAATCTTGGACATATTCAAATATCTCTAGAATTTAAAATTGAAATTGAAATTTAACTTTTAAAAAAAAATTTTCAAGACAGAGTTTCTCTGTATAGCCTTTGTTGTCCTAGACTAACATTGTAGACCAGGATGGCCTCAAACTCACAGAGATCCATCTGCCTCTGCCTCCCTGAGTGCTGGGATTAAAGGTGTGGACCACCACACACACCTAATCAGCCCTAGCATGTTTAAGTGTGCGCTTGAGACTCATACTTTCATACCATATGAAGTTGCTCACTGAACCATCACTCTAGCTTATTCCCATCTTATTGATTTAGTGTATTGAGTCTGCATATTCTGATTGAATTTCTACTCTTACCTCAATGCTTCCTGAAAACTAACAGCTGCATCAGAAGACTCTATCAAAGCCAGGTTCTGTTTTCTCTTGGTGAGAACATCTCCCAGTTGGAGCTGCTTATGTCTGACCACACTCTAGCTGCTCATGTGTAGTGGTGCTTGGGTAGATCTGCATTGTCGTCTCTGGGCTGACAACAGTAACTGAATATGTGCTCTGCTTATCTAGTTCCATTATGAATGATCTTCATACTAAAGATTGTGATGATCCAGTTGCTGATTGTTGGTCAGTGTCGGTTCCTTTAGCTTCCATTCTGTGTCCCTTTTACTTGATCCCATTTATAATGGTTGTTTTCTTTGCTTGGGGGAGACAAATTAAAAATGGTTCTGTTCTCATGGGTTCTTATTGTCTTGATAGAAGTTAGAAGAAAGTTGTACCAAACCTTAAAACTTTGATTACATGTTTAAGTTACTTTAAAATTTTCCATTTTATAAAAATTTTGGAATTGAATTTAAGTATTTCTTGAGTTTTAATAATATTGTAAGGATTGTCATTATAAATTACCATTATAATCAGAACAATAATTTCAAATGCTGTTGCTTATAATAGCAATGCATATTGCTACATTTTTCTCTCAAAGATTATACTAATTCATGAGTTAGTCTATAATCCTGTCAACTGGCTATTATTTTTATTGAGTTAAAAGCAAAAGAAATGAATACTGTTATTTTTACTTTGCCTTTAATTAATAACATGAATGTATTTTTTCTGTTGCAGCTGAGGCAAGTCTTTCAGTTAATTTTAGTTTTTATTATGCATCCATGCAAGTGTCTGCTTTACCTGTCTACTGTTTAATTCATCCATCTGCCAGTCTGTTGGGCATCATGTGTATCTACCTATGTATTGATTCCCTTATGTCTCCATATTTAATTCCCATTCTCCCAGTGTCACATTATGTTTCATAGATATATTTTCACTCAAATATATTTCAGAAAAATTATTCATATTTATATATATTCATTATGTTATATATTTTATTTTTCATTTTGTTCATTAAAAACTTCAAGACTAAGGTATGTTATTAGTGTAGAAAATCCTCTGTTCTTATAACTGCAAACTCAATGGTATGTCACATTTCCTATTCACCTTGCCTGTGATTGATTTTCAAAATATCTTCAATTTCTCACCAACTATCCATAAAAGATACAAAGGATATCCTTGTTCATATTATATATAGGTCTTTGTGTGAAAAATTCCCTGGAATTCTGATTGTGTGTTGGCAATTACTTGATTAAATGATGCTACACATTTTGTCTATAAGTAGTACAGATAATTTATATATACAGATATCCTTAGCAACTCTTGGTATTGTAACTTGCCATGCTCAGATGTGTATTGTTTCATTTCTTTAATTTCTATTTTCTAAAATTAAAAAAAAAGAAATTTTCAGCTTTTGCAGTGTGTGTGTGTGTGTGTGTGTGTGTGTGTGTGTGTGTGCATGCAGGTTGTATGTGTGTTTAAGTGTTTGTTTACAGCTGCTCTATTTCTTTGTTTTGTTTTCATTGATTTGTTATTATTCTTTTTTATTTTTTAATTAATTAATTTATTCACTTTACAACCCCCTTTTCCTCAGAAAGGAGGATTCCTCTCATGTCAGTCCACCCCAGCATATCCAGTCACTTTAGGATTAAGTACATCCTCTTTCACGGAGGCCAGACAAGGCAGGCCATTTAGGGGCAAGTGATCTAAAAGCAGGCAACAAAGCACATGTCAGAGACAGACCCCACTCCACTTGCTAGGAGAAACACCTGAAGACCAAGTTGCTCATCAGTTACATATGTTTCGGAGGCCTAGGTTCAGTCCATGCATTTCTTTTGGTTGGTGCTTCAGTCTCTGTAAGTTAGTTGACTCTGTTGATCTTCTTGTGGGGTCCTTCTATCCTTCCCCCCACTCTTCCACAAGACTCCCAGAGCTCCACCAGGGTCTCAGCATCTGTGTCGATCTGCTGCTGAGTGGAGCCTCTCAGAGGAACATTATGCAAGGCTCCTGTCTGCAAGCATAGCAGAGTATCATTAATAGTGTCAAAGTCCAAATGGATTAAAGACCTCACCTGAAAATCAGATACACTAAATCTGTTAGAAGAAAATGTGGGGAAGAGCCTTGAACTCATTGGCACAGGAGACAACTTCCTAAACAGAAAACCAACAGCTCAGGCTCTAAGATCAGCAATTAATAAATAGGACCCAAAGAAACTGAAAAGCTTCTGTAAGTCTAAGGAAACAGTCAATGGAACAAAACAACATCCTACAGACTGGTAAAAGATCTTCACCAATCTTATATCAAACAAAGGGCTAATATCCAAAATATATAAAGAATTCAAGAAATTAACTACCATCAGACCAAATATCCTAATTTTAAAAATGGGGTACAGAGCTAAACAGAGAATACTCAACAGAGGATATCGAATGGCTGAGAAACACTTAAAGAGATGCTCAGTATCCCTAGTCATCAGGGAAATGCAAATAAAAATGGCTCTGAGATTCCATCTTACACCTGTCTGAATGGATAAGATCAAAACTTCAAGTGACAGCGCATGATGAGGAGAAAGGGAAGCACTCCTCCATTCTTGGTGGGAGTGCGAACTTGTAAAACTACTTTGGAAATCAACCTGGTGCTATCTCAGAAAATTGGAAATAAATCTACCTCAAGACCCAGCCATACCACTCCTTGGCATATACCCTAAAGAGGGTCCACCATACAATAAGGACATTTGCACAACTGTGTTCATAAGAGCCTTGTTCATAGTAGCCAGAATCTGGAAATAACCTAGATGTCCCTACACTGAAGAATGGATTAGAAACTATGGCTCATTTACACAGTGGAATACTATTCAGCTATCAAAAACAAAGCAATCCTGAAATTTGCAGGCAAATGGATTGAACTAGAGACAATCATCCTGAGTGAGGTAACTCAGACCCAGAAAGACGCACATGCATATTCTCACTCATAAGCAGATGTTAGCCACTTAATTTAGGTTAACCACATTACAATACAGAGACTTATTTGTCAACCAAGGTTCATGTAGGATGTGGACCTAGACTTTCTGCTCAGATGTAGTAAATAGGCAGCAAGGTCTTCTTGTGGGTCCCACAATATGGGGAGTAGGGACTACTTCTGACATGGACTCGGAACTCCTAATGTTGTTCACTGTCCCCGCTCCCGGCAGGGTGGCCTTGTCAGGCCACAAAGGAAGAGGTTACAGGTAGTACAGATGAGACTTGATAGGCTGAGGTCAGATTTTAGGGGAGGAGTACTCCCCTTTCTAAGGACTAGAGGAGGGAGGGAAAGGGCATAAGGGAGGAGATGGGATCAGGAGGTGATAAGGAAGAGAGCTGCAATCAGAATGTAAAAAATTCAAACTGTAGAACAAGCAGGTAACTTATATTGCTAATCCTGCTACACGGGAATTGCTCTGAGACTAGGTGAGATATGAATGTTTATGCATAGACAAGGCTTCTTGTTGGTCACAGATTCTCTGTGACTTATTATTAGAGGCCATTCTTAGTATTGCGTAAAGGAATAGAAAACCAATCTTAATTGTTCTTTGCATCCTGAAACCTCATACAATGCTATATATTGCTTGTGAGAAATTATGTTTTCAAAACAAAAGAACTGGACACTGATGCTGGATCAGACCTGACAGTATTCATTCCTCTCAGCATGTTGGACACTGACATCCTGCATCTTCCATGTTCCAGCCCCAGGCACCTCAGTAGCTGTTACCCATCAGAACAGGACAGCTTCCAGGACAGTGTTGTAGAAGAAAACTTCTGATCTTAATTGGTCCAGCATTTCAGACTGTACCACACAGGACTCCTGTTAAGCCTGGAATTTCTCAACATTGAGAAAATGGACCCCAAATGCTATCCCTGGCTTGCTTAACCATTTTCCCCATTTTTTGGCCCCTTCAAAGGTATTATTTGCCATAAATCAGTCTGAAGAAACCTTAAAAGAATCACACCCCATTTCCACTATGGGGGTTGTGTAGGTTTCTGTTTGCTCTCTTGGTCTACAGATGCTTGTTTTCATCTGGAGTTGGTTATAAGTTACTATTGGTCTTATACAGAGATAAAACTAGGTTGGACACAGGGATGTCCCTCTTTTCCTTTATCTTCCTTTCTTTCTTTTTTTGGGGGGGGGCAGAAAACATCACTTTATTTAAGGTAATGACACCCAGAAGTTCTGGGCATTCACCCCAGACAGTCACAGCTTCTGTTACTTTTCATGACTTTGCAGTTTTTAGAATTTACAATTTGAGGAGTTGAGATGGATCACTGGTTAAGAGCACTGTCCGCTATTTCAGGAGACCTGAGTTCAATTCCCAGCACCCACATGGCAGCTCACAACTGTGTAACTGAGGTTCCAAGGGATCCAACAGCCTCACATAGACAAACATGCAGACATGTATTTTGAAATGTTACAAATACATTTATATTTCAAAATGTAAATTCTTTTTAAAATGATTTATTTTATCTTATGTACGTTGGTGATTTGTCTGCATGTTTGTCTATCTTCCTTTCATAAGTAAAGATATAGGAGCTGGAAAGAAAGAAAGAAAGAAAGAAAGAAAGAAAGAAAGAAAGAAGGGAATATAGAGATATAGAGGGAGGATAGAACAAAAGATAGATTATTGAATCTACTCCTCAACTTAAGGCCTTAATTGTTCCTCACAAATAAGGTTATTTTTAATTCATTGATATGCAGTTTTGTATATGATGCAAAATAAGTGTAATTCTGATACATTGGTATAGAATTCAAATCTAAGATATTCTTCACACACACACTATATATATATATATATATTTCTACTCTATTATGAGATACCCATCCATTTAAACTATAATACAAGATTTACTTCTAATACCTTAAAAGTGGGGCTGCAGCCTATTAATGATAATTAAGTAATACAAGCTAATTGTTAGTTAAACAAATCATGGTAATGTCAAATACTAGTCTAATTTTATCACAAGACTATATATCCTAGTCTAACAGATAGATATAATTCTATGGATATATAAGGTAAAATAGTTAAATAAGGTCTTCAAAAGCCTTATAAACCTACAGCATATGGCATATAAAGATGTCTTTATTATTCTAAAGATTCTTTGACAACAAGACAAGTTAACTTCTGGCAACACCCAGCCTACCTCAAAGAAGATGAGCGTCAAAGAACCTCCTTATGGGAAAAATGTCCTTGTTTCTGCTACAGAGAGAATTCTGCCTAAAAATGGGCTAGCTTAGATGCAGGTAGAGTCAACAGCCAAACTGCCAAGACAGGGTAAGCAAGTCCTCTACAGTTCCTGCCTTGCAAATTTATCTGTTAGATATATTGGGCTAGAAGGCTGATGATGATACTCCAGCATTATAATGAGATTCAGTTGACTGTTCAAGCAGCAAACTGTCTCTGTTATTTTTTCATTTTGGAAGCTGCTAACCTACACTTCTGGTTTACTCAGGTAATGAGATTTTATTCCTTTTCAAGTCTTTGATGGGGTTGAAGACCAGATAGTTTAGTCTTACAATTAAGCTTAGTTGGTTAGGATTAAGATGTTTTTAGATCAAGATAGATGTTTTAAGTTAATGGAAATGAGTTATGATAGATATTGATTTTCATTCAGAAATTTAGACCCAATAAGATAGGAAAGATGTTTACTTCAAGTTTGCCAAATAATAAAAAACTGGAAAAAAATAGTGTCAAAGGTTGGCTCTCTTCTATGGGGTTGGTCTCATGTTGGGCCAAGTCATTGATTGGTCATTCCCTAAATCTCTGTTCCATCTTTATCTATGCATTTTTTAGATGTGGGTAAATTTGGGGTAGAAGGATTTGTTCATGGGCTGGAAATCCTTCCTGGCTATGAGGTAGCTATTTCAGTCTCCATGCCCACCGCTACTAGGAGTCTCAGCTGTAGTCATGGCCATATCCTCCCAGGGGCCAATCCCATCTTAGGTCTCCAGCGTGGCCCAGAGATGTCCCCCATCAGTTTCCTTTATTTCCTCTAGCCATCTCACCCCCATTCACCCCACACCCCATCCCACCCTCATCCCCCTTCCCAGCCCCTTCCACCTGGTTCCCACACTTCATTCACTTCCGATGTCTATTCTATTTTCCCTTACAAGTGAGTGGGATCCAAGCATACTCCCTCGGGACCTCCTTGCTTCTTAGCAGAGATGCTCCGTTTTTTGTTTTGTTTTAATAATTTTTGAAAGTTCATTGTTACTTTTGTCAATTCTTCTCTAGCTCTACCCCATTAAAATGTGTAGATGTGTAGATGTGTATATATACTGTTCTCTTGATCTGTAAACTTTGATTTCAAACACTTCAACTCGTTTAACAAGTTCCAGAAGCCCTAGGCTTTACATCTCTTATAGCACTCCTAAACTTGTTTCTAAGTTTAATACTTCCTCACAAATAGCTTTAGTGCAGGATCCTGTTGTCTTCTGAAATCTAATGCAAGAAAACCTATTCTTCCTGGGCATCTACTGATCTAGACAACAAGGATTCCAACAAGGATTATGTTGTCTCATGACAGTCTCTTGGAACACTGGTATTAAGCATAGGAAGAGCTGCTAGTGGTCTAAAAGGGGAAGGCATGGGAAACAATCAACCAAACACAGTGTTTACATCCTCTCATTGTTTGTCTGGCTTCTCCAAGTCCCAAGTCTTAGGTGACACTTCCAGCCAGTGCAGCCTTCAAATCAATGTGTCTCTGTAGTGCATTCCCCTTCTACAGTTGTCCCAGAGTTAACTTTCTAAAAGAAGACAGAAACCCTGTGTTAAGTCACCATATGGAAAGGAACCAGAATTTTCTTCCATGTTGAGTAAATATTTTTCACAAACTGATGTCCTGTTTTGTAAGGCATCTGTTCATTCTTTGGCTTATTTATCCTCCAGGGTCGGATTTATACAAGCTCTATATGGTTATTGTCCCATTTCATGCCATTTTCACATAAATATTTGTAATGTGGATATTAAAATCACCTTCCTTTTGTTTGTCTTTTGCATGTTGTTAGTGAATTAGAAAACATTTACCCTTCAATCATTATATAATTTTTATGATATTCAGAATTGCCATATATCAGTACCACGTTGAATCTTAAATAGTTCTAGAATCCAGAGGAGGTAAAAAAAATTTTTTTTGGTTGTTTGAAAATATCACACACACACACACACACACACACACACACACACACACACACACAC
>OU015744.1:117431832-117447331 GCA_907169655.1 Acomys percivali | reverse complement strand
CACACACACACACACACACACACACACACACACACACACACACACACTGCTCCCATAGTTGTTTAAGACTGATGTTTAAATTTTTTATTGGTAAAAAACATAAAAGATTAACATTCTTGTACAGTTAGAATATGCTTAACTACTAGTAAGAGAAATTCAATAGTGATCAAGCTGAAAAAGTTCATTTTATTAATCATGCAATAATCTGTAGGTCTGTAACAGCTGGCATAGTGGCTCTTATCATTCAGTATTTCAGGGGTGCGCCACACCCTCCATCCCCAAGTCTGCTTAGGTGCTACCATCTCTTCCCTCTATATTATGGCTCACTGCCTTGGTTATGTTCTAAGCAATTGGGTGTAAGTAAGCAAACAAAAGGGACATATTCTCCTACTTAGGAACATATTGTAGACATTATAGAAGCTACTTCTGTTTTATCCAGAGCATATCTGAATCAATGTTTTACTGCTAAGCTAAGCATTGTGGCCCATACTTATAATCTCAGCATTCAAAAGTGGAGGCAGGGGGATTGCAAATTTGAGGCCGGTCAAGGATGAAAACTATTTTAAGAGACTCTGTTCCAAAAATGTTCTATTATCGCTATCAGTGGTAAAGGAATCTTGAATCTTTGTTCTGTATGGTTGAGTAGCTAAGTGGAAATCTGGCTTTTAATTCTCTGAGAGGGAAATAGAAGTGGGACTTAAGAGGAGCCTGTGACTAGCAGCTTTTGAACATCAGTTCTTTGTGGATTGGATTGAATTTTTGTTCAAATCCCAGACTGTCATTTTTTACTAGATTCTGTTACCCTCTTTTCACAGCCTGTACTGGGGATCGAACCCAAGGGCTTGGATTTACTCATCTAACCTTTTCCTACTGAATTGTTGTTTCTAGGTGTTTCCATTCCCTTTCATCCCTTTCATCCCTTTTCCTTTTTTTAAGTTTGTTTTTGTCATTTAACTTGAGACAGGATTTTGCTAAAATACCAAGGCTATCATTGACCTCACTTTGTAGCTCAGGCCTCACCTTCCCAAGTGCTGGGATCACAGGCATGTGCCACCATGCCCAGCTGTCTTTTTTTCTTTTTATTTATAATTGGACTATTGTGTTGTTTAAACTAAACAATTATACATTTATCAATTGAGTATCACTTTCTGGAAAACTTGGCCCAAACCATTCATAACTATTTATAAAAACATGAAGTGATCATTCAGACTCTACCTCACAAGCTGCAAGGGAGACCCACTGCATGACTTTTTAACAAAAGAATACCATGATCAGCGGGCAGACTGGGAAAACTATAGTCAAGCAATCAGAAAAGAACACATTCCAATAGCAGTTCCCACTTGAATATTGTTGAGTGCCTACTACGCTCTTGTGGCCTGGGTGAGACACTACTGTTAAAATCGTGAGCGCATGATGTTTTGATTCTTCCTGTATGAAAGGGAGCAAGGGGTACCTAATCATACAAATAAGTGTGAGAAACAGATTAATTGCTGTGAAGAAAGTTAAATGCTGCCAGTGGAATGAAAACTAGACACACTCAGCTAGTGGAAGAGGCCAGAGAAGTGATAATTTAGCCGTGAGCTGCAAGATGGGTCCTTTGTAGACCAGGCATCTCAAGGAGCCGTCTTGACACTCTTCTTTTTGTCCCCTTTCCTTTCCAACTTACTTTCTACTTCCTTTTCTTTTCCATCTTCTTTCTACTCTCCATTTCCCTTTTCCTCCTTTTTATCACCCTGTCTTCTTCTTTCATTTTTTCCATGAATCTTTCCTTGTTATATGGCTTTTCCTGTACTGACATGAACCAACACAATTATGACTTATAGGACACTGATGACAGACCAAGAAATGATTCCATGCAACTCTTGTCTAGTGTAGCTGTGAGCTTGTTAGGGTTACTTACAGCAACATGGGTCAGGGGTTACACACAGTACCATGGGTGACTCAAGGGCAGCTGTCTCACCCAAAAGTTCTCTTGCGCTCATAATGACTCACAGAAGCTACACTCTGAGGCTCCCTGTATAGCATGTTGGCAGCCTTGCCAATCCTACAGTTTCCTCTTTGCAGGAATAATTACTGTTCATGTAACTTTGTATCAGAGCTCTTCTGACGCCTGTAAGCTTCATAGCTTTTCTGAACCTTGTAAGTTCGTTTCCTTTCAGGTCCTTATAAGCCTGCCTCCTCCTTCCTGGAAAGAATGCTCAGAGGAATTAGTTATAGAACATCCCTCTGTCTTTCTTTCTTTCTCTCTCTTTGCTTTATTCATTCTCCTTTCTTTTCTTTTCCTTTTGAGGCACCTTGTACATATATGTGCTTAGAGAATTAAAGAGGGTTAGACCATTATTAGGGAAATAACTTTGATTATTAATCCAGGGCTGTTAAACAGCTTGTCTAATGTAATGCCTCCTAGAGATTTTGAAAAATCTTGAAGAGAGGCATCATTAAGAAATGGGGTAGAATGAACACATAAGGAGCCAGCAGTTTCTAAACAATATTTTTCACCAGTTGGTTTTTACTTGTGTTTCATCTTTCTTATTAATAATGTATAGAAATTTTCAGTCCAACGTTTCTGGATCTCTTAAACTTTAAAACCCAGCATTTCTTTGGTATGCTGCGCTGTACTGGCTAAGTGCATGATGTCTTTGCATCTCCCTTTCCTGCAGTTTATCAATCCATCTCTCCACCTCCTGACTTGTACCTTACAGTACCATCATGATGCCCACCATAGCTGTCCCCATTTCTAGGCTACGGAAAAGCTTGTATGACACGTGGTAATAGAGAGTAGGGAACAATGGGTACTTCTTACTTCTGTTTGGGCTGAAGCTCCTTGTGCATGCTATCTGGATGTTCATCCCTGTTTCTATTGACTTTGCATCTGGCCATTCTCTGGCTGCCATACCTTATACTGTCTGTTTTTAGTATAGGTGTCCATATTCATTGCCCTCACACAGCCTAGGAAAAGATCTCTATTTTCCTCTCAACCTTTTCTGTCTCTATCCACTAATGGTGTGGCTGACTCAGAAAGCTCCAATTTTATCAGTGTTTTGGGAAGTTGCTCTTCATCTTCTAGCAGAAGATCATGACATTTCTGGTGAACTTTCTAGCTTCAGCTATCTTCACAATCTACCAGCAGGACCCCTGGCTCCTCTAAATGCTATGTACAGGTTGAGAGAAAACAGGGAGCTCTTTCAGATCCATATATTTGAGCTAGTCCCTCAGCCATTTCTAACTAATGACCCAGGCAGCCTGTTCAGTACAGTGTCACAGTAACCTCCCGGGCACTTCACGGATGCAGTTTTTGAGGTTATGTCAAGGTAGGCCAGCAAAATTTTTCTTATTCCAGAATTTGGTCCACCCATTTGCATATTTTTTTAGTGTATCTTCCTCTTCTTGTCTTTGCCCATGTGATGCTTGGGCTGCACCAAAGTGCTGTGTGTGACAGAGCTCTCTTCTCCGACTCACTCTTGTTCTTCTAAGGAAGAGACTATTTTTAAGATTCTTCCTCTGTAGAAACAAATACATTGATATCTGTCTTTAAAAAATGTTTTTTTATCAGTTTTTTATGCATTGTTTATTTATTCCTCTCTCCCAACTCCTTCATACCTCCTTATCCACCCAACCTCGTGCTCACTGTCTCTCTCAGAAAAACAAAACAAAGCACAAAACTCAAAAGAAACAAAAATTAGTAGGATAAAAAGCTTGCCCAAACAAACAAACACCAAAAACTGGAACCAGAACACCATGGAGTTGATTTTGTGTTGGTTAACTACTCCTGGGTATGTGGTCTGCCCTCGACTCATAATTGACATACCCAGTGACAGTCCCCTAGAGAAAACTAATTTCCTCATCAATATCACTTGCAGATAGCTTCATGGTTAGGCATGGGACTTTGCCTCCACTTCTCCCTCTCAGTGCTGGGATCCAATCTGGCTTGAACTTATGCTGGTTCAATGAATGCTGCCACAGTCCCTGTGAGTTGACCATATCTGTCTTGATGGCAGTAGAGAAGTGTATTGAGAGCTATAAACTCTAAAACTATAGTTTATAGTCAGAGTCAAATATTACCTCGGGATATTTTTTAAAGTGTTAGCATATCCAGAGTCTGGTGAGATGGTCCAGTGGTTAAAACTATTTATTCCTCTTGCAAAGAGCCTAGAATTGGTTCTCAGCATCCATATGGTAGTTCTAAACTGTCTAAAATTCCGGTTCCAAGAATTACAATGTCTCTTTTGATTATGGCACTATATGCATCGAATATCTAATTATTTTTCTTGTGGATATTGCATTGTGTGAGGATATTTGATCCATTTTGAAGCCTGAGATAGTGAACTGGAAAAATCCTGTTTCTTGTTTAATGTGGTTCAGACCTAGCACACACCTTTAATTCAAAAGCTTTTTGTAAGCAAGATTAAATGAAATTAACCCTAGGTCAAGAGGTGGAGCATGTAACCAGACTGACAGGAAGTGAGCAGGAGAAAAACCACAGAGGGTGAGAGGAAGTCCAGAGGACTAATAGAAAGATGTGCAGTAAGTCGAGAAGGGACATTGAGTTGAAAGGTGTTTTAAGACAGCTTTGACAAGGAGAAAGGGCTTTTTCCTTCTGGGACAGGAGCTGAGTAGGAAGGGATTTTTCATTCTGGGTTGTTGGTAAGGAGGAAGGGCGGCTGGGTGTTTTGTCTGCCTCTTTGAGCTGGTAGGCTTTCACCCCAGCACCTGACTCCTGAGTCTTTATTGGCAAAATCAAAGGCTAGGATTTTGTTTTTCAAAATACCATGGTTGCGTTTTCTTTCAACCTAAAAATCTCAGGTGGGAAGCAGAGAATAAGCGCTGATGTAGTAGGAGCCTGGGAATGATCAGCTTCCGGTGAGCTCAAAGCGATTTCTACTTTGAGGATGACTATAATAGATAGGTGTTTTCCTTTTTTCGATCTGCTGCCACCCTAGTGTCACCACTGCTCATAACAAATAGGAGGCAGCCACTCCTGGCTCCAGATTGCACAAGGATAGGCTGTCCATCATCTTTGGGTTTTAGAGTTTAGAATTTAGTGATAGTCTTTAGTGATAGCAAAGGGTGGAAGATGACAAAGAGAGGGGCCCCCATTTCAGCACCCGATTATGATTTGTGTTGGGACCCCTTCCTTTGTGTCGGCATGGTGACATCATGAGATAGCGTGCTATTATCAGTGGGGGAGGGGAAAGAATTGCAGTCTGATGGAGCTGTTTGTTCAAGTGGGTTTGCTTCATTTGCTGTTTTTCTTGTCTGTAAAAGTCAAATATTGCGATTGGCTCTCTGTCTCCTGTGAAGCATTTGAGGCTCCAGAACAACCCACTACACCAGCGGCACTTGCTGTTCTGGTGTTTAGAGTGCACGTCATCGTGTCTAGTGAGAGAGGATGCCCTGGAAGCCGTCCAATGAGATTGCTTGTCAGTACTTTTTTCTTCCTGAGTTTCTAAAGAGTGGTTAATGTGGATTTAAACAACAAATTAAAATTGTTTGAAAATGCCAGAGCAGCTATTCTTACATTTAATGGGGACAAAATTTAAAAGAAGTCGAGAAAAGACAATACAACATTTTCAAGTTTCAGGTATTTTTTTTAAAAGTATTGTGTGATTTAGACATTTATATTAAGTCAAGACATCTGTGGTCCAACCTCAGTCTCAGTTCTTATTTAGTGATAGTATTGGACAAATCCCTTGATATAAGGATGTTTTCTAAAGTTAGAATTTGAATAGATGTTATTTTCCTTCCTGTGTTTTACTGGACTTCACTGACCACTGGACTGGGTGGCCTTCTTCTAACACACTGAAGACATGAGTATAAGGAAAGTCTTCACTTATTAGGAAAGTGGGACAGAGGGGAGGACATCCTATTGGGACTTTAGGTGAGAGAAGCATTGGGAGAATGGGGAAATAGAAGGATCCAGAGGGTTCTAGAAACCTACAAAAGGACATTATGATAGGCAGATTTGGGCCCAGGGGTCCTGCTCAAACTATGGCACCAGCCAAGGACAATACATGCTGTAAACTTCGAACCCCTACCCAGACCTAGCCAATGGACAGGACATTCTCCACAGTTGAGTGAAGAGTGGGGACTGACTTTCACATGAACTCTGGTGCCCCATAGTTGACCACGTCCCTTTGATGGGGAGACCTGGTGGCACTCAGAGGAAGGATAGCAGGCTACCAAGAAGAGACTTGATACCCTATGAGCATATACAGAGGGAGGAAGTCCCCCTCAGTCACAGTCATAGGGGAGGGGAGTAGGGGGAAAATGGGAGGGAGGGAGGAATGGGAGTATACAAGAGATGGGATAACAATTGAGATGTAATATGAATGATTAATAAAAAGGAAAAAAAAAAGAAGGAATTACACTCTTGCAAATAAGAGCAAGTTTCCTCCTGCCTCATGTCCTGAGTCAGGGAGCTGGTTTTCTCTTGCCTTCATATTTAAGTAGAAAAGCTAATTTTTCTTTAATGAGCCCCTGGATCTGCAGCTCTCTGGGACTTGTCAGGCTTCAGCATTACCTTAGCAATTCTTCAGAGACCATTTCTGTCTCTCTATCTTCCTTTCTTGAGAGATAGCATTATTATTTTTTTCAATTGAGAACTGAATACTATATATCGTTTTATTTAGCACTTATTTTGTAAATGAAGACTGTTTGCTGGCGCCATGTGTCTATTTTTGTCAGGTAGCTCTGTGTTTGTTTATCATACTGAAGATCCCCACCCTCACCCCCCCAACCCCCCTCCCCCCACCCCCTCCCCATTCTTTAAGGAGTACATAGTGAGGAAACTCATGGAGTTTCAATGTCTCACACAGCACACAGAATCAAAGGGTTATATTTTCATGATTAACAACTCCTTGATATAAAATTAGAGACCAAAAACTACAAGGTCCCTTAAACTTCTATCATCTTACTAAAATAAAAAAAAATTTTTTTTGAGGTTATGTTTTCATTGTCATCCACTTTCTTGCCTTTGGGCTTTTTTTTTTTTCCCTCGCTGATCCAGTCTCATCTCAGGAAGAATCTCTCACTTGGCAATTGGCCAGACACACAGCTTGGACTACAGAGCCTCTTTCATCTTTGCAGGAAGCTGCCAATTGACATGTCTTAGTTTGCATTTCTGGAACACATCAGCAGGAATGTGGGGCTTTGTGTTCACATAGATGTTGGCACAGGTAAGATGTATAATGTACATCAGGGCCAAAAATAAACCAGAATTTTATTTAGCTTCTCATATATTTAAATAGAAAGTCTGATCATACTGTAAGTATAATACATTTACAAATTTTCTTTTGTTTGAGGTATACTATTCTCTCACAAGTATACTCTCAGCTACCATTGTTATAATTAGTGTCTGTGAGTCTGAAGTATATTTTAGTGGGCATTGTCCCAAGTTGTAAATTCTTAACTGGCTGTTCAATGTCTTTTTGATAATTAAACATTTTCTATAAGTACTCAGGTATCCTATCATTAAGTTTATGAACATGTAAATTAAACCATTTTTTAAAAATTGAAAACCTAGCTAATTTATCCTATCAAAATCTTAAAATTAAAAAAATTATCCTATATTTTAAGTCTTGAACATCTTCAAACAAATATAAAAAATGAGAATGCTATAATTGGAATTTAATAGAAAATCATATTAAATGCTTATAGGGATGTCTGTTTGTGCACACTGGCAAAAACCCCAAAGAAAAACAAAAGTTAGGGATTTGTCCTGACATTTAAAACAAGATGTACTTTTCACTCAAGTATTTCTCTAAGCCCTCACCTCAGCCTTTTTGTGTTTTTCCCCACCCATTCCCTCCGAATTTTAGTGATCTATTCATAGATATATCATGCTTTGTTAGTATACACATTAAGAACTACACCATTTTATTATTAAATGAAAAAGTATCTTGTAATTGTGCTGAAATGTCATTTCTTAGCCTTTATAAAATATTGGTTTTTGAAGACAAATTTGTATATTTACTAAGAACCGTGGTTGACCAGAAAAATGGTACGAGTGTTTTTTGTAAGATAAAAACAAAATTAAGAAAATAATTGAAGAAAATTGAGGTGAAAAATTTCAAGGCTAGGATATGCTTAGCTGCAAAATAGGTCAGCTATAGCCTCACACATATAATTCAGATGGGAAAGCCAAAAGATGTTTGAGAGTACAATATCAAAAATTAAAAAGGCCTAAAATTAAACTGTGGTAATAATGAGAGAAATTCAAAGGAAATGATTACCACTGGGCTACATGAATAGTTTTTCTATCCAGAATGCTGTTTGCTCTTTTCCTCGATTATTACCCACATTCCCTTGTAAGGTCACCATTTAACATCTTAAAGAGGACAAGATCCTGTATAACTCTAATTAACTCAGGGCTGTAAAGCCAGTACATGTGATAGCCATTTATTTTTATGGCCGTTTTCTTTCCCTTTTGAGGTCCTGTATGATTTGGTGTGTTCTTTTGAAAAATATATTTCAAAATAAAAAGATTCAAATGCTTGTATTTACATTTAAGTTTCCAGCACTTGGGAGACAGGGGCAGATAGATCTCTATAAGTTCATGGCCAGCCTGGTCTACAAAGTGAGTCCAGGACAGCCAAGGCTACATAGAGGAACTCTGTCTCAAAAAAAAAAAAAAAAAAAAGAAAAAAGCAAACAAACAAACAAAAAATTAAATAGTCTTTGAGATTTTCATACACGCGAACTATATTTTTGTCATTTTGAATCCCTCCCTCTTTACCCACATCTATGTCATCTATGTGTGTTCACCTAACTCTGTTTCCGGGTCATGACATCTTCTTTAATTATTGTTGTTACATATACTTATATATACATATATGTATGTATACACACACATATACAACACACACATAGACATATGTGTGTCTTCACAGACTTTTTAACATCTTTTGGTTTTCCCATCTGAATTATATGAATGAGCCTGTAACTGACCTACCTTGCAGCTAAGCATAGCATAACTTTGCAAAATTTCACCTTTATACATTTTTTTTCAATTATTGTGATCTTAACTTGACTTTTATACTGACTTGTTTCTCGTACAATATGCTGAATACATTTAATGTTTCTGATATAAGGACATGTTTAGGGCTGACTTGTTGGGGTTGGGGAAACCTACTAAAGGTTTGTCCCTAGAGAAGACTAAATCTCTTTCTTTCATAGTTCTTCACCTAGGGGTGGAGCTTTGGCAGTTTACCCCATCCTCATTAGGATGTTAGCTAGTGTTGCCATTTGTTCAGATCTTGTTTTGCCCACCATATTTTTTTGGGGTGCAGCTTCTGTGTACACTAGTTCACAGAGGACACTATTTCACAGCATGCACACTGGTCTTCTCTCTCGCTCTTACAATCCTCCTGCCCTTTCAATGGTATTTCTTGAACATTTAGTGGTAGGGGTTCTGTTATAGATGTTTCACCTGGGTTGTGTGAGCAACCCAATTGTTTTCTGTATTTTGACCGGTGGTGGATTTCTGTAGCAGTCTCCATCTGCTGTAAAAAGATACTTCATTGATGACAGTGAAAGTTACACTTTATGTGTGTGTACTAGAATAAATATTTAGATTACAGTTAGGATTTATACTAATTTAGGAAAGTGGCAGTAATTGATTCTCTTCTAGACTAATGACCTTACTAGCCACAGGTAATTGGTGAGGTTATAGCAGTAGGCATGAATTCTATTCTGTTGAGCAGGCCTTAAGTCTAAGTAGACATCCATTAGTTAGCCTCAAGATGTAAATGCAGTTATTGTTTGGTGATATCGTGACAAGCTGGTTTTGTTTTCCGTTGGCAGCTTGCATAGTATCTTCTGGTTCTGTGAAAGTTAGTCCTCAAGGAGGAGGCTTCAAGGTCAGTTTCAGCTCTCTTTCTGCATGTCTTGTGGGTCTGAAGGGTGTAGCATTTTCAACAGTAGGGACTTACCATCAAGTTCTATATAGCAGTCAAGGGCAACAGCATTAGCCTATGTTGTTTTAGGGGCCTCTTGCACTTTTCTTTTGGTAAGTTCTTTGACCACTCAGTAGCTCAGGTCCTTTTATTGTGTGGAAGGATAATAAAAATTAATAATAATGATTATAATACCTGCCTAATAGAACTATTATATGAATAATATAATTAATATAAGTGAAAGCCCTAGAGTGAGAGAATGATTCCCTAAATATTATTACTATTATTTTACTATTTTTATAAGTAAGCTTTACTGCTTTAAAAAGCAAGTACACTATATACTTTTATCTGAAAGGTGAATGCTAATATCTACAGTTGAGTAAGTTGGAAAGAGAAGAAATCAATGTTCCTGCCAGCTCGGATCAAATCTTGAGATAGTGTAACCCTACTACTTTAGTGATGGCAATGTGACATGTGTTCTCTCTCTCTCTCTTCTCTCTGTGTGTGTGTGTGTTGGGAGTCATAGAGTAAATGTCACTACAGGCTAAACTGCTACAAAACTTCTTTCCAACATATTTTTCATGATGAAATAGGGTCATTCTTGTCAGTGTAAATCATTATTATTTCCCCTTCTGGATGCCACTCAGCCGAGTTTCCCTTCATTTGCAGATTATATCAGGAGATCAATACTGTTAGCAAATTGAGTCTGATGAGGTCTTAGGTTCAGAATTATCTTTCCTTCGATGAGCACATCACTATCAAGTGTCTCCTGCTGGTGCATACAGATGACATGAATTACACTATGTTTTTGAGTGTCACTTTGCCTGTCTCATGCATTTAATCAGGTATTTTGTTCTTTATACAATTAACTATTCACTGCAGTGCTGCCAAGATTTTAATGATATTTTCCCACAATACAAAACACACCAAGAAGTCAGATTTTTTTGTGTGTGTGAATTCTCTTTTTCTGTCTGCACATCAACAGGCTCTCAGCATCCTTTGTGAATCTTTGGTGGGTGTCCACTTCTATTCTCTCAGATCTATTGTGTTTCCCTCTATTATACTGCTATCATAATTTTCATTTTTTTATCCTGAAGTAGATTTGAAACAGGTCAAATTTATTGGTCTTTTTCTCTAAATATTCAGTGCCTTGTATGTAAGGTGGAACTCATACATATTTACAGAATGAATACATCATTGGGAAAACGTCTGCAAGTTCTCATGCCCCTAAGTCTAAATTTGTTTGGAGCCAAGAGTTACCTACCTATAGCTATTCTTAACTTAGTATTTCAAGGCCACCACTGCATTAATTTCCACATAGTCTAACCTCTGTTATGATCCAGTGGCCTGAATTCAAGCATCCATAACATTGGGCTTATTGAGATCATTCATTCCTACTGGAGAGAACCATGCACGGTTTAAACATAACTTTCCAAATAAGTGCAAATAATTCATCACCTTCCCGATCTTTCTGTTCCCATCCCCAAGGAGATGCGTACTTGGTTGAGAAATTCAGTCACTGTTGCTTGTTGCTGATCCTGTATAAATCAGTGAATGGCTATATGTTGTTAGCTAAGCTGCTCCAGGAAACCATCTTTACATTCCTAAGCATAATTTCTGGGGGGAAAAAAGATCCGTATGAAGGAGGCTCAGTTTTGTCTTTGGCAACATGCATACGTAGCTGCCTTATGCTATTTATGTGAATAATAACCATCAAGCAAGGCTGGAGAGTGGACAAGGCAGGGGCATGGCTGACTCTCAGTTCATTTCAACACGTCATTTGCAGTAAGGACTCCGTGTGCTGGATTTCTCTCTGCTTTTCTCCCTCTATCCTACTCTTTCTCCACCTCCCACTTTCCTCCACACTTTGTGTTGTTTCAATAGCCTAATTGATGAGACATGAATACCAAGTATGTGACTGAGGGAGATAAGCTTTTTACCCTGGAAGTCTCAATTTGGCTGATTGCTCCCTGCCCGTGGAGGTGGGTTGGCGCCGCCTAAGGAATGTCTGCTTGCTTTGGGATACTTCAGTGCACAGTGAAAGAAATTGGAGAAGCAATATGGTATGAGGAGATGACTTTTATACTAAACGTTTTATTTTTCTAATTGAGCTCCCACTATTCAATTATTATTTGGGGTGGCTGTAACCTAATATAAATTCCCAATTCTGTGCAGTTAATTTAACAGAAGTGGGTTTATTGTAGGAACTGGAGAGAGTTCTTTGCTAGTTGAGTTTCATTTTATATCATTTCGTGTTATTTTTAAAGTTTTTTCCAACTTAAATGTAGAATGACTTTAAGAACACAGGAAACAAATCAAATTAAGACTTTTATATTTAAACATATTCTTAGTGGGTATTTGGCACTTAAAGTCTTCTATCTAAAATTATGATCTGTACGTTTGCTTTCTTCTATTTGTTTTGTGCCAAATCTCATCCAACACTTGTGTGATTCCTCTCTGATCTTTAAGATGCCTTAGTAGTTGTTTCTAGATATTCTTCAGTATATGATACTTAATAGAGTTGATGTGTGAGTTTATATTGTACTGTGCTTGAAGTCCTAAATTATTTTTTCTTTTTAAAAATATTTACTTATTTATCTGTTTATTTATTATTTGTACTGTGTTCTGCCTCGCGTGTACATCTACACACCAGAAGAGAGCATTAGACTACATTATAGATAGTTGTGAGCTACCAGGTGGTTGCTGGGAATTGAACTCAGGATCTTTGGAAGGGCAGTCAGTTCTCTTAATCTCTGAGCCATCTTTCCAGCCCAATACTAAATTATTAAATAAAAAATATCTGAAGTTTGGGTTCAAGACTGTAAGTTAAAAGCAGTCTCATGCTGATGAGTTCCTTGGCATTGAAGAAATACAAAACATATTTATGGAACTAAGAGATGGATTAATATCTTAAAATAATTTCTGTAGGTTTATAGCAAATCTATTGTATACAAAGAACAAGTCAAGTGGTTAAGTAAGCTTATGGGTTTGAGGCATGAAGTTGTTTCCTGGGCACCCTGCCCTTTTCATTTCGGAAGAGAGGCTTTACTTCAGCTGAGCTCGTCAAAGCTGATAGCCTGGCACTCTGCCATTGGCACTGCACTTGATTCAGCATTTTAAGACAAATGTGAAAAACATCAATATTCTGGGTTAACAGCTTGCCAATTGTTTTATATTGGAAAAAAAAGTCCTGTTTGATGCTCTGTATTCTAGCAATGCCTACATGGGCATTTACCGTCTACTTATCCACAAACCAAATTGACATGCTACCATCTAAATTATGTACTTAGGAATTCACTGCAATATATTTCTTATAAATAATTCAAATTTGCTAATACTATGGTGCTTTCTTTCAATCAAATACCATATTGTGTTAAAGTACACTATATAAGATGGACATATCTTTACAATTCAAAGCAGTTATATTCAGTCTCTTTATATACTGTTATCAATGACTTTGATCAAATGAAAATAAGTGATATATTTAACTACAGTCAAAGAAATTTTTACAAACTAACTTTTTTTGCCTTAATTACAGTAATACATAGGCACAAAGTATTGAATTGATTCATTATTCTCAATACTGTCAGATAATTGTTTCCCCTTAAATTTAAAGCCCTAATGCCAAGTATCTTTAGGGATGTTGCTGAATTTTGAAATAGAGAATTGAAAAGGCAACAAAAATTAAATGAGGTGACAAAGTGACAGGGATGTAACTGGAGATATTAGAACAAGCAGCATCCTGGATGCTGGCACCTACAGATGGACAGCCACAGTTCATCAGCATCTGTTGTTCAAATACCCAAACAGCTGGTGGTACCTTGTTGTGTCAGTCCTAAGGAGCACCTTCCTGTAACCAGACATAATTCTTTTCATTGCTGTTAAGATATAAGAAAGAAGGGGCAGGCTAAGGAAGAGGAGGAGACTGAAAAAAAAAAAACAGTGTACATGATCCATGATATAATGATGCCTAGGAGCAATTTGGCCAGTATGAGACAGTCATACTCTCTGGGGCTACAAGAAAAAGGATGACAGAGGAAACAATATCATTATTGGGTCTTGAATATACATTAGACCTATAGTAAATCCTACTAAGACACTAGCTCACACAATCCCTACAAAAACTCTATTAAGAAGATATCATTTACTAGCCTATTACTGTGATTTTATAAATGAGTGGGCTGGGGCTTATTGAAAACAAATGGGAGTCCCAAGAACTGAACTCAGATCATTAGGCTTTGCAGCAGGCACTATTTCTTGCTGAGTCATCTTGCTGAGCATTGTTCACTTATAAAATATTCCTATTTTTCCATTTTTTGACACATCTTTTGAGTTTTCCTTTTCCCATTAAATATCTTGTTCTACATGAAAAAATCCACTGTGTGAGTTTTCTTACCTCATGTCCATTAGAAACCAGACTTTAGATCCAGAAGGCCTGAGTTTGTAGGCTGCTGCCAGTAATGGATTCTGAGATCTTGGTTATCACTTTGTCACCCTACCATTTGTATTTTATCTTCTGAAAACAGTGATATGAGAGAATCGATTGTAGGATTATAAAGTGGACCAAATGTACTGGAATGTGTAAAAGATTTTAAATCATGCCTAGTGAAGAAATCATTATTCGCATTAGTTTTTTCTTCTTTCTCTTCTTTCTCTTCCCCTTCCCCCTTTTCATTTTCATTATACTTTCTGTTTTCATAGATATCCTAATTTAAAATTATCATTATATATTGTTTTGTCTGTTGTAAATCTACCTAGTTGGTTTATTTTGTCCTTTGTTTTATCCTGTAAGACATGTCTGAGTTAATCCTCCTGAGAATATAAAGACCATTATATTCTCTTAGGGGAATAAAATGTCCTTGAATGCACTAGTAATCATTTATATAACACTCTACAAAATCATCAATTATCTCACAAATCTGTGCTATGATGGAGAACGTGCTCAAAAGATGACTCTACCTTTAATTTCTCATTTCATTTACAGCACAATAAATGCCCCATGCATGCCATTCAGCAGCATTCTCCTGCTTTGGTTCCTGTGTACATCCTAGTGTTCAGGAGCCACTTTTACCCATTATCACATTCCTTTCCAAACTTCTAGCACATTCACAATTGTTTGCATATAGTTTGATTCCAATGGTATTTATAGAATCAATGTGTAGACATGTTTTCTAAAGTCATTAGCACTTTACATGGCTCAGTAGAAACTTAGAATATAGAAAACTTAGCACTGTTTCTAAGGACCTATTAAAGATAAAGGAGGTTTTACTGTAACGCAAGTATAGGTGGTTCCAAGTTGTGTTATTGCATCAAAGAAGGTCCTGAGCCATACAGTGATATGCCTTTATCAGGGGCAGTATTTTTTTTTTCCAGTTCATTTGCTTTGAGCATGTCAAAACGACCTGATACTTAGCATTCAAGTTCTCAGACTAGAGTCTCTTCTTCGACCTTCATGAGATGAGTACTTGCTTTCAAATACTACTCTGTGAAAATATTGAGCCACAATCCCTCAAATGACAGGTGGTGGGTTCTCAACCTGTGGTCCGGAGCTGTGAGAGGGTGTGTGTGTGTGTGTGTGTGTGTGTGTGTGTGTGTGTGTGTGTGTG
>OU015744.1:117383119-117431822 GCA_907169655.1 Acomys percivali | reverse complement strand
TGTGTGTGTGTGTGTGTGTGTGTGTGTGTGTGTGTGTGTGTGTGTGTTTTGAGGAAGGCTTATATTAGGCTCATAGGAGGCTCATATAGCACGATAAAACAGCAGAATCATTGTCAAGGGGAAGAAGAAACTACAGTATTCTTCTCAGCCTATAATACAAAGCCTGTAAACTCATCATGTGTTCTTCAGATACTTCCTAAAGTATATAAATTTTAAACAAGTATGGATAATTTCTTCCTAGGGACTTTTTAAAGTACAAGGGCTAAAAAGTTTTGTCCTTTGATTTGCCCTCCATGGAGTATTTAGAGGAGGTTGGTGTTATTTATAACCCAATACCATCCTTTCTGGGAAAATTAATTGCTCCCCAGTGTTGTAAAGTAAAGTCTACAGGAAAAAATTGGTTTCTGGATTATTGAGGATTAAAGCCCCATTTATTAACCCAAATTTGGTGGTTTTCTGACTAAATATCCCTATCTCACATAGTAGCTGTCAAGTCTCTCTACTTACCAGAGAAAGAACTATACTAAACTAAACTAAGTAGCTTTACTGACAGAAATCTAAGGGCAGACTAGATGTTGAATGATGACCAAGTATCTACCAAACCATATTTGAACATCTCTTTCCCATTGATACTGTATTTGACAAAAATAAGTGCTAAGATTTGTGTGTGTATGAAATCATTATTTTAATTATATTGAAGATTCTATTATGTCTAATTTCACACCATGTTCAAGTACTATTTATAGAGTATTTTTATGTATGTTTTTTGAGGTAGAGCCTCACTGTGTAGTCCATGCTGGTCTCAAATTTGCTTAGATTCTCTATCTCTTCCTCCTGAATCCTGAAACTATGGCTGTGCACTACCATACCTGCATAGATTTTTTTCCAAAAACAAAAAAATTCCCATTTTGTCATGATTAGTTCCTATATGTATTTGGAGACATGGTTTCCTATTGAAATGACATGACCTGAGAGGGAAGAAGCCAAAGCTCTGGTCTTTGCTTCAACTTGCTATAAATCCATGCATGCCCTTTACATGTGGCGATTTCTACCACCAGAAAAAGAAATAAACAAAAGGAATGTTCTCAATAAACCTGCATTATTATAAATATTTCCTAAATTTATTTTTACTGCAATTACTATAAAGATACCTCTTCCACGTTTGATATTCTGCATAATTGATTTTAAGACTTGGTTGACTGTATACATAGTATTTATTTTTTGGTATGCAGATTAAATTAAATTCAGGGCTTCTCAAATGCTAGGTATGTGCTCTACCATATACTAGACCTGTAGTCTCAGATTCTAAAGCATAAGCTTCCTTCAAACCTGAGCTTCATTTGCTTTATGCCAGCACTCTAATCTTTCAGAAAGCCATGAGATTTGGAAGTTTTCCAAGGGATCTAATGTCTAAGAAATTCTAATTTCTACACGCGTGCGCACACACTCTCTCTCTCCCCTCTCTCTCTCTCTCTCTCTCTCTCTCTCTCTCTCTCTCTCTCTCTCTCTCTCTCTCTCTCTCCACACACACACACACACACACCATGCACAAAAAAGAAATTTGTCATTTAAACATCTAGATTGACAGTGATTTCTAAAAATACATGTAAATAGGATCCGATGAAGTAAATTTATGAGTCTAACCAAAATCTACAGCTATTACCGGAAGTGTACTGATAAAGAATGGTGGTAAAGGTCAAATGACAGCACCCATAAATCATAAAGCGTTACCAATATGTCATTAAAATAAAAGTGACGCGAAGGCAGAACAAGACTAGCTAAGTACTAGTTGCTCTGGCTATCTGTGTCACATTGTCTTCCACAGTCCCACTCCCTTTCTAAAATACAGCATCTTATTCCTGTTGGACAGTCATTTTCACGGCTATGTTGTCATTCTTGCCTTTCTTATGAAACCATTTCCTCTATTTCCCCATATGTTACTTTGTTTCTTTGTTCAAAATACCATGGAAAGGCCACCTCTTGTAGGAAACCAGCTCCCAAGGTACCTTGTAAAGTACCAAGTACAAGGTATCTTGTAAAGAACTAAGATTGGGCAAAATTCCTTAAGAGATTCAGTAGAGTGGATCTTTCAGAATCGAGCTCTTTTACCAGCCACACATCAAACACAAAGAATTGAGCAAACTATGGGTCATTCCTATGAGGAATAGTATTCAGTGATCTCATTTAATCATTGCCATGATGAATTTTGATAAATATTTAGAAATAATGTAAGGTATTTTATTTAGCAAAAATAATAGAAAGGTGGAATGTTGGAATATTTTTATTACGTGTGCCTTTTTGTTTGTTTTACATTTAGAACAGATAGTGATAAATCACAGAGTATAATTGTGGAATTACGGTATTAGGTTTTATTATGGAATTTTCAGATAAAATTTGTTTTTGCTGAGTCTCCTGTCCTGTCTTCTCTCTTATTTTCCAACCCCTTTTGTAGCTACCCCTCACATGCCCCCCTCTCTCTTTCATGTACAATGTGTCCTATTGCCCTCAACATCAGCCCCCTCACCTCATGGCCAAATTGCTAGTTTTATAGACTACACTTGCATTCACTGCATACTTACACATATACATGTAGACATTATGAGTCATATATGAGACAGAACATATTTTTTCCATCTTTCTGAGTTAGGGTTACTTCACTCAATATAATACTTTCCGAATCCACCTTTGTTTGTTTGTTTCAGATTTCATGGTTTTATTTTTCTTTACAACTGAATAACACAGTCTCCCCACAACTCCCCACCACTGACCCATTTAGACCTTGATGGACCTCGAGGCTGGTTCCATTTTCTTGTTAATTCAACAGCAAATAAACATGGGCTTGTAGATACCTCTGTGGAAGGACATGAGTCATTTGAATGTATGTCTACAAGGTAGTTCTTTTAAGTTTTGAGAGACCTCCACACTGTCTTCTACAGTGACTGTACCAGTTTATAGTCCCACAGAAATGAACAAATGCTCTTCTTTCTCTCCCTCCTCCCCAACATTTACTGTGTCTTTTTGGTGATGATCATTCTGATCGAGTTGAGATGGACTCTCAAAGTAGTGTTAATTTGCCTATCTCCTGATTTTGACTACTTTAAATGATAATTATTGGCTATTTTGCTTCTATTTTTGAGAAGTGTCTATTTTATTTCTGTTTGGATTCAGACCTGGAACAAGTGGCTGTGGTGCCTATTTAACATATCAAAGCAGATCTGGCCTCCAGGTTCTCCCAGAATTCCTCAGTATCTATTCTTCTCTCTCTCTTCCTCTTTCCTCTCACTCTCTCTCTCTCTCTCTCCTTCTTTTCTGTCTTCCTTTATATGGAGATGTCCCTGGTCTATTCCTTTGGAACTGGTGAGCCTTTGGGAAAGGTACCCTGGCTTGAATTGTCTCATTTCATTGGTGAAGACTACCTATTAATTTCCTTAGCCCATTTTGTGAGCTGGCAATTTGGAGCTGACTTTTAAAGGTCCAAATATAGCTAATGTTATCCAGAATGAAAGGGAATGAATCTATTTTTATAAAAACAAAACAAAACAAAAATCCCCACTGACATTCGCATTCATAAAAATGGGAATTCTTAAAAATTTTGTTGTGTATCTCACAATTTACACTTATATCAAACTCCACCCCACATTGACAAATGAATAAAATGCAGAAAAGAATAAAAATACAAATAAAAAAATCAGATAAATATCCCATGACCATCAGTTACAAGATAGTTCCTTCACTCTCTAAAACATAAAGGTCAAACATTGGCTAATGGAATTGTGTATTAGTAAATAAATAAATAAAAAAAAGCACTGATTTGAACAGGGCCAATTGAGAGGAGCGCATCTTAGAAAAATACTGATACTTTTCAAGTGGATTTATATCTCTTCTATTTCAGTAAATTTGATAAAGGTAAGAAAAGAAATCACTTTCTTATATTTGACTTTCTTTCCTAAGCTCTGAGCATCAGGAACGTTCTTATGTGAAGGGCATGTTTACAGGCTACTGCTTAAATGGCACTGCTCAGTCTCTGCTCCTCCACGGACAATGACTTTATGCAAGTTTAGTAATCAGGCACATGGAAATGAAAGGAAAAAGGGCCATAGAGGTTATTCAGAGTCATTAAGCATTTCAAAGGACAGTTTATTATCTTTACTTAGTTTTCATGCTTGCCCCGTTCATCTGCAGGAAGATCAGACTTAGCATTGTCATCTGGTGAGGATGCTGAATTGGACTATATTATAGCGGAGAAACTTCATTTGTGTTAGGCAGAAACCTTGGCCAGTTTCTATTCAGAGAACTGAAGCATTTCTATGACTACACCATCCTTTTGTTAAGGCAGCTGCACATGTCAACACTTATCTTGAAATGGGAGCCACACACAGTTCTCTCAAATAAGAATGGACTAGAGGATTGAATAAAAAGAAATGGCTCATGTTTGTTCTTTTTGCCACAGGTGCTAAGTACAGAGAGCTCATTTAGTTTAATAAAGTAACATTATTACATACTTACTGCTGTGAAGTTATTTTATGAATGTGTTATATATGCTAATCATCTTTGTTTTATACCTTAAGGTATATCTAATTTCTGTGATAGGTGATAAACTGAGGCAGTGGGAAGAGAAGCAGTTTTACAAATATTAATAAATCATCGTAAGTAAAGAGCAGGCAGGAGATTCATCTGTGCTGTGTTCATGAAGAAAAAGTTAGGTCAAATTAATGACTGCAGATGCTGTGAACATAATTTTAGAAAAGTTGGTCTTATTTTAGATCCTGGTACCTGTAGGGGAAGGAAACACAATTTCTTTCACCCTTCTGAGTTCTCAGCTGGAACTCCTCTAACAAAACACAGATCAATAAGAGGAAATCAAATAGAATTTGGTTAATATATATTTGATACATACATGTATATGAGATTCCTAGGAAATGAATAACTTTCAAAGAAGCAGCTTAGAAATCGAGCTTTCGTGCTGCTTCCTAAAGTAATAATGCAGTTTTGGAGACACCTTGACAAAGGCAAAGGACCGTGATCCTCTGGGAGAGGCAAAATATGGGAGATAAGAGCTCCTTAGTAATGTTACCTGGCCGAGAATGATTTGTCTCACAAATTAGAGAAAGGAACAGAGGCATTTTTTTTTGTCATTGTTGTAGCTTTAAGTAATGAAAAGGGTAGAGAACTCAGCCAGTTTTCACCTCTATCTTCAGCTTAAGTTCATTCTTTCATTTTAAAAAATATAGATGCATTAATTAATTAATCAATTAAGTTTTACATCTTGTTTGCAGTTTCCTCTCCCTCTTCTATCCCTAGTCCTTCCCAGCGCCGCTCCTCCTGACTCCCCTCCCTGCTTTCCTCCATTTCTCTTCAGAAAAGCCAGGGCTCCCATCGATATCAATCAACCACAGCATATCAAGTGGCAGTAAGACTAGGCACTTCCTTTTACATTGAAGCTGGACAAGGCGACCGAGTAGGAAGAGAAGAGTCCCCAAAGCTGACAACAGAGTCAGAGACACCCCCTGCTCCCACTGTTAGGAGTCCCACAAGAAGATCAAGCTACACTGTAACATGTGTACAGAGGTCCTAGGTCAGTGTCACATAGGCTCCCTGCCTGTTGGCTCAGTCTCCATGAACTCCTATGAGCAAAGGGTGGTAGAGTCTGTGGGTTTTCCTGTGCTGTTATTGATTCCTCTGGCTCCTACAATCCTCTGTCTGCTCTTCCACAGGATTCCCCAAGCTCTGCCTAGTCTTTGGCTTAGGATTTCTACCTCTGTTTCCATCAGTTGCTGATGACAATTGAGCTAGGCACCAAAGTACAGGAGAACCATGCCCACGATCTACAGACCCACAGAAGCTAAGCAACAAGGAGGCTGATGGGGGAGTGTATGAATCTCCCCGTGAATGGAGCTAGAGCAGACATCGCAGGTGGAGGCATTAGGACACCAACCCAGCCACAGGACCTTTGCCCTACAATTTGTTGCCTGTGAGATGAGCTTTGGTCAAGGTGGTGCAGAACTTGCGGGAGTTGCCAACCAATGACTGGTCTAGCTGGAGACCCATGGCATGAGAGGGAGGGAGCTAACCCTGACACTGCCTGGAGGGACAGGACTCAGAGGCTGCGTAGCTTAGAGAAATAGGATAGAAATGGATTCCTAATGATATTCTACTAAGATCATTATTTTTGTTGTTGTTGTTGTTTTTCCTTGTTTGTTTTGTTGGTTTTGTGGCTTTTGAGACAGGATTTGTCTGTTGTGGTCTTGGCTGTCTTGAACTTGCTTTGTAGACCAGACTGACCTCGAACTCACAGAGATCTGCCTACCTCTGCCTCCTTGAATGCTGGGATTACAGGTGTGCACCACCATGCTCAGCTCTAGGATCATTCTTAAAGTGTAGTGGCATGTTTAGGGATAACACTTTGTGCTACTTTTCAAGCCTGACAGTTCGACTTCCCTGCATTTCAACATTTATCTTTGTAATGGGAATGCTACATTTATATCTTCTGTGTTAGGATGTGGAAACTATTTTCCCTCTTCATGTTTCTTTCTGTCTTTATGAGTCCTTATCTGTAAACAAACCATGCCTCATATATACCTATATTAATAATAAAGGATTTATGATCTCCCAAATGTCTTTTTATTTTGTTTCTTACTTGGTCCCTAACTTACTCGTGGAAACTTTTTTCCATTCAGATTCCTGATAGATAGGGTCACTAAGTGGGCTAAGTAAGAAAAATGAATGTAGAAATGTTATAATATGGACTTTGGTGACTATTAACCACCTTTTGTATTTACTATTATTACTTTAATACAGTCTCTTTGGCAAAGTCATGCCTCAAAATTCATTGATGGTCTTTAAATTGCAAATTTCTGCTATAGTAGCTAAAAGTAATGAAACTTAAAAAAAAAACCTCTCCAGCTTACATCCTTTAGTTTGACTAATTTGGAGTAATATTTATTATTTATTGTTCTAAAAGGTAGTAATATTTAGCTATACAATATTTCATCTAATCTAAAGTGTTACCAGTAATAGCTTACATATTTATTTTTACACCATTACGAAAGAAAAATGTCTCTAATTAAGGCTAAGATGCTATAGAGTCTGATTTTTCTATTCATTCGTGAGTTGAGATAATTTGAAATTAAAATAGAGGCAGTGGTCAGACTATCCATATTTCATAGCCATATTACTGATTTCCTGGAGCCTATTGGCCCAGTTTCAGCTGGGCCAAATCTGAAAAATTAATATAGAACAAAGATTCCATAAACACGTGCCTTGATCATGGCTATGAATTATTCCATAAACATGTCTTGATCGGCTATGAAGTATGCCTCAAAACCGCACCAGTATTAAATTGCTGAGTTTTAACCTGCATTCAAATTCAGATGTCTTTCTAAAACACTAGCAAATAAAGTATTTCTCTTTGAGCATTTAAAACATGTACTCATGGATGTGCATACATAACTGTTCTTGTGAATAGGCGTGAAGCAGAATCTATAATTTATGAAAACTATATATTGACAGAAAGCTAAATGATCCAAATAAACTCCACAGAGCACATAACTGGCATCAGTATATCTTTTGATTTGGGTAGTGTTCATCACAATGAAGATTTAAAGGTACCAAAATGAATGCTCATACCTGATATGAAATATCAAGGGATATTTACCATTTTGGTGGTGTATTGTCATTTTCTAACCAATTAGAAGCTGGGAAAGATTGAATATAAATTCCTGTAAGTGGAGCGTTTTTTTTTTTTTCTTCAACTACTGTTTCTTTTTCTTTGATTGTTACTGCCATGTTGGCATGTTTATTCATGCATCTAGTTGATTCATGGGTTTATTGTTCTTGTTTATATCTAGTGCACAATTGGTACTGTAAAATATGGGCCTGGGAAGTGAGACTCTTGATTTGAAGTAGCTGGCCCATAAAACTAAGCTATTAGATTAACAAGTCAGTGCATTAAAGTGAGGAACCAGAGCAAGGTTGATTTTCAGTCTATTTATCACTTCCATACCAGATGAGAGAGAAAAATGACTTAGCATTTGCATAATTCTTGAGTCTGTCTGGAATGATTTGCACACTTTCGCTAACACTGTAGCTGCAACTGTTAGACACAGTGTTGTGCCAGACCTGCTCTGTGTTCTTTAAATACTCTGTGCGCTATTATCTCACGAAGTTTACCCAGAATGGCAGGAAACAAATACAGATTTGTCACAATCCTTTAGTACTTGTGTTTCCTAAAATTTTCATCTGTCAATATGAATCTCTGAGGTACAGGATAGTTCCCCTTATGTAAAATTTATTCTATCTGTGATTTTTAAGGAGCACGTATCCTTGAATAATATAAATGACACAATGTGCTAGGATGTATTTGTGACAGGACCATGGAATGATTTTCAAAGAGTGTGCCACATTATTAAAGTATATCTTTTGTGGCTACTTTTGAATTTCAGAGTTTTAAACAATTGTTAATGTGGAGAGTTTTCTCCATCTCAAGCAGAAATATGAATCAAATACAGATTGGACCTTAGCTCATTTTCTTTTTCCTCTTGATATTTCACAACCCTAGCTCCCTAGTGTATCTTGCCCGTTATCAGACTAGTGACACTAATACTATTTTTTTGTTCTATGTTTGATGATCCCCTGTAATTTCTCCTTTTACAGACACTTTCTGCATCAGTAATGAACTGTCAGTGGCTCATTTAGGGCCAATGAAGACTTGGCTTGTAAATAGGAATGAAAGGCTTAAGCCCAGAAGGCTTAACCTCATTTAATTTGTGCAAGAAAGGATTTATCAAGTATACCACTATTTCTAAAGCACATTTCTCACCTGTATTTTTGTGTGAAGGACTGAAGAAAGTGCCAGGGGTGTTAAAGTGGATGGTAACCTTGCTGGGCACCTGCTGAAGTTCAGATAACACTGAGGTACATCACTAATTTCTCTTCATTTAGTGGTTGTGGCCTTTACTTTCTCATCCATTACGTTTACATGTGCAACTGGGAAGCGCCGGCTGAGACAGGCTTTTCTAAGTTTTCTGCTAGTTTATTTCACTGAGTAAACATTGTGGCATGGAAGCAAACCTTGAAAGAAATATGTGGCCTTGGTTGCTGTGGTAGACTAGGTCCAGATGAATAATGATTTTGTGACTCCTTTCTTCCTGATCTTGAAGGTGATTGCATCATAAACAAGCTCAATTGGGATCCAGTCAAATTGTTACCTGGAAGAAAAATGTTCTTACCAAAACTCTCTGGAGTGCAGCGTGCTTGCCGTATTTCATGTCCTTGGTGTGTGTGTGTGTGTGTGTGTGTGTGTACATACATACATATGTATGCATGTATGTGTGTGTTATGTTCATGTGTGCATTTAGCAGTAGATGTATGGAAGTGATTGTGGAAGTTAGGAATCTTAATTGCTCACCACGTAATATTTTAAAAATCTATTTATTTATTTGTTATTTATGTGTTTGTGTTTGTGTCTCTCTGTGAGTGTGAGTGTATGTACCTGTGTGTGCAGGTAAGCATGGTGGGAGGGGGGAGCCAGAAGACAGCATGACATATCTTCTATCACTTTGCCTTTTTATTTATTCATTTGAGGCAGACTCTCTCCATGAATACGGGGCTCACTCAATCACATTTTCCATACTAAGCTGAAACCAATAAGCTCCAAGTAGCCTCCATTCTCTACCCCCTAAGAACAGGGGCTACAGGGCTGTTCAGGGTGCCTGGTCTGTTCCGTAAACACTGGGATCTGAACTTCTATCCTCATGATTGCATAGAAAATGTTCTTAACTTCTGAACCATCTCTCAAGCGTCTTCACTCTATTTGTTGAGGTAGCGTCTCCAAGTGAATCAAGAGCTCATCAATAAGGATGGCCAGTGGACTTCGGGAATCCCTCTATCTCAGCCTCCACTCCACCCATCACTGGAGTTGGGGCACATTCCACCCCACCCATCATCACTGGAGTTGGGGCACATACCAATGTGCCCAAGAGTGCTGGCAATCTACACTCAGCTTCTCTTGTTTTCACACACACACGTACGCACGCACGCACGCACACACACACACACAGAGTTACAGACTGAGCATCTCTTCAGAATCTTCATGTTCATTTCAAAGATGAGACATATTTGAATATTCGATGAGCTCCCAGATGGGTCCTTTCAAGACTCACAGGGAAGAACAGCTGCCATTGAGTCATTTTAATGACGGTTTGAATCCTAGGTCTGGCACTCCCTGTAAGAACTTGGGGGGACTCTCAGGGCCTGAACCGTCTGCCGAACTCAGCTAGGGACTCTGGGCCCAATCTGCACACTGAGCTCCCCTAGGGACTCTGGCCAATGCACGCAGAGTTCAGCCAGAGTTTTTGGGTTGGGACTGCGCACCAAGCTCAGCTAGGGAGGACATCCTATTGGGACTCTAGATGAGAGAAGCATGGGAGAATTAGCAAAGTAGAAGGATCCAGAGGGTCCTAGAAACCTACAAGAAGAACATTATGACAGGCAGATTTGGGCCCAGGGGTCCCGCTCAAACTACGGCACCAGCCAAGGACAATACAGGCGGTAAACTTTAAACCCCTACCCAGATCTAACCAACGGACAGGATATTCTCCACAGTTGAGTGGAGAGTGGGGTATGACTTTTACACATACTCTGGTGCCTCATATTTGAACTTGTCCCCTGGAGGGGGAGACCTGGTGGCACTTAGAGGAAGGATAGCAGGCTACCAAGAAGAGACTTGATACCCTATGAACATATAAAGGAGGAGGAAGTCCCCCTCAGGCACAGTCATAGGGGAGGGGAATAAGGGGAAAATGGGAGGGAGGGAAGAATGGGAGGATACAAGGGATGGGATAACCATTGAGATGTAACAAGAATATATTAATAAATAAAAAAAATAAAAAAAGAACTTGGGGGGACATTCTTATGTCTGAGATTCAATTTCTTCTTTCATACAAGCGATATCAACATGTTACCCCGGGCAGCTGCTATGTTGAAAATATAAGAGTACACTAATTATTTACAGGAGTTCCTAGAACATAGGTAGACGTAGTGTCAATTCTTTCCCATCAAGGTGTTCTCAGCATGTCCAAGGTCTAGAAATTGTCCTTGCAGATGATGTGCTTAAATGAGAATGATATTTTTTATGTTTGGTTGTGAACCTAGCCTTTAATAGCTGAGCCATATCTCCAACCTGAAATGATTTTTTTTCTTTTCCTTTCTCTTTTTTTGACAGGAGGGTTATTTAATTTACATAGCAGCCACATGGAGCCCTGTCAAGCTGGGCAGTGGGGTACTTACAACTCCAGATGGCACCCCTTATCCTCTTCCCTCCGGACTGTATTCACAGGCCCTTGGATAGGTCTCCCCACATTGTGTAGAGGATGCTAAAGTTGAAAGGAAAAGAGAAATTTGGAGAGTAAGGCCATCCCCAGGCAGGGGGAGTCTGCAGCCTGGGGCTAGTACCTACATGGTAGCTCAGAGGTCTGCAGAACCAGCCCACATCCTAGTCACAGTCTGCTCAGCTGTTCAAACTACTGGATGCCCTCCCTGCATGACTGTTCTTGGAGGAGGGCACGGTACTGGTCAAATCCTCCCCTAACCGGGTGACACTGCCCTTCTCACACACCCATAGCTCCTTGCACACTAGCCTGATGAAGTGTTCGTCATGGGACACCAGAATTATGCCACCCCTGAAGCTGTTGAGAGTATGTCCCAAAGCCTCAATCGTCTCCATGTCTAGGTGGCTTATGGGTTCATCCAGAATATAGAAGTTGGGGCAAGGCATGGTCATCTGAACGAAGGCTACCCGGGTCTTCTGGCCCCCAGATAAGCTTGCAACAGGCCGCATGGCTGGTTCTCCAGAGATGCCATAGCGGCCCAACTGGTGACGATACTCTTCCTCAGGTTGCCCGGGAAACATGGGAGCCAGGAGTTCCACAGCACTGACATTCAAGTCTAGCTATTGCACGTGGTGCTGGCTGAGATAGCCTATCTTCAGATTCCTGTGGGCATGCCTGCTACCTCCAAGAGGTCTCAGGTCCCCCAAGAGCAGCTTCAGCATAGTGGATTTCCCAGCACCATTCTCCCCAATCACACATATGGGAGACTTAGGATTGGCAGAGTCAGACAGACGACTGAAGGTGATGCGTTTAAGGTCATAGCAGAAACCCACTTTTTCTAGCTGAAGAATCGGTGGTGAGAACTTCTCAAACCTATTGGGGAACATCAATAACACCTCGGACTCCTCCTCCGGCTTTAGTTCAGGTAGCTACTCCAGCATCTTCAGTTTACTCTGCACATGAAAGGCTCTGTTTGCATTGTATGGAAAAACAGTCATTGAACACTGGCACGTGCTGGCGATACTGCTGCTGCGCGTCGTACTCGAGCTGTGGATTGAGTACCTGCTCGTGCTTGCTCTTGAGGAAGGTTTCAAAGTCCCCTGGGTAGCCATCCAGCCGCTGGCTGTACAGGTGGATGATGGCTGTGGCAGTGGCATTCAGGAAGTTGAGGTCATGAGAGACAAATAGGATAGTGGAAGGCCGCGTCTGCAGGTAATTCTTTTCTCTGGCCACACGATGGCCATGTTTGTAGGCTCATATAACAGCAGAAGGTCTGGCCTGACAAAACAGAGCCCGGGCTAAGGCCAATCTCATCCTCCAGCCACCTCAGAACTTCCTGGTATGCTGCTGCTGCATTTTAGGAATATAACCGAGCCCAGCAAGAAGGACCAATGCTCTGGCAGGTGCCTTATCAGCCTCAGTTTCCTCTAGTTTAGCATAGATTTCTGCCAACTGTGAAACTTCTGAATTCTCTGCCCTTCCAGCAGCAATTTTGACACTGAGCTTCGGTTCTTGCCATAACAAGTCCTCTCGTATGGTGTCACTTTCCAGCACACTCGGCAGGGCAGGGGTGTCATCTCTAGCAACTTCCTGCTCCACGTGGAGCATGGAAATATGGGCTGGAGCCCACAGGCTCCAGGTGGCCAGCATCTTTAGCAATGCCGTCTTCCCCAGACCATTGCGTCCCACCAGCCCATAGCATTAGCCCCATGCCGAGGTCACCTCTGCTCCAGCCAGCAGTACCCTATCACCAAAAGACACATCGAAGTTCTCAATTCGCACCTCATAGGACTTGATTCTTGGGGGATGACTCCAACCGGCTCTCCTTTCTGCAGCCCGCCGGGCTAGCTGATGCCTCCCCCAGGCTAGAAGGCTGCTGGTCTTCAGGGTCTCCTCTGAACGCTTCTTCTGCTTCGCCTACAGGCGAGCTTCTGCCTTGTCTAGTTTCTTTGCAATTACTGTCGAAGACTGTTCCCTCTTTAGTCGTTCTGGGAGTTTAGTGTCACAGTCGTAGTTTTCCATTATCTTTGACGACTGGATGGGGCGTCCAGTAGCACCTGGCTGTTTGCTTGGTTCTGTGGCTCAGCCAGGCTTAGTGTTGTACATGAGCTGACAGATAGCCCTGATGTCCGCCTGTTTCCTGTTGTCTCGGACACTTCTTGCAATAGTTTCCCCACCACTTCCACCAGGTCATCCACAGACCTGAAGTCTGTGTTGCCGCTGTGCAAGGCAGTAGTCATGTAATCTAAGATCTACCTGTCAATTTCTGGGAACTTGCTCCGCAGGATATCCGCGCAAGTCGCCATGTGTACTCGGAATCCCAGCTACAAGAATGATATATATTTTTAAAAGCTGCATTGTATTTTAGAATCCCTAAATATATGCTTTCTTTCAACTCTTTTATTTTTGTCATTTTTATTTAGCTTCAAAGAACCTCGCTTATATGTCCTCTGTGTCTCTGAGCTTTATTTTTTCTTGAGGAAATGTGTGTATGTGTTTACATGTTTTTGAGTGCATGTGTTTGTGTTGGTACATGTAGAGGACCGAGCTGGATGTCAGGTAGACACCCCTCTTCACTCTATTTTATTTTTCTTTTTATTATTAGTTAATTTCGTACAGGCATACAATATATTTTGACCAAGTCTAACCAAGTCCCTTCAATCTCACCCCTAACCACACCTCCCTTTTCCCTCCTAATTTTGTGTGCTTATTTTAAAAACACGCAGAACATAGTGCTGCCTGTATAGTGCCACCTTAGTTTTTAGACAAGATGTCTCATTGAATCTGAAGCTTGCTGAGCAGCTGTACAGACTGGCCATCAGGTCTTAGGGATCCGCCTATATCTCTGCTTTCCAGCACACGTGTTTCAGCCACTCAGTGCTTTACACAACTTTTAATAACGGGGGTTCTCATGCTTGCATGGTCGGCACTTTACCAAGGCCCTGACCCTTGACCTGGAAATTGAACTGTTATTTTCTTCCAGTCCTTCTAATTGGTAAGTTCAGGCTGAGATGTTAATTGTTTCTTCAAAACCCGTGACAATTTCTCCATGACTTCTCATCAGTTTATCTGCTTTTTCTTTTTAAAGTTGTGATTTTTCTTGCTGCTCCTGTCATTTATCGTGAACTCCCTGCCCAAAGCCATACTTTTCTCTTTTCCCAGTTCTTTTGTCCCCACCATGGCTTGTGTCACACCCTTACCATCTGTGATGAATATGCAGTCAGCTTTTCACTTCTTTCTTGACCCTCATTTCTTATTCTACATTTTTCTCTCAACTGTGAGAATTACCACAGCCCCAGACCTCATTTTCCTTCTTAGAAACTTCAAAAATGGTTACTTTTTAAGCCAAAGACTGTAAGCTAAATGTAATCTTAATATTTATGTCCTAATTTGGCTCAGGCTCACTTTCATATTTTAGATAATATTGATTTGTAAAATTAATAACTTTGCAAATATTCAAGTAAAAAGACTATGTAACAGCCCCACCAATATATTCTCTGTTCAGACTCAGCATTTCTGATATTTATATATTTGCTTCAAATTTTGCTATAATTACATATGTTAAAATACGACCTGAAGTCACCCCATCTCACTCCCTTCCCTTCTGTCCCTAGTAAGAATTGACCATATCTTTTTCTTCTCTTTCATATCTTGTGGATTTGGAGTGGTGAAATGACAGAGGGGTGCCACTCAGCAAGGATAAAGGTCTACTGGGGAAGTGCCTCTATGGGGGTAATCTGAGCACACCAAACTCGCCTCCCAGTGGGGAACCCTTCATGTGATCTTTGATTTGCTGCTAGATAAGACCAATTGTCTCTTAGGCAACATAACAAAGTGGTCTCTTATGATGTTTGTAATACAAGCAGGGCACTTGACCTCTGTAGAACATGGTTTCCTATTTTGATATTCACTCATGAGTTGAGTTAACTTTTTAGTACCTATCTGAAGACTTGTGAAGCTAGCTTAAGATAATGTCTGTGGCTTGAGAAGATGTATATGACCTTATTATATCAGATCCTGGCTCAAATTGTTCTTGTTAAGGTTATTTAAATACCCATTGATGATGGCATGGATCAAAATGGAGTCGATGATATGGTATTACTGTTTTCTTGTAAGAATGTTGTACTACAAATGTGTGGGTACCGTGAGCATGGCCTATGGAATTTAGAGGATTATAGTAGTTTCTCCTCACCTATAATGAAAGCAGTCTAACACTTCCAGTGAATGTTAAAACCACCAGGGCTACTAAAGCCTTCTCATGTTTTGTCCTAAACATATATGGCTAGGATAGTACTTAATGATAAAATAGAATAACAACAGTCATAAAGGCCATAGAAAAACCACATTGCAACACTGTAATAAAAGTTCACCAAATGTTGCTACTCTTTCTAAACTAGAATTTTCCATTTAATGTTTTCAGGTTATGGCTGACTGTACACAGATAGGGTTGTGGTAAAGAAAACCTCAGCTAAGCAGAGAAGAACATTTTATAAAATGCGGACTGTTTGGATTGCATCTGAGTTCAAGGCTGGCAAATACTCATGTCACTATCTCCCTCGCGCAATAGCCTGATTTCCTTACCCCGTGTTATGATGAGGCTAAGTGGTGCAAGCATCATTCTGACTGCCTCAGGGGAAGCTGTAGTGTGGCTGCTTCTTTATAACCTTTACGCCTGATCTATAAGTTATCTCCTGCCTATTCCAGAGCCAGGAAATAGTTATGTGACTTGAAGTTTATTTTTTTCATAATATTTTTTGTTGATTATTTAGGAATTTCACATCACTTCCCAGTCCTCCCAGATCTGTCCCAATCTTTGAGACCTTCCTCCCACCCATCCCCACACATACAAAAGAAGAAAAGAAAGGAAAAGAAAAAGTCTAGTTTTTTGTTGTCCATATACTGACTGCAGCGTGGTCAAACTCCTGATGGCCAGTCCCTTAATAAAAACTGGGTCCGTTCCCATCTGCATGTAACCAGAAGCCTTCAGTTGTGGAGAGCTATCCTTTAGCATCCTTATCACAGTTTTAAAGAGTTCTCTTTGCTGGCTTCCTGTCTAAACTACTACTCTTGGGGAAGGGTGGTTGGGGTGGAGGTAGGGGTTGTCATGAAAGCCTTCTATGTCCTCTTCCTCAACTGTGAGCTTGCTGTCATCAATAACACTGCTAAAGTAGCTTCCTTGCCCTTTTCAGTTAGTAGAGGTGTGGGTAATAGATTTAACATAGGTTCTGGTGACATTGTGGGTCATAGACATCCACATGGTCTTCAAGCATCAGCACATTCAACAGACCTCAGCATGGTCTCTGGTGGCAGTACAGACCACAAGCATCATTGCTGCCCTCTGTCACTACACAGCTCACAGACACCAGCATAGCCCTAGGCGACAGCACAGGCCAAGGACATTAACAAGGCCTCAGGTGGTAGCGCAGGGCCACTGACATCAACAAGGCTTTAGGCTGCAGCATAGGCCATGGACATCTGGGTAGCTTTCGGTTTAACACATGGCTCTTGGTGGCACATGGGAGTTTCAATGATTTTAGTGAGACTAAGCTTAAAAAGCAGAAAGGGATCTGCCTAAAGGATACCCAAAGTAGAAATGGAACAGAACATGTCTTTACTGTTTGGTTCCCAAATTGTGTCAATTGAAACCAGAATAAGTTAATCATCAACTTAATTAACAGTATCATTCTACTCCCAGTGTTACAATGTCAATGTCTGCATGAAGAGCCAAGGGAGATTAAACAGCAGTAATGACTTTGGTAAAAGCCCACAATGAAGCCAATATGAATAAAGTGGAAATGTTCAGTCCATACTTGTGGCGTTCTTAAATATTACCCTCCCCTTTCTAAAGCAGTGGCTCTCTAAGTAGCAGCTTTGCAGACCTGACATGAGGTCCCGCTAATGTTTATGGTTCTTGGCGTCCCTGTGAGATACTGACTACGCTGAGCCAATTGTACATTTCTTACCAGTGACATCCAAGCCCACATTTGTTTGTCCTCGACTATAGGAGTAAACAATAGAACAAGTCCTGGGTAGTACTGTGACTCTGAGAAGCTGGAAACTATGCATATGCAGAAAATCAGGTCCTTTTGAATATCACAAAGTATGCGCAAGCACCATTGAGTTTCCCTTTGCTCTTACCTGATGCCGTTAAAGGATGTACACATTCACCAGAACTGTGCTTATGAAATATGTGACTTCATTAATCTCACATATAAGTAATACATTGTCTTAAATTTATGTCCAGTGAACATAAAAGATAGAGCGTGTTGTAGCTCATGTGCTGTTAGAAATCATATACATAAGTGGTTAGCTGCAAAATTACAATAAGCTTACTCTAATTCCTGGTTCATCAGGAAGTCTGATTGCCATCTTAGTGGCTCATGATCCCAAAAGATTAAATATCTAATCTCTGAAGTGTAGTATCTCCATATGTGACTTTATTTGGGAATTCTATAACAGATGATGTGATTAGTTAATGTGACATCATATTTGTGTATGATGGGAATCTGTCGCCCCTCTAAAACAGTGGTTCTCAGCCTGTGGCTAGCAAGCCTCTTGGGGTGGTTGAATAACTCTTTCTAGGTCACACAAGACCATTGGAAAACACAGACATTTACATTACAATCCATAGCAGAAGCAAAATTACAATTATGAAGTAGCAATGAAAATAATTTTATGGTTGGGGTCACCACAACATGAGAAACTGTATTAAAAAGTTTGCAGCATTAAGAAATTTGAGAACCACTGTTCTAAAAAGATCAAAATGTTTCCTACTTGGACCCTGAGTAGTATTCCTACAAAAGGGTGGTGAGAGAAAATGCAGTTCTGCTGTCAGCAAAGTGGTGACTGGAGAAGAAGATAGCATCAATGTTCACAAGTGCATCCATGGAGTGGGATTCTGGAAGCAGTCCCTGGGGCACTCAAAGAAACCTGGAAATCTGCCATGGAGGAGAGGCGCATTCCAGATGTATCCATTGACATCAGGCCCAAGAAAGCGTCTACACCAACAGAGGAAGGAATGCATCATACGGGATCCATGTACCATGTTCAGAGAATGTAATGAATGTGAGGGTTGAATCAGCAAGCCCTGACTTAAGTCCCTGTTATCCAGATGCACCCATTTATACACAGGCAAAGTGGATAAGAGTTAGCTGAGGAGTGTGAAAGTCTTAAACCTATCTTCAGGGTCTGATTTCCTCTTTTGTTGCAGTTAACCAAGCTTCTAAATCTAAAACAACTCCAGGTTGTGGGCATGCCTGGAGAATCCTTCCCAAATGCTCTTGCCTACCCCACTCCTGGAGTTTATTTGAGCAGGGTAAGGCCTAAGGTGTGTGTGTGTGTGTGTGTGTGTGTGTGTGTGTGTGTGTGTGTGTGTTTTAACATATATATATATATATATATATATATATATATATATATATATATGTTTGCCTGAATGTATATCTTCACACCAGAAGAGGGCACCAGATTTCATTATAGATGGTTGTGAGCCACTGTGTGGTTGCTGGGAATTGAACTCAGGACCTTTGGAAGAGCAGACAGTGCTCCTAACCTCTGAGCCATCTCTCCAGCCCCAACCTAAGGTGTTTTAAAGTGGGTTCTGACCAATCAATGCTCTAAGTGGTTGAGAAATTAGAAGCACATTAAACATCTTTCCAGAAACCAGTGTTGTAGGCATAAGGTTATTGTGTAAATTATAATCTAAATGTTGTATAACTTCTGATTTCCCATTGTCTCCCTGTGATGTCAATAAAGCAGCTTACAGCCAATCAATGAGAAGGGGAGAGAATAGGGCTGGACTTCCTGCAAGCCAGTGGAGGAGTTAGGAGAGGAAGTAGGGCATTCAGCCATGGGTACAGGTACAAAGGAAGATCAGGAGGAAGGTATAGGAGGTGGGCAAAGCTACAAAGTGCAAGTATCACTGGGATGTTTGCTGGGAATAAGACAAAATAGCATAGAGGGTTAAGAAAAGACTTAAATTGCTCAAGATTGTATTTTGAAGCCATGTATTATAAAAGAGCCTCAATTATTTTTGTGATAGCCAGGTTAAGAAATAAGCTAAGAGAAACAAACACAGATATATAAAAATAACACCAGCACAGTGTAAAAACTGTCATTCACCACTTTTACACATTTTAAGAAAGCACAGTGTTACATCTGAGAAAGGCCCAAAAAGAAAATTTAGCACAAATATGCTGTGATCATACCACAGATATTGAAAGTAGGCTATCATAAGCCAGGATCTATTAGGAGAACAGAGGAATCTGGCACAGAAAATGCCTAACGCCTTGGAGGAGCAGAGCCCTGCTTACAACGGATCAACTTTCATATTGAGGACAGTGACTTTTTGCTGTGTAAGCCATGCAGTGTGAGGCAGTTTTTGCTAGCTCTACTAATTCGTGCATCTACCTTGCTTGAGCTTGGCATACACATGGGAAGCATCCAGGGACCTAGCCTGGTGTGATATACAGAGGACCCGGTGGCACGCCAGAGTTTGACAGATGACCTGATCCAGTGGAAAGATCCTTAATGCTCATTCTTCTGTTATTAATTTTCAAAGAATCCCCAAGGTGAAAATTTAAGGGTAGGGGTGTGTGAAAATTAACTTCCTTCATATCTGAACGCTTCTTGGTGAGCTGTTTTAACTTTCACGGTTTTCATTTCTTCTTGGTGTCGTGGAGAAAAATCAGGGCTTGGCAGGTGCGAGGGCGAACACTCTTCCTGAGATGTGGAGCCAGCTGTATCCGCAACCCAGGAATCTGCTGGTCTCTCAGAAGGCTGTAGGAGGGAGCATAACAACTTTCTCCACCTTCCCTGGTTCTCCATACAGATAGAGCTCCTAAAACTATCACACACCTGATTTGGGGATGTTCAGCATTTGGTCTTTTGCTGATGGCTTGCCAATTTTACCCAGGAACAATTCCTTCCTGACCCAGCTCCTTCTCAGTGGAAGAGCCACTTCCTCTCCCTCCCGCACCCCGGCTATGTGCATGTCATTGAGATTTAAAGGGTCAGACTTTTGTGTGAACTTGTACCTTATCATAAGGACAGAAACATCTGGAATCACTTCACTCTGGTGATAATTGCTTCAAGATACTGATATTTTTTTCTTATGTGTCACAAACCTCCAGAATGGCTTGTTAAGATTGTAACCGTTTTTTTTTTTTTTTTTTTTTTTTTTTTGATTCCTATGAGATGTTCACTATTATCCGATGGGTTCAATTTTCTTAAAAAAGTAAGGGTGATTTCATTTTGCTTTCAAATATCCTTAGCTGATTCAGCCTATTTGATAGTTAAACTTGATTGTCAAGTTCATTGGCATTATAATTGTCTAAGAGATGTGCCTCTAGGTGGGTCTAGGCACCTCCAGGGTGTTTCTGGAAAGGATTACCTGATGTGGGGAGACCCTACCCTAGAGTAGGCAGCATCTCTGGACAGCAACCACTGTATGAAGCGGTGGTACGAGAAAGCAGGGCTGTCTGCTCGTCCGCCTTCCCTTCTCCCTGATCCGTGCCCTTACTGTTTTCTTGCTGCTGCTGCAGTTACTGCCATTCTTCACTCTCATTAGAGACCTTCAGACTGCCCATGTGGGCTCAAGACCTGTGGCTCTGGAGGAATCTTCTAAGTCTCCAGCTCCAGAGCAGGACTGTTGTGGCATCCAGACTTAAGGAATAAGAAGCCACTGGATCCCCAGTCTCTCTTGTGTGACAGCTGCTGTTGGATACCCAGACTGTATCATATAATCCGTCTAGTAAACTACCTTTGTAATATAGGTTTAGTCTATTTGTACTGCTTCTCCAGTGCAGTGGTTCTCAACCTGTGAGTCCCAGCCCCCTTTGGCTTCGAATGGCTCTTCCATGGGATTCACATATCAGACACCCCTGCATATCAGATACTTATTTATATTATGATTCATAACAGTAGGAAAATTGAAGACTTTCGTGGGACATGCCTTTTGAGCTAGTGCCCAGTTATAAGTGAGTATATACCATGTGAGTCTTTCTGCTTCTGGGTTAACTCACTCATTATGATCATTTCTAGTCCCATCCATATGTCCAAAAATTTCAGGATTTCCTTGGTTTTAATAGCTGAGTAGTATTCCATAGTGTAAATGTACCACAGTTTCTTTATCCATTCTTCAATTGAGGGACATTTAGGCTATTTCCAGGTTCTGGCTATTATGAATAAGGCTGCTTTGAACATGGTTGAGCATGTGTCCTTGTTGTGTGGTGAAGCATTTTTCTGGTTTATTCCAAGGAGTGGAATAGCTGGGTCTTAAGGAAGCCCTATTCCCAGTTTTCTGAGAAAGTGCCAGATAGATTTCCAGAGTAGTTGTACAAGTTTGCATTTCTACCAGAAGATTGGGACAGATGTGAGGACATCCTACTGAGACTCTAGGTAAGAGAAATATAGGATATGGGGAATAGAAGGACCCAGAGGGTCCTAGAAACCTACAAGAAGAACATCATGAGGGGTGGATCAGAGCCCAGGGGGTCTGCTCAAACTATTGCACTAACCAAGGACAATACAATAGTAAGCATTGAACCCCTACTCTGGTCTACCCAATGGACAGGACATTCTCCACAGTTATGTGGAGAGTGGGGACTGACTTTCATATGAACTCTGGTGCTCCATATTTGACCATCTTCCCTTGATGGGAGGCCTGGTGGCACTCAAAGAAAGAATAAGCAGCCTACCAAGATGAGACTTGATAGCCTATGACCATATAGTGGGGGAGGAGGTCCCCCTCGGTCATAGACCTAGGGGAGGGGAATAGGGAGAAAGTGGGAAGGAGGGAGGAATGGGAGGATACAAGTAATAGGATAACAATTGAGGTATAATCTGAATAAATTAATAAAATTAAAATAAAAAATTAAAGAAACCAAAACCAAAAAACAAAACAAAACAACAACAAAAAAAAAAAACCAAAAAAAAAAAAAAAAAAACCAACAGTAGGAAAAATACAATTATCAAGTATCAATAAAAATATTTTTATGGTTGTGGGTCACCACAACATAAGTAACTGTGTTAAAGGGTCACAACGTTAGTAAGGCTGAGAACCATCATTCTGTAGACTCTGGGCTAATAGAGTCTGGGCCTCATTTAAAGTCTTCTGCTTTCCTGAAATTTGATTTTCACATCTACTAACTGAATTCCAAATGATTGCCTTCTTGTAGGAATTAGAAAAGTTAGGCCATTCTGTTATAAACAACCAAACCAAACAACAACAACAACAACAGAACAAACAAAATCCTTCACAAGATAGTGGCTTTTTGTGTTTGCTCATCAAGTATGTCAGTGAAGTTTTCATAGGGAAGGGTGGTGTGGTGCTTGTGGTTATTCAGAGACCCAAACCTAAGGGGCATACTGAATGATGCCTGCCTACCTATTGCCAGAAGAAAAAAAAAAAAAAAAAGAAAAGCCTTATGGGATTTTCATCTTCAGCTGAGAGTTATAGCCTGGAGAGGACCAGTGTTTGACCACATAGCCCCACTCAATGGAGTCCTAAGAAATACCTCCTATAAGCACATAGAGACAAAGTACAACAGGTTCCTTGTACCTTGTCAAAGTGCTTTGTAAAGTATTAAGTAATATTTATGCCCATCTTTTGACCCCAAAAGTGCCCTTCTTTTACTATGACATATTTCTGTAAACTTTGTTGTTAATTTTTGCTCTCCTATAATTATGTAGTGCTAAGAGTTGGCACATACGAGCTTAATCGCAATACTGTGAGAAGGATTAGTCTCCTTTCTTGGGGCATGCAGATTTCAGTGTAGCTAAGAATGCAGAGCTTGACACAGTGAGATTACTTCTATATTTTCCACAGAGAAGAGGATGGTTTCACTCCTGCCCTGGGAGATGTTGCTGTACCTTTTATTATCTATTTCAGTGAGGTTACTTATACCTCTTTCTGACTAATCACTCAACCCCCTCCCAAACTCCAACACCAGGTAGGAGAGAAAGAAATTTAGAAGGGAAAGGAGAGTTCTCTAGTTCCAGCTTTTTAGGGCTGTCGGGTTCTTTGGGGGCCATACCAAGCTCAGTCATCAGAAAATCTAGCAGTACAACAAACTAGCAACAGCAAACATAGACACAGCAGTGGGATGAACAATCAGCCCTCTTCCTCCTCCAACTGTCTCCTCAAAGTGTCCTCTCTGTCTCTCTGTCTTTCTTTGTCTCTCTCTGTCTCTTTGTCTCTCTGTGTGTCTCTGTCTCTCTCTGTGTGTCTCTGTCTCTCTCTGTGTCTCTTTCTCCCTTTCTCTCCCTCTCCCCTCCCTCCCTCTCTCTCTCTCTCTCTCTCTCTCTCTCTCTCTCTCTCTCTCTCTCTTTCTCTCTCTCTCTCAGTGTCCTGGAAGCATCCTTCAATCATCTCTGTCTTGGAGTGTTTTTAGAGGATATCTTCTGGAAGCATCCTCTGTCTCTGGGCTTTGGTATTTATACCCTCTCAGAGTCCTCAGAGTTCAACTATCTCAGCTGGCAAAGATCACGCCCTTTTCTGAGCCACAGGAGACAATTATCTACTGCAGACAAACTAAAAGCAGCCTCATATACCACACTTGGGATTAAAATAACATAACGTAACATAACGTAACATAACATAACATAACATAACATAACATAACATAACATAACATAACATAACATAACTGGGTTTTAAAGAAACCAGAACTTCCACTACAGGGAGGCTACAAGCAGATGTTCATCTAGACTCTTGGTTTTTGGGAGTTTGCATTCTAAAGCCAACATTTTCTGCCTCATCTACTCCCTGCTCTACATGGCAGTGAATTTTAAGAGGATAGTACTTAATTTAGCCATTTAAGAAAAGATATGTGAAATAAATGTGTTTGCTTGATATGTGATCATTCTATCAAAACACTATTTTCTGTGTGCTCAGAACCACTTGCCAACTCCTAACGATGAGTTATTTTAAAGCTACTTTTTCTCAAAAGCACAGAGCTAGCTTTAAATAAGGAAGCAAAGGTTTGTTCTAATGAATTCATCTATTACTGTTAGCTTTACTAGATTTATAAAAGGTACATTAAAACTTTTAGCTGCCTGTAGTTTTTGTCTAGAGGTGAGGTTCCTGGAAAAGGGAAGTGGGGAACAATTATACTATAATCACAAAAAATTTAAAATATTTTAAAATTCTACCTCTCCTCTGCATATTTTATAAATATTGATCTTGAGTTCTTAATGAAAGAAATATGCTCTTTCTAAGTCACTTCAGGTGAACACAGGAAAAACCAACTGCTAATAAAATCTGAGAAGAGTGTATTCTAGAGGAATAAAGGGGGTGGAGAAAGGTGCTCTGTGGAATAGAATGAACCGTATTCAGTTTATTCCGACTAACACCTAATGACGCTGTGTCACAGGCAAACCTTCAGAAGATTTACTGACTGGCTGAGGCAACAAACACAAAAGCTATACACAATAAATTATAAGGACAATAAATGCCAATTAGTGTAATGCAAAGACAAACATGAAACACAAGAGGAAGAAGTGATACATCTGAATAAGCATCAGACAATGTTTTATGGACTACTAAAATGTGTTAGACCTAGAGCAAAGAGTGTGGTTTCAAAAGCACAGGATGGGGAGAGGGATGTGCCTTGGGGCTAAGGTAAGGACACTTCAGTGGAAACATACAAGAAAGCATATGGCTTACTTAAGCAATGACAAGCAGGAACATTATGGGCTTTGTGTGTAAGGAGGGGAAGAGAGAGAGAGCGAGAGAGAGCGAGAGAGCGAGAGAGCGAGAGAGCGAGAGAGCGAGAGAGCGAGAGAGAGAGAGAGAGAGAGAGAGCGAGAGAGAGAGAGAGAGAGAGAGAGAGAGAGAGAGAGACTGAGAAAATTCCTCTAAAATTAGAGTTACAACAAGATTTTTAGAGTGGAGACTAAATAAAGCCGACATCATAAGACTATTATAAAAAGGTCAATTCAGATTATGTTGCTATTTTCAATTCTTTTTTTCCAATTCATTCTATTAGCACTCTGTACTTCCTGCTCAGTTTTCCTGGAGATGGCCAGTGAACCCAGAGCATTTGAGCTCATGTGAACTGTATTTTTCTTGGCATGTTATTCAACTACAGCCTGACAATCTGTTACCTAAAACACCAGGTTGAGACCAGAAGTGTTGCAGATATTGGAATTTGGATTATTTTCATGTAAATAATGGGATATTTTGGTTATGGGGTCTAGATGTAAATAAGACTTTTATTGTTTTCATTTACAAACAGAACTTAAAGGCGATTTTATATTTTTAGCAAGCCTAAGTTTTGTCATCTTGCAAGGTGAGCCTGAAATTTCAACTCAAGTTCTGATAGTGGTACTCAAGGAACTTTGGATTTTAGGCGGTTTTGGCTTTCTGCTTCTCAGGATGGTGATTCTCAAACTCTCATGAAGTCTCTTTCTGCTTCAGTTCCAGATACACCGAATAATCTGAGGTGGCGGACCCAATTTCAAGCCCCTTGGAGTGTGGCTAATACACCTAGGTGATTTAGAGTCTGATGTTATAACCTGCAAGGCATTTTGACTACATTGGGTTATATTGAGTTTATACTCAGTTAACACCAGAGAGCGAGAAACCAACATGCACGAACTGAGACATATAGAAATGTTGGGTTATATATGTCACACTCTTGCCACATAGTGGACAGCCCACAGCTTTGGCAGAATGGGGTCTTTTGAGCCTGTCTATGAGTTGTGGGATTTTTTTCCTAGTTCTTTGTATTCAGTAGAAGAGTCACACCTGCCTTGGCTTTTCATTACTCTTGTCTTGCATTTTCCCATTTATTATTTGTTTCTTCTGATTTTACTTTAGGGATCTTGTTATTAGGCCTGTTTTTTTGAGGACTCAGTCCCTGCACCTCTCAAAGAGGGGAGAAGAAGCACTACACCATCAACAGCATCAACCTCTATTGAGCTACAGAAATACACACAAAATTCATTAAAGCCCATTACTGTACCATCAATAATCATAACGCTGAAAACGACTCAAACAATTTATACTATGCTGTGAAGTTAAAATTTATTCATGGTGAACGTGGAAATAATGAGTGAGGTTAAAGGTGTTAGGAAAAGTAGGAGGGAAAAAGAAGATGTGTGGAGAAAAAGTTACCAATGAGGAAAACAAAACACAACACAACAACAACAACAACAACAAAACAAGAGATGGGGGGAGAGCTGAAATAAGAAAGAACAATAAAATCCATCCTAATATTGAGAAAAATTGAACACAAAATCAGATAGAAGGGGAATAAAATAAACTATAAGAACGTTGTTTTGAAAGTTAAAATAAGATAAATTCAAAATATTGCCAAAACTCTAGTAAGGAAATAAATGTGGGAAACACAGAGGTATTAAAAGAAACAAAACCACGAAAAGATAGAAAAATTTGCCCAATAATGAAAAATGCATAAACAGAATGAGGTAGATATATGAATGAAAATGAAAATAAAAACATGAAGATTTTTTAAATACTATAAAGTGAAGAAAGGAAAGAAAAGCCAAACAAATATTAAAAAAAAAAAAAATCTAACAAAGGGAAAGTAATCTTAAAAGTGTGATTTTAGGAAGAGGGACATAATGGAAGAAGGGGGAGGGGGTGGAGGGAGAGGGGAGGGAGGGTGTTTTTATTGGACAAAGTTCACTGTTTACCCTTCTCTTCCTAGCTCACTGAGGACCTCTGCTGGCTATGCCTGGTTTTGCAGTATGTAGAGTGGTCAAGTTCTCTGAACCCACCCACACGCCCATTTCCATCTTTTAGGGTGCCTAATGTTCTAACTGGAGATCATCTCTCAGTCTCACAGAGAATGGGGTCTGTCCAAGTATTGCCCAGCCTCCTGAAGAAATGCAGCTGTGGTGATGTCAAGTACTGCACAGGAGTGACATCGGTCTCACACTCTGTGAGATGCTCCACCCTCGGGCATCAGCAGCAGAGCTATTGGACTCCAGATTTACTGTCAGTTGATGGTGTCTGCACCTGGCTAGTGAGGGCTGGCTGTCTCCGTGCACTTCACTCCCTGTACTTTCCCCCATTAACTGCCTAAACTAGGGGCCCATCCAAGGGACGTGGTTAGGAAAAACGCACGTTTCCTGGTTTATGGTTGTTTTTCTTTTCTTGGATTCACTAGGTAGCTCAGCTTTCAACAGCAGGTTTCATCTTAGCATGACACCCAGTTATCACTCTCGGAGTTTAAAAAAAAAAATCTATCTTGGGATAACTCCTCCCTTTAGACCCGTTGCCAGAGGAGTTACTGTCCCACTCAAATCGGAAGCTGGATTTGAGGCTTGTAGAAGGCAGAGAGGTTCTGAGGGTGTGACTGCCATGTCTTACGTGGTTTACCTGTGGATTGGAGCTCCCGGTTTCTTCTTTTCTGGGGAGCTGCTTTGCTGAGCTGTGTTTGTCTTGGCTTAGTTTTCACGTGTTGCCCATCTTTTTCTCAGCAGCCTTCGGCTGTCAATCATGTCTACCTTTGTGGGTTTCTGAAGCTCGCCCTCCCTTTCGCTTCAGAGTGCTCTATTCTTTCTCACTCTGACCGTTCTTAACCAGGGCACATGCAGGCGTTTTCTAGGCTGCCATCTTACCTGGAACTCTCAGAGAAGAGACACTGAATGATTCCTTATGAGTGATGAAAGATAACTCTGGTTAAGCATTTTTCTTTAGCAGATCCTGTCTGGCATTATCATTTTTCCTTTTAATACTCCAGCGGTCCCATTTCACCTGAAACATTTTTTCCATAGCCAGCTTGTCTCATTTCTGACTAATGATAGAAGAACTGGTGCCGATTTCCCTTTGTTTTTTATTTGAAAGAAAAATTATTCTACCATGTGGTTGCAAACAGGATGGATTATTTTAGTGCTCAAACAACAGGATTTCTTTTATGTTTACCATAAAACTTCTTTATTCAACACATTATTATCAGTGTCTATTATTGGAAATAATTTTAGGTGTAGTGTCCATGTGTAAATATAAATATTTTATATTTCTCTTGGTACCAAGAGAAAAAGTACATATGATATTGTATGATATTAAAATTCAGTATGGTAGCTAGCGATGGTGGTGCATGCCTTTAATCCTAACATTCAGTAGGCAGAGGCAGAAGGGTATCTGAGTTCAAGGCCAGCCTGGTCTATAGAACAAGGTCCAAGACAGCCAAGGCTACACAGAGAAACCCTGCCCCAGAAAAACCAAAACCCAAAATATCCAATACAGAGGTTTAGAGGTACAGATGCTGCTACAAGATGATTAGCCAGAATAGAAAGTATGATGAGTTTAGATATTATTATAGAGAAATTATATTCACTAAGCATCAATTAGCTGCAAAGAAAGTTATTCAGATAGGTTTTTACATACTTATATCTGCATACTAGCCCAAGGGGCATGTGCCACGAAAGCCTTCCCTTACCAGGAAACTGGGACAGAGGGGAGGACATCCTATTGGGACTCTAGATGAGAGAACCATGGGAGAATAGCAAAGTAGAGGGATCCAGAGGGTCCTGGAAACCTACAAGTAGAACATTATGATAGGCAGATTTGGGCCCAGGGGTCCTGCTCAAACTAAGGCACCAGCCAAGGACAATACAGGCAGTAAAATTTAAACCCCTACCCTGATCTAGCCAATGGTCAGAACAGTCTCCACACTTGAGTGGAGAGCGGGATATGACTTTCTCATGTACTCTGGTAGCCTTATATTTGACTATGTCCCCTGGGGGGGGGGAGACCGGGTGGCACTCAGAGAAAGGACAGCAAGTTACCAAGAAGAGACTTGATACCCTATGAGCATATACAGGGGGAGGAAATCCCCCTCAGGAACAGTCATAGGGGAGAGGAGTAAGGGGAAAATGGGAGGGAGGGAAGAATGGGAGGATACAAGGGATGGGATACCCATTGAGATGTAACAAGAATAAATTAATAAAAAATGTAAAAAAAAAAAAAACGGTTTCAAATATCTCTTTATCCAAACTCCAAACTGTTCAAAATTATGAGATGAACTGAATACAGATATTCATTTACGAGCAACTCCCCTATTTTAGTAAACAACTGACTAACAACAGAACAAAGTCAGTTTGTACATGGTATATTAGACTCACAGTTAAAACAAAGAGTATTATTAGGAGTGCCTCACAATCTGCTGGAGTAGCTAGGGTAGTGCACAATGTAGCGAATGTCTTTTCTAGGCTGTAGTCAGGGGAGTGGGGGAGACACACCACTAATGAACTAGCCTGCAGGTCTGTTTTATCCGTATTCAGGAGACATTCTGAAGGAAAGCAAGATGCGTGTAGAGGAGATCCTCTGAGTGATGGGTAAAATACTGTAAAATCTTGGGCTTCTGAAGGAGGACGTCTACTCTGATTGCCATGTAGGAAGTTCTGGAAAAAAAAAAAACCACAGTCATAATATTGAGTGGTCTCTCACACTAAAAAGTATTATCTCTTTGTTGGTAGGCTATAAAATAGGTATGGATGATATCAGAGAAGCATTAATAGATGTAATATTAAATTTGAAACCTGTGATAATTTGTAGTGGAAGAAATGGATGTTGAACTGCTGTATTTGAAATAGAATAGGGCTCACATTCTGATGATATGTAACGAGTTAGATTATTGCAAATCTAAGTCTTTTATTCTATTGGTTGAGTTACTGTATTAGATGATATAATGTTTATAAAGTACCCAGAATTTGACTCATGCTAGAACATCAGTAAATGACATCTGAATTAGCCATTTTCCTAATTGCTGTCACAGAACACATGACAAGTGAAACTTAAGAAAGAAAGGAAGGCTTCATTTTAGTTCACGATTTGAGACTTGCAGAGCATCATCTCAGAAAGCCTGGTGGTATACGCAAGGGGCAGTGCATCACATTCTGTACAGAGTTCAGAAGCCAGAAAGAGCTGGATGTTGATGCTCAACTGACTTCTCCCTTTTCCCTTTTCTATTCAGTTTGGAATGTCAGTCCATGAAATTATGATATCATCCAGAGATAAAAAATAGTCTTCAGCGAAGGGTTTCGATTGTGGAAGTGGCAACACTGGGAAAATATGCTAGTTTCAGCATGAAATACATATATTAGAAGGAGACAAAAATAGAGACATGAAAACAATTTAGAAATCAAATGTCTGGCTGAGGTATTGGATTTGTCTACACTGATGTTTTATGTCTGGGGTGTAAGGGAATTTTCAGGTAATAGACTTTTCTCATTTTTCAAAAAATATTGTACAGATGAAAAGAAGGTTTTGAGATAAGTTGATAAGGTAGATGTCATTAAATGAAAGAAATTAAAGTTTCAAGAAAAGGGAAGAATCAATATTGTCAGATATTAAGGTGTGAGGGAAATGAGAGCTGAGCAGAATTAGTTACACTCTGTAACAGGATGACGTATTTGCACCCAGACACTTGCTTGTGAGTGTGTGAGGTCCGGGAAGGCTGAAGACAATTAGAGAAGGTGTTTGTGGAGGATATAGCCCAGAAAATCTTTTATTTTCCACACTTCTAATACATATTAATCACCCCTCCCCCAAAAAAGACAAAATGAGGAATTCACACACACAAATAAATTTTATTTTATTTTGTTTTATTTTATTAATTTATTCTTGTTACATCTCTATGGTTATCCCATCCCTTGTATCCTCCCATTCTCCCCTCCCTCCCATTTTCCTCTTATTCCCCTCCCCTATGACTGTTTCTGAGAGGGATTACCTCCCCCTGTATATGCTCATAGGGTATCAAGTCTCTTCTCTGTGACCTGCTGTCCTTCCTCTGAGTGCCACTAGGTCTCCCCCTCCAGGGGACATAGTCAAATGTGAGGCACCAGAGTACATGAGAAAGTCATATCCTACTCTCTACTCAAGTGTGGAGACTGTCCTGTCCATTGGCTAGATCTGGGTAGGCGATTAAATTTTACGGCCTGTATTGTCCTTGGCTAGTGCCTTAGTTTGAGCGGGACCCCTTGGCCCATATCTGCCTATCATAATGTTCTACTTGTAGGTTTCTAGGACCCACTGGATCCTTCTACATTGCTATTTTCACATGGTTCTCTCATCTAGAGTCCCAATAGGATGTCCTCCCCTCTGTCTCAGTTTCCTTTCGTGGCACATGCCCATTGGGCTAGTATGCAGATATAAGTGAATATATACCATTTGAGTCTATCTGGGTTAACTCACTCATTATGATCATTTCTAGCTCAATCCATTTGTCCACAAATTTTGGGAATTTCTTGTTTTTAATAGCTGAGTAGTATTCCATAGTGTATATGTACCACAGTTTCTTTATCCATTCTTCTACTGAGGGACATTTAGGCTATTTCCATGATCTGGCTATTATGAATAAGGCTGCTATGAACATGGTTGAGCAAAGTTGCTTGTTGTGCGCTAGTGCATCTTCTGGGTATATTCCAAGGAGTGGAATAGCTGGGTCTTGAGGAAACCCTATTCCCAGTTTTCTGAGATAGCACCAGATAGATTTCCAAAGTGGTTGTACTAGTTTGCATTCCCACCAGCAATGAAGGAGTGTTCCTCTCTCCCCACATCCTCGCCAGCATGTGGTGTCGCTTGAGTTTTTGATCTTAGCCATTCTGATGGGTGTAAGATGGAATCTCAGAGTTGTTTTGATTTGCATTTCCCTGATGACTAAGGAGGTTGAGCATTTCTTTAAGTGTTTCTCAGCCATTTGGTATTCTTCTGTTGAGAATTCTCTGTTTAGTTCCAAGCCCCATTTCTCAATTGGATTATTTGGTTTGGTGGTGTTTAATTTCTTGAGTTCTTTATATATTTTGGATATTAGACCTTTGTCAGATGTAGGGTTGGTGAAGATCTTTTCCCAGTCTGTTGGCTGTCGCTTTGTTCTCTTGACAGTGTCTCCAGCCTTACAGAAGCTTCTCAGCCTCATGAGGTCCCATTTATTAATTGTTGATATTAAGGCCTGGGCTGTTGGTGTTCTGTTCAGGAAGTTGTCTCCTGTGCCAATATGTTCCAGGCTCTTCCCCACTTTTTCTTCTAAGTGACTTAGTGTCTCTGGTTTTATTTTGAGGTCTTTAATCCACTTGGATTTGAGTTTTGTTCAAGGTGACAAATATGGGTGCATTTTTTTACACATAGACATCCAGTTAGACCAGCACCATTTGTTGAAGATGCTATCCTTTTTCCATTGAATGGATTTGGCTTCTTTGTCAAAAATCAAGTGACCATATGTGTGTGGATTCATATCTGGGTCTTCAATTCGATTCCACTGATCAACCAGCCTGTTGCTGTGCCAGTACCATGCTGTTTTAATTACAATTGCTTTATAGTACAATTTGAAATCAGGTATGGAGATTCCTCCACAGCACCTTTTATTGTACAAGATCGTTTTTGCTATTCTGGGTTTTTTGTTTTTCCATATGAAGTTCAGAATTGAACTTTCAATGTCTTTAAAAAATTGTGTAGGTATTTTGATAGGGATTGCATTGAATCTGTAGATTGCTTTTGGTAGGATGGCCATTTTTACTATGTTAATTCTCCCTATCCATGAGTAAGGAAGATCCTTCCATCTTCTCATGTCATCTTCAATCTCCTTCTTCAGAGTTTTGAAATTTTTTTCAAACAAGTCCTTCACTTGCTTAGTTAAAGTAACTCCTAGATATTTTATATTGCTTGTGGCTAATGTGAAGGGTGTGGATTTCCTAATTTCTTCCTCTGGAAGCTTGTCATTTGTGTATAGGAAGGCTACAGACTTTTTTTTTTAATTTTTTTTTATTTTTAATTAATTTATTCTTGTTACATCTCTATGGTTATCCCATCCCTTGTATCCTCCCATTCTCCCCTCCCTCTCATTTTCCCCTTATTCCCCTCCCCTATGACTGTTCCTCAGAGGGATTACCTCCCTCTGTATATGCTCATAGGGTATCAAGTCTCTTCTCTGTGACCTGCTGTCCTTCCTCTGAGTGCCACTAGGTCTTCCCCGCCAGGGGACATAGTCAAATGTGAGGCACCAGAGTACTTGAGAAAGTCAAATCCCTCTCTCCACTCAAGTGTGGAGACTGTTCTGCTACAGACTTTTTTGAGTTAATTTTGTATCCAGCCAAATTGCTGAAAGTGTTTATCAGCTGTAGGAGTTCTCTGGTGGAATTTTGAGGGTCACTTATGTACACTATCATATCATGTGGTTATTTTGTTTATTTGTTTTCAAAGAATTTGTTCTGTAAATGACTGATTATCTTTTAGGCTATAGCTAGGATAGTTCAAATGCAGATCGGTTACACCCAATGTTATCTTGTATCTACAGAGGTTTACACAACACACTCTCATGGCATATACACATATTTTTAAATCAGAGATTTGTATCAGAGTCATATCAGATCTTAATGTTCAATTTGAATTCCTTTCGTAACAATTAAAAATAGTGTATGTAAGGCTTTAAAATTAGTGCTAGAGGGAAAGCATTGTGTTTGCAGTTTTACATTAGTATAAAAATATTACACATTTATTCCAAGAGACACAGGTTACTGATGGCATTTGCCCAGGATATGACTGTGAACAAGAGGTGGGTGTGGAGCACAGAAGGGACTTGGTGTGAAAATGAGGCACAGGTGCCTTAAAGCTGGAGGATGCCAGTAGATGGAGGGTTTGGTGGTGTGTATTCTGTATTTATTTTGCACATGAGAAAGAGCCAATATATTTATAAATCTGGTGTCAGAGCTAAGTAAAGACTGAGCTAGGAGGTGGATGTTTGGAAATACAGCATGGACAGTGTATAATATATGAAGAAAATCTTTGATGCAAGATAAAAGGGCGAGGGTGGGCCCAAATGAGACCAAGGTCAAGGGGAGAGAGAGTGGTTCAAAGCAAGACAAAGGGAAGTTTCAGTCTCTGAAAGTTGATAGAAAGGAGGAAGCACGAAACAAGACCCTGGAACTTGTCACTCAGAGGGCACAGACTTGAATGCTATTCCTCTTGACAGCTTCAATTTCTCTGTGAAACAAGAAACAAGATCATCCACAGAGAGGAAAGCTGGGGAGAGGGAGGGGGCAGGAGTTGGTGCCCCAGAAGGGAGAACACTTTCCAGTTCCTGAGGAGGAGCAGAAGGATTTTGTCCTGGAAGGGTGAAAATTTTTGCTTTTGTTTCACTTATGTGACCTTATGGCTTTCTCAGATACTCAGAAGTCTGGGTGGAAATTCCTCTGAAAGGAAGCAACAACTAGCCTCCTAAAACTAGAGGGGCCATTGATCTTTTGTGCAAATAGAAGAGCCAAACATTTAAATATGTGTTCTCTTTCTTTGTGAATGTTCTAGCTCTTTGTATACATCACCAACTGTGTAGAAAGCATTTGAATGGGCTCATTCAAAAAGAATAATTAATTGAGGTCTCAGCCGAAGGTAGTTTAATTAAACTTTATGTTATACTAGATCATATATTATATTTCTGACCTAGCTTTTTTTTTATGAAAATAAACAGTAGTTAAACTAAGTGCCCCCTTTGATGCGCTCATTATCTGGCAAGTGACATAATTCTTGTTAGTTAGTAGAAAGTGGTCCCTCCTCCTATTTGCACCATTTCATGGGGCTGTCCTTTTTTTTTTTTTATCTATCACAACTTATGTCTAAAGTACTTAACTTCATGTATATGATTTCACAGTATCAAGAATAGTGATGGGGGAAGCATATTTGGAGGAATTTTATCCAGTCTGGGGTCAAGTTTTCTTTCCCTTTCAAACTTCACTCTTCAAAAGGAGTCTGTGAAAGCAGATGTCTAGAATAAGAGCCAGCAAAAGACTGTGTTTATAGAGTCCAGACTTCTGCCTTGTTGTTGTGTGTCTAGTCCATGAGCTATAGAGTCTATATTTTAAATGCTTAGAAAAAATTTAAAAATGAAAAATATCACATGACTTGCATCTTATTAGCGTTACTCTTGCTATGACGAAACACCATGACCAAAAGCAGCTTGGAAAGGAAAGGGGTTACTTAGTTTACATATCGTGAGTCACAGTCCACTGAGGGAAGTTGAGGCAGAAACTCAAACATGTAAGACCCTGGAAGCAAGAGCTGATGCAGAGGCCATGGAAGGGTGCTGCTTCCTGGCTTGTTCCCAAGAGTTGTCTCAGCCTGCTTTCTTACAGAACCCAGGACCGCCAGCCCAGGGATGGTACCACTCAAAATGGCCTGGACCCTCCCCCATCAGTCACTAATTAAGAAAATACCCTCCAGGTTTTCTTACAGTCTTAAATTGTTTGAAAGAGCAACATTACTTTTACACAATTTCCTCCTTTCTTTTCTACCTCCAAGCTCTCCTATGTACCCCACTTGTGTGAATATGTATATACAGAGAGACACACACATACATATATTTTCCTAAATATATAAATACCATGTGCTCAGTCAGTATGATGATACTGTATGTATATAATTTCAAGGCTGGCCACTTGGTGTTAGATAACCAACTGGGCTCTTCCCTGGGGAAGACTATTGCTCCTATTCTCAGCATCCATCACTTGCCTATAGTCCTTTGTCTAGATTTGGGGCTACATTAAATTCCTGATGTTAGCATGTTTACTGATGTCATCCTTGTTCTGGTCTTGTTTAGGCAGCTATGCTGTTGAGACTTCATGGGTGGAGATTCCTTGGCATTTCTAGGACATACAACCTCAGAAGCAGCCTATTCCTTTGACTCTCTCTTCTGCCATGTTCCCTGAACCTTAAGTGTGGAAGTTGTGTTATAGACATATCTGGGACTTGGCTCAACATGATCTCTTGTTATTTGCATCTTGATTTGTGGTATTTTTTGTAACTGTCTCTGTTGCAAAGAGACATTTCTTTGATGTATTTTTAAACTTTATAATTGTGTTGATAGACCAAAATATTAGACAAACCATCTCATGTCACTGATGTATTTATTTGACTTTTTAAATTTTGGCTAAACTCTTTTCCGGGTTTCATGGGTATAGCAATGACTCCAATAAATACTGTTCAATACTATTGCCCAATATACTGCTTGACTTAGCTTTGGTTCAAACTGGGCTTTATTGATTTTTTTTTATAAATGTAGACAAGTTCTTTTGGTTATCTCATATGTACAGTGTAGTGATATTATCCACACGTATCTCAAGAGCTCTCTTGTGATCCTCTAATGAGATAATCTATGTATTTAGCAAATTTGCACACATTAACTACTCAATTAATGCTTTATTAGTATTACTATTCATAAACTCTACCATCAGATAAGAACCTGGTTCTGTGGCACCCATGAAGAGAAGTATGCTAAAACATTATGGGCTACTCTGACCCGTATTCATAAAGCTGGCAGGATTTGTCTGACATGTGATGTGGAAAATATTGTGCTTTTTAAAATATGACCAGAACATTGGACTCCTGGACTTTGCCATTTGTGAGCTGCTATATGTATGTGTTAAGGCGTTAAGTTTTTGTGTTTTGGAAATGGCTTTCTCCTTTGAAACCTCAGCGTTCTTTGTAATGAAAGCTTGAAGATTCAAGATTAATTGTGCACCAGTCCCTGTGGTTGGTAGGAATGGTTTAGATGAGCATTTCTGCGCAGGTAGGGATTCTTCCCTTCAAAACCCTGTACTATAGGTAAAAACTGTGCTTTTAATTGGTGGATTTCCCTGCAGATGAGAGTTGTAATGGTCACTTGCCTCATCCTTTTTTCTTTTATCCCACAATACACGATGGAACCATTAGTCCCACTTCAAACAGGCCTTGCCACTCCAATTCTCTGTTGCTATTGTGGCTGTCGTGGTACATCAGTGTTAAAATTAGAAAGAAACAGGAGAGAGAAGTACAAAGAAGGATGCTAGTGAGAAGAAAAGTCAGTGGGAAATTCCGATCAAGTTCTGTCATTAAAAATCCTGTCTCAGATCTGAAAGCATCACCTGGAGGTCACTGTGCAGAACCCCTCTCTCCTGAGAATTAAAGGAACTGATTTGAAAAGACACCCAAATTCAAAGCTAAGTTTTCTTGGATGATGACAGCCTCAATTACAGAAATCAAAACACATTTTAATTAGTGGGGCACATTTTAGTACAAATCTCTTTTAGTCATAGTGAAGTCATATGTTTTACTTTGAGTAAGTGATTCTGTTTTTAGCTAGTGTTGAGTTATTTGTTGTATTTTTGACAGTGGAATAAACATAGTGATTCTTAAAGGTAAATCAACTTTGGAGAGAATACTGAAGTTGAAATTTTGGCATCATATCAATTATGTAATCATGGTAAGCCTTTTAACAATCTCTTGCTTTTCTTTTCTTCCCCCCTGCACCCATGTGTATTGGATGAGACAACTGAGCCCATATCATGGAATTCTGTGTTGTGTATGTGCTTAAATATAAGTGAGTATATTTAAACATATTATATTCTATCTAAATTGTAGTTATGATCATAGTAGAGGTGACTACTTTTTGCCTCAGTAAGAAGGCAAAGTTGTTATTCTGTCAATCTGATTTAATCAGAATAGTTTTTGTTTTCATTTGTTTGTTTTGGTTTGGTTTTTCGAGGCAAGATTTCTCTGTGTAGCCTTGGCTGTCCTGGACTTGCTTTGTAGACCAGGCTGGCCTTGAACTTACAGCGATCTGCCTGCCTCTGCCTCCCGAGTGCTGGGATTAAATGTGTGAGCCACCACGCCTAGCTAAGAATAATTTTTGTAAGAATAATTTTCTCTAACTTATCAATGCATACCACCACTTAACTATATTAAAGCCCAGTTTTAGCAACAATATTCTGTCATAAATTTTTCTTTTCAGATAAAAAAGTTCTTAAGTCCTCATTAAACATTAATTTACAGGATAAGTAATTTTATTTAAATGAACAAGAAGCAAATCCTCTTGGTATTTAACTGAAAAGTTGGTAAAACTCTTAATTTTTTAAAATTAAAGATTAAAAAGTGGCAGTGGGATTTTCTGAGATGTTTTGGTTTCTCAGTGAATACTAACATATAAGACCAGAAAACTGTTACAGAGAAGTACTGAGCCAAAAATAATAAATGGAGATTAATTATGAAGAGTGGGTTATTGCTTTTCTTTTCTGTACAAAACTGTGCTTTTCACAGTACAGATGAAAGCCATTATCAAACGTTTAAACTGATTTAATGTGATGGATCAATATATGGATGATCTTAGCAATGTAACCTGACAAAAAATCATGGTACACATATGAGAAGCAGGAGCTCTACACAAGGTCTGAAACATATGCACTTTTAAAAAGTCAGATTCTTTGTTTGAAAGTAATAGAAAACAACTCATTAAGTCAAGAAAATGTGGCTCCACTGGGAAGATAGAAAGCATAGAGACAGTATTAATAAATGTGCATTATGTGTAGTTTATATGTATGAATTGAGAGGATGGCTACTGACAGAACAGATGTGAAGGAAGGAGGACGTGAAGTGAGTGGATGTTGAGTCTGTAGACATGTGACATTTGAGTGAAGACTAGACACTAAGCACTTTGGAAATATGCAAAGGGAATTCTGGAGGACAAGTGCTGCTTGGGTAGGAAGTCCAAACAGCACTCAAGCCGTGAGGTGTGGGAGTGAACATGAAGTTGGCCAGCATGGGAGCCGAGTATAAAAGATGATGAAGTCTTGGAGAACTTATATGGGAAAACTAGAGTAAGCCAGGCATGTTAAGGTACACTATATGACATTCTGACTGTTGTCGAGTTGAAACTGTTGACTAATAAATAAAATAATCTTACCGTGAAAGGATTTCTGTGGCTGCGGTGTGAATCATAGTCTACAGGACAAAACAAGAAAGAAAGAAAGAAAGAAAGAAAGAAAGAAAGAAAGAAAGAAAGAAAGAAAGAGAGAAGTGTGTATAGGGAGACACTGGGTATGTCAGGGGTTTGGTGAAATATGATGTTTGGTTGTAATCAGGTAGTAGTTGAAATAACGGGAGGTTGATAAAAAAAAGTAGATTTTACAGGATTAATTTATAGAATATTTTTGAAATGGAGATGCAGTGTGTGTGAGTGTGTGTGTGTGTGTGTGTGTGTGTGTGTGTATGTAATAATCAATGAGTTGTCAATTCCTTATAGAGAAAATAATGGGAGAGTAAGTGTGAGGTCATGTTTATTATTCAAGGGTTTTCTATTAAAGTATTGACTTTCAACATTTTAAATATTGATTTTCATTTGAGTTGACAGCTGGTGGTTGGGCACAGGAGTCTAGGTTTCAGGAAAGATATCTATATTGGTGATATAGACTATCTCTTTCAGACTCATGGCAGAGAAATTTCTAAGTAGTATCATTAAAGGAGCCATATTTGAGGAAGTGCAAGGACTATGCCTACTGTTTTCTGAAGCATCAGGTTGGTAGAAGTTCCATGTAGGTGAGCAGTGCCAGGCTTCAGTCATCTGGGAAGAGGAGGCTGTGGCTCATACTTTCAGCATCCACAGACACACCAAGAGAAGGCTTTGCCATTTCCCTGAGCTTCACATGGAGGAGTCCTTGCTGTGTCACTGGGTTTGGGGCACTGGAACACTTATGCTGTTGACACACATTCATTCAGGACTTCATCTTCTCCCCACTTTGTTAAAATAGTGGGAGGTAAAGAAATGAAAGTCTAGGGTATTGGATGGAAAAAATCATGAATGAATTATCGATATTAGAAACTATTAAGACATGAGTAGTATTGGGGAGAAATGAGTGAGCCAGGAGTTAAAAGTCTTCAAAGAACAAAGGGTTGTGTTGCTGGGAGTTTAAAAAAAGAAGTAGAAAAAAGTGGTGGTAGCTGGTAAAAAACAGAAAGTCCTTCTGGGCTCAGAAGGAGAAGAGTCATTAGTGGAAAACCTGAGCAGATAAGGCTTAGGAATCCTCAGGAGGAAGAGTAAGAGGCAAATAGATGTATAGAGGAGTTTGAGGATACAGATATACTTTGTGTCTATATACATATGCTTTGTTGGAATTCTTTCTGTCATTTCTATTTTGTGTGAGAGGATGGCGCATTTCTTCCTCAAATGCCTGCTGGAGCATCCTTACCTAATACCTTCAGGGACATGTATTTCATTTGAGCACTTTGCTAAATTAAAACACTCGATATTTATATGTTTTTTTTACTCTGTGCTTAGAGACATTTATTCCTTTTATACACAATGTCAATGGGACTAAAATGTGTTAGATAATATGGCAAACCCTCATTTTTGCATCACTTATTGTAAAAAGGTTACTTACATCACTTAGTTTACAGGATTAAAAGATCCTTAATTTTGTTCTGGAGCAAAGATCATGTACGTTCTATTGCCTTATCTGTTATATGTACTGCTGTGTCTTCATGAGTACCATAAACAACACACTCAACAAACAATATGTTCAAAAGGATATATGAAAAGAGACTGGTATAACACATTCATTCATACATAAATGATACTAATAAAAATGAGTGGTAAGTAGTACTTACAGCAGAAAGAATGGTAGTAGGGGTTACTTGTAGCATTGTCAGTTACTTATTAGTTATAGGCACACTTATGCCTGAGATAGCCCACAGTTTTATTCAGGTTTGGGAGGCTACATATGCAAGAATTTGTAAAGGCAAAAATTATCCTCATTATGGAATTCCTATAATTTCCATGGCTAAAAATATTTCCATGGCTTTAAAGTTCATAACTACTTTATCTTTACATCATGATAAAAGGCTTGTTGTAGTTTTCTTTTGTTGTTGTTGTTGTTGTTTTGTTTTTAAACAGGGTTTCTCTGTATAGCCCTGGTTGTCCTGGACTTGCTTTGTAAACTCACAAAATCCACTTCCATCTGATAAGATTAAAAGCATGAGCTACCAAATCAAGCAAAAAGGTTTTATCTAGGGAATAAAATGTAAAAAATGTAAGGGCACAGTAAAACTATATGTTCATTTATCTTTCATCTTAGTCTTCTATATTTTCTTATTCATGCTTTCTTAATGGACATGACTATTTTTCGGGAATGGTCATGACTGTTGTCACTTCTATTTCTTCATTCCTGTGCTCAATTTTTTTCTTACTGTTGGGAACACTGAAAAAATAATAACATGAAGAAATATTTGTAGAGAGATAATTAGATGTAAGTTTTTTCATATTACTTCTTTTTATCATTTTTAATTTGTTCACTTTACATCCTGATTGTAGCCCCCTACCTCATCACCTTCCTATCCTACCCTCCCTCCCTCATACCTTTTCCCTCCCTCACATAGCCCTCAGAAAGGGGAGCCCTCCTCCCTTAACACCTGACCATAGCCTATCAATTCTAATCTTAACTACCTGTATCCTCTTCCTCTATGGCCTTGCAAAGCTGTCTTGCCAGGAGGAAGTGATCTAAGTGTGGGCACCAGAGTCCATGGCAAAAGTAGTCCCTACTCCCCATATTGTGGGACCCACAAGGAGACTGTGCTGCCTATCTACTACATCTGAGCAGAGGGTCTAGGTCCTCACCATGTATGGCCCTTGGTTGGTGCATCGTTCTTTGCAGCACCCCCCTCCTCTGCCTGGATTTGTTGGCGCCAGTGGAGCTCCTAACCCACCCAGGTCCCTCTATTCCCCAACTCTTTTATAAGACTCCCTGTGCTCCAACTCTTTGCTCCTGACCCCCTTCATCCGTGTTTGGCTGTGCTTCTCAGCATCTGATTGGATCTCTTGATGGGTGGAGGCTTTTAGAGGACCTCTATGGTAGGCTCCCTTCCTGTTCCTTCTCTTCAATTGCTTCCAGGGTCTATTCTATTTGCCTCCCTAGGGTCCTCCTTGTTATTTAGTTTCTTTAGGTCTGTGAATTGTAGTGTGGTTATCCTGTATTATTTGGCTAATATCCACTTATAAGTGAGTATGTATTCTGTGTGTCTTTCTAGGTCTGGGTTACCTCATTCAGGATGATTGTATCTAGTTCCATCCATTTGCCTGCAAAGTTCAATATTTCCTTGTTTTTAATAGCTGAGTAGTATTCCATTGTATAAATATACCACAGTTTCTTTATCCATCCTTTGGTTGAGGGACACCTAGGTTGTTTCCAGATTCTGGCTATTACAAATAAAGCTGCTATGAACATAGTTGAGCAAATGTCCTCATTGTATGGTGGAGCATCTGTTGGGTATTTGCCCAGGAGAGGTATGGCTGGATCTTGAGGTAGCTCTATTCCCATTGTTCTGAGAACACACCAGATTGACTTCCAAAGTGGTTGTTCAAGTTTGCACTTCCTCTAGCATTGGAGGAATGTTCCAGCATGTGCTGTCACTTGAGTTTTGATCTTAGCCATTCTGATAGGTATAAGATAGAATCTCAGAGTAGTTTTAATTTGCATTTCCTTGATGACTAGTGACCCTTAGCATTTCTTTTAACTGTTTCTTGGTTATTTGAGATTCCTCTGTTGAGAAGTCTGTTTAGTTCTGTACTACATTTTTCAATTGGATTATTTGCTTTGGTGGTGTTTACTTTTTTGAGTTCTTTATATATTTTGGATATTAGTCCTTTGTCAGATGTAGAGTTGGTGAAGATCTTTTCGCAGTCTGTAGTGTTGTTTTGTTCTGTTGACAATGTCCTTTGCCTTACAGAAGCTTTTCTGTTTTATGAGGCCCCATTTATTAATTGTTGACCTTAGAGCCTGAGCTATTAGTGTTCTGTTCAGGAAGTTGTCTCCTGTGTCAATGATCTCAAGGCTCTTCCTCACTTTTTCTTATAACAGTTTTTGCATGTCTGGTTTTATGTTGAGATCTTTAATCTACTTGGACTTTAGTTTTGTGCATAAACAAGGGTGTGTTACATGTGATAAATAAAGATCTATTTGCATTTTTCTACATGTAGATATCCAATTATACCAGGACAATTTGTTGAAAATGCTATCTTTTTTCCCATTGTATGGTTTTGGCTTCTTTGTCAAAAATCAAGTGTGTAGGCTTATTTCTGTGTCTTTGATTTGATTCCATTGCTCCACCTGTCTGTTTCTATGTCAGTACCGTGCCACTTTTATTACAATTGCTCTATAGTACAGCTAAGATCTGGGATGGAGATACCTCTGAGTATATAGGATTGTCTTAGCTGTTCAAGTTCTGTAAAGAATTGTGTTGGCATTTTCATGGGAATTTCATTGAATCTCTAGATTGCTTTTGATTAAGACGACCATTTTTTTTACTATGCTAATCCTACTGATCCATGAGCATGGATGCTCTTTCTATTGTCTGATATCTTCTTCAATTTCTTTCTTCAGAGACTTGAATTTTTTTGTACAGGTCTTTCACTTGCTTGGGTTTTTTTTTTTTTTGTGTGTGTGTGTGTGTGTGGCTATTGTGAAGGGTGTTGTTTCCCTAATTTTTTTCTCAGCCTGTTTGTCTTCTGTATACAGGAGGGCTATCTTTCTTTTTTAATTGATTTTATATCCAGCCACTTTGCTGAAGGTGTTTATCAGCGGTAGGAGTTCCTTTTTAGAATTCTTAGGATCCCTTATGTATACTATCATATCATCTGCAAATAGTGATAATTTGACCTTTTCCTTTCCAAATTGTATCCCTTTGATCTTTGTTAGTTGTCTTATTGCTCTAGCTAGGACTTCAAGTACTATTTTGAAGAGATATGGAGAGTGGACAGCCTTGTTCTGTTCCTGAATTCAGTGGAATTGATTTAAGTTTCTCTCCATTTAGTTTGATGTTGGCTATATACAGGCTTGCTGTATATGCCCTTTACTATGTTTCGGTATGTGCCTTGTATCCCCAATCTCTCTAAGACTTTTAATATGAATTGATGTTGGGTTTTGTCAAATGCTTTTTCAGTTTCTAAAGCTTTTTATTTCAGTTTGTTTATATGATGGATTACATTGATGGATTTCTATATATTGAACTAACCCTGCATGCCTGGGATGAAGCCTACTTGGTTATGGTGAATGATATTTTTGATGTGTTCTTGGATTTGGCTTGCAAGTATTTTATTGAGTATTTTTGCATCAATGTTCATAAGGGAATTGGTATGAAATTCTCTTTGTTGTGTCTTTGTGTGGTTTAGGTATCTAGGTAACTGTGGCTTCATAGACTGAATTTGGTAATGTTCCTTCTGTTTCTATTTTGTGGAAGAGTTTGAGGAGAATTGGTATTAGCTCTTCTTTGAAGGTCTGGTAGAATTCTGTGTTGAATCCATCTGGCCCTGGGCACTTTTTTGGTTGGGAGACTTTTGATAACTGCCTCTATCTCCATAGGAGATATATTCCAACATTCATTTGGGGAGACTGGAGCACACAGTAGTTAAATGAGTCATCTAAGCTTATACAGCTGAGAAAATTCATGAAAGTCTTTTGAGCATAAAAATATACCTCAGTTGCGATGAGGGGCAAGTGAGAGGGAGGGACTGGGAGGAGAAGAGGGTGGGGAAGCTATGACCAGGATGTAAAATAAGTAAATAACCAAAGATATAAAGAAAGAAAAATGCCATCTAAGACTACATTATTTAATAATTATGCCTTATCTATTTTAAAATTTGTTTAATTTTATGTTTGAGTGTTTTGTGCACATGTGTGTTTATCTTAGAACATATTTGAAAAAGACTTGCTTTTCTAAACTTTAGTGACACAATGAAAAATATGGAGTTAAATATGATGAGTCAACCTAAAGAAAACATTATTAATAGCATATATACATATTATAAATATCTAGAAGGCAACATACATTACATACACTTATAAAATCATGTTATATGTAAGTGGATGATATTGCATTGGCAAAGGTTATATGTTCTTTCCTACTGTGTATTAAGACTTCACTCTTTGTTAAAAAACAGAATCTAAAGTCACTAGACTGAGCTTATGAGCACCTTCTCGAATGTTCTTTAGATCACGTAAAAATGACATTTGAAATTGAATCATGTGACCTGTGTATAGAATATATGTCTTACTGAACTTGGAACAGTGATGTGTTGTAACAGCAATTACAGTAGCTGTGGCATTACAGTGTGATAAAGTCCTTCCCTCTGGCAATTGCAAAGATTGAATCCTAGTTTTCATTTATTTATGTTCAATCTAAAGGATACAGAAACAGAATTATATTGATGAAAATTTCTCTGGAGGTTTTATGAAGAAAATCCTAAATAGACATTTAGGAATTTTTCTAGCACTGCTATTCTTCTGAGTCTTCCCTCCTCTTGAGTATCACAAGAGGGTCCCTTCTCTTATTTTTCTCATATGTTCCTCACTAGCACATAACCCCATGAAATCTAACTTAAGGTAAAGTGAGCTATGAAGAATTTAGGTGGAACTGTGTGGTAAAAAGAGGAAATCCTAAAAAGTATTTATCATAAGTGAAATGATAATTCCATTCTTCTACCCCAGCATGAGAGAAAAACTCCCATGATCCATCAGCATAGCCTGAGTGTAAAGACAAATGGATAATAACAATTCTGGAGTAAGAGATGTGAGCATCGAGCATAGATCTCTGAACTGGACCTTTGACCACCTATCTAAGAATAATTATAGGCTTGTAGAAAAAAAAAATGTATCTTTTTTTCTTATTTTGTAGGTTTCCCTACCTCTTTGTTTTTTCAGTAAGACCACAGGTTGTTGTTCCAGTGTTTTTTTTTAATAAGACATGCTGTTTTCAAAATATGAAACACCAGAAGAAGTGAATTTCTTTCTGACAAAAAAATCTTAGAAAATTGAAAATTAAATCTATACCAAATGCTCTCATATCTTTACTAAATACCATATCATCTTCATGAAAGCCAGAAACTGAGAGATAATCTTTGTATTTCTGCCACACTTTATATGTATATCTAGCTTTTATATATTTTATATATATTCAATTTATTTCTGTTATATAGATTCTTGGTACATCTAAAATATCTCTTCTTTTAAAATGTTTAATAGATAAGCAGCACTGACCCACCAACAAATAATTTGATTACAATAAGAAATCTAAGTTTGAAATTCTTAAGCCATGTGATTAGGGGCGTTTTAGAAGAGGACTTGGGATTAGGCATGGTTTATTCGAATGATTATTGCAGATTAATAAGTAATTAGAACACAGAAGCTGTCTAATGGAGCCCACCTCTTAAGTATTAGTTAAAAAGGGTCCCAGTGAAAAGATTTCTCAAAGGTTATGTAGTTGGTTTGTGTTAAAAAAAAAAATCAATGGGGCTGGGGAGATGGCCCAGTGGGTAAAGTGTTTGAAGCACAAGCTTGGAGACTTGATTTTGAATCCTCAGAACCCATATGAAACCAAACACAACAGTATGAGCCTCAATAATCTCAGTACACTTACAGAGAGATTTGTGACAGATGAGAGAAGCCCAGGATGCTCATCCCACCCCAACGTCACACAAAAGTATTTAAATTTCATGTGCACAGAATAAGAAAGTCCTTGTGTGGTAGCTGACTATTCTAGGTCTTCAGACTATTTTAAAACCATGATTATTTATCTTGTTCAGGATTTGAAAGCCTGAAAGCATTATAATAGTTTTCATGATTATTATCAAAGTATTACATTATTTTCTAGAGTGATGCCATAGAAACATTTAAATACAAGTCTGAGTTTTGCAAATAGGAACTCTGAGGTGTAGAGAGAAGAGGAAATGTACCCAAGATCGGATGGTTTGTTGGAGATGAGATACTAAGAGCGGTATCAATTCTTACAGAGCTCCCTTGAGAGATATTACGTGCATTTCCCATTTATTATTATCAAATTTATCACTGTACAATCATGATTTTCTTCGAATTACTCTATAGAAATTATTTAATAACCAGAATTTCTAGTCTTATTCTTTAAATATATTTCTTTTTTTATTTGGAAGAAGAAACAAAAACTTATGCTGGAATGACATCCACATAGTAAGGTAAGTATGATAGACGGAAAACAATTACCTAGACATCTGGGCAATATGCTACTCTGAAAAGAGAACAACAAAAGTTTTGTGAGCTTAAGGCTTCTCCATAAACTAATAATCTTAATTGGATTGACTTCCCAAATAAATAGGTCAATTTAATGCCAAGATTTCTAATATAATCGCTGAACAAAATGCTTTTGGCTATCATATACCTGCAGTTAGACCAAACTTTAAAAGACCCCCTTCAACCAAGATATATTTTTTCCTAATAAATCATTTGTCAGTATATATCTTCCCTGCCCAATGGGTAGCATATAATTGATAATCAAGCTCATGGCTTTTTGCTGATAATTATACAGGTAGCAGCATAAACCAGTACTCTTGGGCACACAGCGAGGCATGGCAATCCTGTCTCTATTACGAAAATGGATGGGGTGAGGAATAGGATTCATACCAAATGGGTAAAATTTATTTTTGATGCCTTCTTTTTTTGGTCTTACCTGACTCATTATCTTTCTTTGTTCTCCAGGCTCTGTTTGCATCCACTTGTGGGTTATTTTGCATGCTATCTCTAGATGGTGTTTCACATCTCACTTTTTTAAAGAGAAAAATTGCTGTTCTCGTCATTAAGTGAGATAATGGTTGTTATAGGTTCATAAATAGTTGTTTAATCAGTTTTCATATTTCTACTAACTCTGCATTCTTATATCCTATATCATTTGGCATTTCTAAAGAAAAGATACTGGAGCCTTAGTTTGGCACCAGCCAAGGACAATACAGGCGGTAAACTTTAAACCCCTACCTAGATCTAGCCAATGGACAGGACAGTCTCCACACTTGAGTGGAGAGTGGGATATGACTTTCTCATGTACTCTGGTGCCTCACATTTGACCACATCCCCTGGAGGGGGAGACCTGGTGGCACTCAGAGGAAGGACAGCAGGTTACCGAGAAGAGACTTGATACCCTATGAGCATATACAGGGGGAGATAATCCCTCTGAGGAACAGTCATAGGGGAGGGGAATAAGGGGAAAATGGGAGGGAGAGGAGAATGGGAGGATACAAGGGATGGGATAACCATTGAGATGTAACAAGAATAAATTAATAGTAAAAAAAAAAAAGAATGGGAAAAAAAAAGAAAATGTACTGGAACACAAACCAACAGAAGTCACAGTATTTAATGGGATGTTTCAGAGGGCCTGATAAGATTTGGGACAGTTATTTTGCAGTTAAAATTGGATAGAAAAAAGCCTTTTCTCTAAAAAAAATCTTTATGGAAAACAATAAATAGGAAATCAAATAGATTGTATATAAATAACCATATTCCTTCAACCTAGAGTATTCAGTTAATATTTACTATGTTTACTTAATCAATTATCTATCCTTCTGTTTAAACATCCATCAGTTTGGCCTTTTAACTTTTTTCAAGTGAATTGTTGACTTAATAAATGTTACTTTACATACTTTAGCATACACTCTTATAACAGCATTCCATACTTGGTTACGTTCCCATTTTAATATAACTAACTTACATAGAGTAAAATACAAGAATCTCACATATGATCTACCAGTCATATGTCTCTATCTGTCTGTATATCTATCTATCTATCTATCTATCTATCTATCTATCTATCTATCTAT
>OU015744.1:117347795-117368932 GCA_907169655.1 Acomys percivali | reverse complement strand
AGAGAGAGAGAGAGAGAGAGAGAGAGAGAGAGAGAGAGAGAGAGAGAACCTATTTTTCTGTTTCCAGAATCATCTTGTTTAATTTCTACCATAATCTTGGAACTAATGATCTCTCCAGGGAATCTTTCTTTCTCCCTTTTATTGCCTTGGAAACACAGGATATGATGATGATACTAGGACTGTTTTCTTGTTGTTTGGTGTAGTGTTTCCAGAGGGTATTTATCATGTGAGGAATATATATATATATATATATATATATATATATATATATATATATATAGAGAGAGAGAGAGAGAGAGAGAGAGAGAGAGAGAGAGGGAGAGAGAGAGAGAGAGCCAAAAACTGAGGCACACTAAAGTATCATATAATAGACAACTTTATTCAGATCCTCAAACCATTTATATAGTGAGGGTTAAGAAATGTCATATAAGTGAAGTTCTCATGCGTTCAAGCTGTATACAATCACAAGGACAAGCTGTTCATGGCAAAACTATGATTTTACATAAGGGGATATAACCATTAATTGAATGGCAACAACAAGCAATTATGAATAATGTGAAGTAAACTCAGTTCTATCTGCTAAATCTTGGAGGAGCATAAAAAACACTTTCCATGAACAACTTTGTGTTTTGAAGAAACTGAGGTCAGAAGCCTTGCTTTCTTCACAGTGTTCTCACAGACATTCAGGAGTCTCCTCATGTGACTCCATTTCTGGACTAAGTTCTAACAGGAGACAGTTACCGTAGAAGGAGTGAAGAAGAGGCTAAAATGACAGTAGGGATATCTGGAAAATCATAAACAATTACATTATTAACTATCTACCTAAGGACCCATTGTACCTGTTAGTTGGGATACAAATAAACATCTTAGATTAAACAAAAATTTCCCTTCAGCACTGACAGTGCTCTAACATGCACCACAGACTATCTAACAAAAACCTCAACACCATGTATGAGGAACCTTGTTTTGAATTGTTTGTCAGGGTTGTTCAAGGAACTCCCCAAACATTATAGGCTATTTCTATTACCTTTGGTTGTTCCTCAAAGGAGGAAGTGTGAGTCTCTATTACTGAAGGCACTGTACACTTTAGATACAGGGCCCAGAGGCTGCTGAACTGGATCTGACCCAAAGCCTTCTCCCTGAGGATTGATTTTCAAGGTACCATAAGGTACATGCAAGCTTTGAAAGGAGGGAAGCAACCAATAGACCTACCCAGGCAAGATGCCTGTGAACCACATGATGTACCTAAGGGAGCAGATCTCTAATGTGAACTTAAGGTCTACTTGCCTAGAGGAAAACTATGCCTGGTAATAAAAACCTAACCAACTACTCAGGGCTATTGAAGTAATGAAATTTAGAGAAAAATCTACAACCACTACTTTTCTAAATCAGGATAATTATAACTTCCTTCTAAATATTTATCCTTATATTCACAGATAAGGGTAGTTCTCATTCCTCACCAAGGAACTTACCCTTTCCAACAGATAGAGACCGTTACAGAAAACCGCATGCATTCAAAACAAAGAGTTCTGGGTCCCAGTTTTAACTACTTGTACATTTACATCAGAGATTTGGAACCTAGGGCTCAGGAACCATTGCTGAAAAGTTGGCAAAAGAGTGTAAGAGCCAGGACAACAGGAAGTTGATATGATATTGTATCTTCTAGAAAAGTCAGAGAAGTCACATGTGTGAAATTTCACTAACATGGCTGTTTAAACATGACCGGAACAAGGACATCAATAGACATGCTAACATTGAAAGGGGAAAGTTCATGAGGACTCGACCATGGGTAAAGAAATACAGGAAACTAAGGAATTCTGTGAGCTGTGTGTGTTTGTGTATGTGTATGAGTGTTCATGTTCTACATGTACACATATTTAATTATACAGTTGACAAATTAGATGCACTTTACTGTGCTGTAGAACTAACTAGTTTCACTACTAATTAAAAACAGAAAATAATTCTTCTATTTAAGCAGTTATGTGTCAAGAATCTTAATAGTATCATATGATAAAGTATGTTTTATATCTTAGCCATATCAGATTGTATTTTGTAAATCCCTCGATCTTGTGCACAGTGCATGAAACAGTTTATAATTTTCTTAATCTAAAAGGTCATACATAACAAATAGTACACAGCTATAGTGAACATACATAAAATACACAGACTGTGTTTCATATCTCCACAACAGGCTTCTTTTTCATTGCTTACTAGCATTTATGAGTAATTATCTAATTGCCTCAATAACTGAGACCCTCCTGATGCAGCGAGATGTGTCAAGAACATGATAAATTTGCAACAGAGAGGATGCAGAACTAATGTGCAAATAGCAAACATAATGAATAACTACAATTATGCTCAATAATTTTCCAGGAAGCTTGCCAAAATTGTTCCATGCTTCAGTGAGGGTATCACAAGTGTGAAAGTGGAGAGCCTTGAGTGCCACTGCTAGAAAGCTAGTATGTCACTCCTTCTCTCTTACAGGACTGACATGTGGCCTTGGGTATTCAGAAGGCTCCTTCCTTTCTCTCGTTTAAGAAGCCAGGGTAGTGCTATCACCGTCACACTATCCTTATAGAGGAAAGTATGCTGATAGCATTTTGTGGGAAGTGGACAGAAACGTATAGTAGTGTTCAAACTCCAGTGTTTTCTGATTTTTTGGGCATCAGTGGGAAGCAAGTGTTAGGACACCAGTTAAATCTATCTTTGTAAATTTCTACCTGCATTACCTTGGTCAAGTCATTTAAGGTTTTAGTTTTTTTTTTTTTTTTATCGTCATATCCCTTGGCCTTAGAACTGCTGATTGGTTTAGAGTTTAGTCAATAGATAGTTGCCATATATCTGCTATTTTCAAGATACTTTGTCAACCCATGGGCATGCATAAATGATAAAACGATAGGTTCATATTTTCTTGAAGCTCTTAATCAAGTGTAGGAAACAGACATTGTTCAACCAATGGACTCTGTGATGCATATTATATAGAGCAAATCTATGGCCTATCATGATTTTATGCTGTAATAAAATAATGGTTCATATGTATAAAATACACAACATAATCATGGACAGTACATAAATTATGAGGTATTCATTCATTGTGTTTATATGTGTATATATGAGGTTAAGCAGTGAGATCCTTTACTGCTTATGAAATTATGAAATGTATACTGTATGAGCTACCAGTATATGAGCATGAACAGATGATCAAGATCCATTTTTTTAACCTTAAAATAATGTAATCAAACTAAAGCAATGGAGGATGAATACTAGTATCAAAATAATTAAAATAAATCTTGATTCTATGTACAAGAGAAAACATGTGACTTATGTCTTTCCCTCCTATCATCTTTTTTGTTATGTGTCTGTGATGTATGGGCATGTGTGGGTGTACATGTGCATGTATATATGCAGGCCTAAGGTTGGTATGAAGACTCCCCCTTAATTTCTCTACCATCTTTTTTTTTTGAGGCAGGGTCTCTCATTCAAACACAAAGTTCAAAGAGAACAGCCACACTATCCCCAGGTAGCTTGTTCGAGGGATCTCTCTCTCTTATGAGGCGAGAACTACAAGTGAGCTGCCATGCCCACATGGCATTTACACAGGTTCTGGGTATCAGAACTTCTGTCCTCTTGCTTGCCTGGCAAACGTTTTAGCTGGTGAGCCATTTTCACAGCCCTACTGTTTTTGATGTCCAGTCATGTGTGTTTATTGTTTAGTCTTGACTTATGTGGAGTTGGAAAACACACTGCACAGAAAGAAGATTTAAATCATTACTGAGTTTGCATATTAAAACATTTTAGGAATGTGCGTTCATCTTCTTGAAATACTTATACAGTTTACAATTTTACTATTTTTATATTTAAAAATTATGAAATATTCACAGCCACATAGAGCTATAAATATTTAAAAAGCATATATATCATTGAGATTTACTACATTTGCTATATTAAAACACAAACCACAGTGAGTATTTGGTATGCTCATGCTTATTTTGATGTGTGCCTTTCATTCTCAGCGTACACACAACCTTGGCATTTTTGACTCAGATGCTTGCAGTTTTCTGACCTGTCCTTACAGCTTTCTGTCACTGGCATCTCCCACACCAAAGGTACAAAAACATACTGAAAAAAATATAGTCAGTATTTTTCTACCTTATTCCAATGATGTTTTTAGACATGTAAATTCTTCTAATTGTTAAGTCAATGTTGATTTTTATTGTAATCCATTCTTCTATTGTCAGGTAGGTGCATGTGGTTGATAGAGTCCTAGTTGAGTTCCTTTGTTTTCTATTACCTGAAAATATAATAATCATCTTATATACATTTTCTTTGCTAATGGGAGGAATTTTTCTACACCATATTTATAGAAGAAGAATTTCATGATTTATAGGGCACATATCTTCACATTGTCAACATATCAAACTTTAATTATTTTTCTTACTGATTCACTGGTAGTACGGAAGCATGCTGTCCAAATTTTAAGATGATTTTCATCAGATAAGTATAAAATATATTTTTGTACTTTAACTTTCCTGACTAAATAGTAAAGTATAATTTTGCAATTGTAGTAGCCATTTGAGTCATAGTTTGAGTTGCCCATTCAGACCCTTTATCACCTTGTCTCATTAGGTTGCTTGACTTTCAATTGTCTTAATACTTCTGCTTTGAATCATTATAATTCTAGAAGATATTTTGTATTGTTTAAACTCTCCCAAAACATTACATGGTATTGGCAAGGCTATATAACCTTGTATTACTGAAGACATTGCTTACGTTACACAACATGGAGAGATTGAGCTGGTGCCCAACTAAAAACATCACCATCCTGGACTATGATTCACATTGTTGGAAAGGGCTCTGTGTGATGCTGGAGGGAAATTAATCATCAATATCACCCACTTATAAAACCTGCAACCTACAACAGTGACCTGCCTGCAAGATATACCAGCAGAATAGTGATACAAGGGATGTGGAACTTACCAAACACTTGAAAATTATTTTTAAGTATTTTATTTATTTATATTTTTGATCTAAGGCCCACCTTGTGAGATGGAACCTCTACCTATGACAGGTAACATGACCAAGAATGTGAGACTAGATAAGTCATGGGCCTTAGAGGAAAAACTACTGCTAGTATTCTGCTAAAAGAACACATTAATATGTCATGTTGTCCTACCTCAGAGCGTTGCTCAACCCTCATCAGAAAAGCTTCCTCTGATAGTAGATGAGAATTAATACAGAGACTCACAGCTGGAAAATGTGGACCGTTAGAGACTATGGAGCACTCACTGCTAAGTGGGATGTCTTTCTTTCTCAAGTGCCTCCTGTCAAAGGCCAAGGATTCTAAGCAGAAGAGTAGGTGGAAAGATTGTAAGAGCCAGAGTGGACTCTATGGAGAAGATGCCTTTACATTCAACAGAGATTGGGATAACACATGCATGACCTGTACAAACTAAAACAGACAAACTTCTACTCTGTTCAAATCATGGGTGCTAGAGTTCATGTCAGAGGCGATCCCCTGCTCCCATTCTCTTCTTCATGTGCAACATGAGCTGTCCAGTGACTGTGTTTGAGCAGGGCTCGATAATATTTTCAGATGAGGCAAAATGTGGATCCTATTAGCTATTCAAAGACTGAGAATTTAAAAAGAAAAAAAAAACAACAACAACAAAAAAATCAAAACCCAAACAAGGTAGTAAGCTCATAAGGAAACATGAGAATGATACTGTGATTCGAACCTACTTTTGGGGGCTAGGGAGTTAGTACAGTGGTTAAGAGCACTTGTTGTAAAGAACAAGTGTTCGATTCCCAGCACACACTTGGAGGCTCACTACCTCCGCAGGCACCAGGAACACATGTGGTGCACCGATGTACATGTAAGAACACAATCATACTCATAAAACAATAAAATATAATAAATAAATCTACTTTTAAAATGTCAGAAATCTCAACTAGACGTAATATTACAAGTGATTTCTATATCCGCAATTTATCTCTTCTTGGACAGTGACTACAGTTTTTCAGACATTTATCATTTGCCAGGCGCCACCCCCTCTTGTGCATCTGGCTTTGCACAGTTAGTGTGGCTCCTTTCTTCTAAGGCCTCGGCAAAGCTGGAGCCCAAAGCCACGTGGAGGTGGAGCCTTGGGGATCACTGCCTCCTGCTGTGATGAAAGCCTGGCAGCTTTGGATTCATTCTCTTTGGAACACACTGGGTTGAGTGATCCCCTTCCACATCAGCAGTTTGGGGTGAAATCACCAAAGGCTGCTTATTTTACTTCCTCTGTATCTTCAAATTTGCCCTCTTCTCTTCATAACTGTAGCAGTAGAGATCCCCAATGGTCTGCTTTCATCTCTTCCTCAAACATGCATCTCCCTTGCTGCTATAGAGCTGATGACTTCATCCCCATTTTCTCCCATGCAATGTCTGAGCTCCTTCTTGAGACAGAGGTATCTCCAGTGTGCCCATCTGTAATTCATCCTTTGATCTTCTACTTTTTTTGCCTCCCCACGGACTCCATATTTTTCCTCTCCACAGTTCTGGCTACACTTCCCCTCTCCTGCCCAATGTTAAAGAGTCTTCCTAATCCAGCCCTTGCTGAGCCCTTGTTTTTTCAGCACACTGAAATAAGACATACTCTCAGACTGTGGTCCACTGAACCTCAAGTATCCTTCCACTAACCCTTCCCCCAAACCATTTAGCCCAAGAACGGTTTTCACTATTATTGTGTTTTGACAGCTATGGCTTTCTTTGATTCATTTAAAAATAAACTCAGGAATAGTGTTAGATGTGCAGAAAAATTTCCAAAGATATTGTGGAGACTTATCACATAAACTGGGCCAGTTTCAGCTTCCTTATGTGATCACTGTATATTACTGTGGATTATTTGTCAAAACTAAGAAACCAACATTACTACCCAGCTATCAATAAGCTCCAAAACTGTACTTAAATGTAATGTTTCTCCATTAGCATCCTTCTGTTGCAGGGTATGATCCAGCTTATTGGGCTGTGTGTGGTTGCTGGCTGCCATTTCTCTTTGGTCTCCTCTGACCCGTGACAGTTCATCACCTTTTGGGGGGCAAGGGGGAGTGTTTCTAATTCAAACTTAATCTAACAACTGAGGTCAACTCAGTAAGTCAGAAAATAGAGCAAATTTCTCAGTTTTAATAGCTCTTTTTTTTCATTTTTTCATTAAAAATGTTTTTGAGATGTTTATATCATTTCTGTCTTCAAAGTCTCCTATATACATGGTTCTCTCTCTCTCAAATTTATGGCACTGTTTTCTTAATATATATATTACAGACACACATATATGAAATTGAGTTGTATATATATATGTGTCTATATGTACACACACACACACACACACACACACACACACACATATATATATATATACTTAACAATACACCCCATTCAGTCTGTATAATTTTACTTTTATGTATGATTCCAGGGTTGACTATTTGGCATTTAGTAACTAATTGGTGAGTTTTTCCATAGGGAGGACTATTTCACCATTTCTTCCTCTCTCAGCATGCCTTAGTTGCCTGTAGCAGAGTTGTGAGTCCCAGTCCCAATTGGTATATCTATCTACAAGACAACCCCTGTAACTAAGGCCTAGAGATAATTATGTTCCTTGACTTTTCTTATTTCCCATCTTTGTCTCCTAACTGTAGTTAAAAATATGAAGCTTCAAACTACTTCTAGTCCCTGCCATTTTTAATCTTGGGGCTTTAGCAGCTGCCTTTGGTCCGTTGGTGCTAGCTATTTCTCCTTGGTCTTCAGATAGCTAAGTGTGAGACCTATGGCTAACAGTTACAAATATAAGAAGTTGAAATGTTTCACACACATGTTCAACATAGCGTTGAATTTTAAGGTTACATTCCAAAATTCTATAGTTCTCTAGCTATGTAAATGCAGTAGATATACAGTCCACTAGACAAGGACTCCAAGCCCTCCTTAATATTTTAGACTATTAACTGCTAGCCATCACAGACTGCTGTGGCAGTGTATGGATCATAGGATTTTCCCAAACAAGCTTCTTTTAGGAATAAATCTTGGCGTTTGAGTGTGTGGGTTTGGCATTAAGATCAATAACTCAGTACTAGATCTAAAAGAACAGTTAAAAATGGGCAGGAAGATGAACTTTGGAAAAATCTCTGTGGAGTTCTGTAGCCTTAGGCTCAGACTATTACCTCGTTGTGAATGTAGTTTTTATTTACTCAGGCAAGGGGATGAGATGAGAGCTGTACCAAAGCTTTACAAACACATGGCTTGGGTTGAGTGCAGAGCGTTTCTATCTAACTATCCCTCAGCCTAGCATCTGTACAATCTAATCTTCTGCAAGCCTGGACCTTGAAGGCTTCAGCTTCCAGCCTCCATCTGCTAACTTAGGCCTGGAATGTTTTCATCCTCTAAGGCTAACTGATGAATAAGATCACCCTTTCTAGTTCTTTCTGAGCTCTAGTTGGCTGGTTTAGCTGTTCTGGATCAAATTTCTGCAGTGATTTTATTTGGATTCTCTCCACTTCTCACTGAATTGATCTGCTTGGAAAAGCAGGCTCTGAACTCCACTAGCTGAGAACTGCATGAACTCAACTGCACTCAACTGAACTGTACCTAACTGTACTCTATTTCTGAACTCTACTGTATTCCTGTACTGTACTCTCCCCCATTGTACTGAACTGTCTGTCTGACTCTTTCTGAGCTGTTATTTGTTATTTTTTAAAATTTTTTAATTTTGTTTTTCGAGACAGGATTTCTCTGTGTAGCCTTGATTGTCTTGGACTCGCTTTGTAGACCAGGTTGGCCTCGAACTCATAGTGATCCACCTGCCTCTGCCTCCCGAGTGCTGGGATTAAAGGAGTGAGCTACCACTCCCAGCTTCTGAGCTGTTCTTAAGTACCCCATTTCCAGGGAGAGTTGGGCATAACTTATCTCTAACTTATTCATCAAATCTTTCTCTGATATGTCACTTTGTCTGTCCCTCAATTAGAGGTCATTGTTTGGTATTAAAGGTGTGTGCTAAAGTCATGCCTATATTCCATCTAGAAGATTTAGAAGTGTGTATTCCAACCAGAGGGATTAATGTCCATACTAAGGGTGTGTCTGTATTCCAGCCAGATCACACAGACCTAGGTCTTTGGATGTCATCCCTTGTCAGAGGAGCCATGTGGCTGACTTAAAATTTCTCTGTACCTCATTTAATGCCTGTCGCTAAGCCTTGAAAGTAATAACTTTATCTTAACAGACAAGCTTTTATACAGAGTGCTTAGCTTTTGTTCCCTTGAAATCTTCTATGATGCATAAGCCTGACCTAAACGCATGAATAAAAAAATTACCTGGCTTAAGTGGATGCAGAAAGTAATTTTTAAAATTTACTAACAATGTCTCAGTAGACTTTTTACATTATCCTCTTTATAACCCTTTGACTAAAGTACAATTTAGATAAATCACAGTTCTGGAAGCACCTGCAACTGAGATAGATAATAACAAAGATTACAGTTTTTTCACAAACATCCTCCCCAAAGACTTAGAGCCAAATTATTTAAATCCTATGGGGGAAGATAAAACTTGGGGTTGCATTTGTATGTAATTTCATTTTGTCTGAGGCCAACCTGACTATGGAGAAACAATGCCTGATGAAGGGCACACAGCTTTGGCTCAGATTTATGGTGGCGTTTGGGACTACAACTGTCAGAACAGAGATTGGTAAATGCATAATGCTCTAATGATTGGCAGTCATAATTGCATTGTATACAGATTGAATCCCAAATATTGAAATTTTGGCATCTACACCAGACAAATAACTCATTACTAGCCTTGAAGGGAAGGTGCTTTGTTCTTTGACTTTTGTTTCTGTGAATGTCATCACACACGCACGCACGCACGCACGCACGCACGCACGCATGCACACACACACACACACACACACACAGAGTCATAGTCCAATCTGTGCATGGCAAAGAGTTAGTAGTACAAAATAGAAGGGTCCAAAACTCCCTGGACCTTGGTGGATATGACTGATTCACAGAAGGAGCAGGTGACCAGAGAAACTTGATAGAATATATATGGTGGCAAATGTAACTAATAAAGTGATATCTCCTTACTCCAAGGATTATTGCAATTCTTCTTCTACATAAGCTATGGCTGAAAAATGGTTACAATTCATAAAAATACACTGAGGTTTTAGTAGTCTGAAAAGGATTTTTGTTGAGAGAAGAAAGCCATACTCTGTTAGGTGAGCCAAGAGTACCAAATAAGCTTATTTATTCCATCCTGATAAAAATCGTTTCAACGCCATTTCTTACTGACTCTCTTAGGTCCACTGCACACTGCTTCTTCCTTAGGATCCCAGCCTTAGGATTTTCCTCCAACTTAAAAAATGGTGCCCTGGCTACTCTCTTGAAGCACAACTCAAATTAATTCAGAGCATCATGAAGAAATATTTTGATATTTTGATAGCTTATGAAGTATAATTGACATACAATAATAAATATCTAAAGTATGCAACCTTCTGTGTTTTGCCAGTTGTATAAACCTGCAAACCTTGAATGGCTTTAGATAGTGAACATAACCATATTTCCAACAGTATTTTATTCTCTTCTTCCAGCACTTCTCACCCCATTTCACACTGTTCTGCCCGCAATAAATGACAAACATCCCTCACCACGGATTAGCATACATGATGTAGCGTTTTTGTCCTTGTTGTTAGTTTATAAGGGGATTGTTGTTGGAGACAGTCTTACACTGTCCCAGCCTGGCCTGGTATTTTTTTAATGTCCCTTAGGCTTGTCTTCAACTTGGGGCAAGCCTCAAGCATCAGCCTCCTAAGTGCTAGGATTAAAATCATGAACCACCACACTCAGAACATTTCATATAATTTTAATTAAATGAAGTATATTGTATGTTCCATTTTTACTATATTCTTTCACTCAGTATAGTCATTTCAAGATTCATTCATGTAGGTCATATTGTGTATGCATGCTGAATTATTTTCAGAAACAGAATCGTGTCATTTTATATTCCTATAATGTGAGATTGTACCTTCTAGAAATGTTAAGGAAGCTACACCCATGAAGGGTAAGTCTGAAATAATAAACATACAAATAATAATTTAAGGACTGAGGAGGCTCCACCTATATATCTAGAAACATATGTATGTATATATGTTTGCATAATATTCTGTTAATTTTATTCTGTACAACTTGTCCAGCATTCGTTATGCATTATATAATATTTTATCTTATATTTTTAAATAAAATAGTCCTATTAAATGAAAATTATATTATACTTCTTTTATACATTGGAAATTTAAATAACTTGATCAAGTCTTCCATCTTAAGTATCAATACTGGAATTTTATTCAAAGATGTCTCTCTAGAAGCTATGCTATCAAATACTATGCTAGGTCCCTGTTAGTTCATAAATTTAGTATTTTGTTTCCCTTAGGATAAATCATTAAGTTATCTTTTGTGGGCTTATATTATTTCTAAATAGAGATGGTAAGCACCTTGTGGGCACAGCTTTGTTACACAGAACTGTAGCACAGTTAACTGAACATATAGACATCCCATAAACACTAAGTTATATTGAATTCTATGTTCAATTACTTATTATTTACATTTCATTTTTAAAAGTATGACATAATGTGACTTACAGTAATACACAACTACAAAACCACTTTCCTAAAAAATAAAAAAAAAGAAAGAAAACAAAAAAGAAAAGACAGAAACTATGAATGTGTATCAACCACTGCTGAGCTTGCCTAGGTGCTAGTTACCCTTCTTAACTGCATTTTTGTTTCATTTCCTGGACTTAATTTTCATGTATTTTATCAATACTGTTAAGATTGGATTAGGTTCCCATAGCCACAGGCAAAGTATAAGACCCAATCCATTGCACTCACTAGGGCTCGAGAGGCTTTGTTCCTGAAGTATTATGGTAGCTTCTATGCCCAAGTTTGTAACCAACAACGCTGTTTCTCTGAGACACAGTCATTTCTGATTATTTTGTATTTTGCTTAATTAGCCAAAGCTGATTTCCAGCAAACAATCCTCACAACCCTGGGCAGAATATACAGAACACATATTCAGAATATAGAGGCATCTCTTTCATCTCAGAAAACTAAGACTATGGCCAATAAGCTTAAAACTAATATACACCATAAAACTTACCTTTGAGCTTTCTGGGAAAGAGAAAAAAAATGAGGTTCATAAATCTTTTTAAACTAAAAGAAAAGGCACCAAATAGTAGTACCAGGAGACAATTTTTTTTGCTTGCTTGGAACTTGGAGAAAAGGATAAAATAGAAAAATTTGTGTAAGATGTTGAGCAACACAGTAGTGCTGTCTTCAGTGGTGGCTTCACCAAGGACCCAGCCTGAGTTTCTTCCCAGATATCTTGACTTTAGACTCTAATGCTAATCCCAGTGCTGGATGACACTGCTCTGATTGCCTGACTTGCAATTGTGACAGGAATCTGAGGAAAACATGGCGGTGAACCATCATGTATGAGCATGTGCGGTTTATCAAATGCACGCTGTGAGGAGGAAAAGCAAAACAAAGGATTCAGAAAACACGTAATCACTTTCTCCATTTTTCTAATATGATCCTAGGTATAATTACGTCTTAATTATTTTAAAATACCAAAAAAAGTCTAATAAAGAATCATGAGGAAATTTGTGGGAAAGTCATCTCAGTTAAAGAGGAAGGAACATTTAATCTTTAAATTTTTAATTATATCCAGAGGGAAGAAAAACCTTAAATGACTACCTTTTTGTAACTTAACTCATGAAATTCTCTATTGTCACTTTATTCTGTTTTAAAGGGTCTTGATTAGAACTCTTTATATTAAGCACTTTGTGGGGGAAAAAGTCTTAAATGAGTTGGAAATAGAAAAGTAAACAGGAAAGTTACCATCACTGCAGTAACGACACAAAATGAAAAGTGTAATAATAGTACAAGAGGCTTCTCCAACTGCACTCCGGAGAGAGATGGTGCTGATAGACAGCCCATTTCCTTTTGTAAACAAACGAGGTGGGACTACGCTTTGCCATGATCATAATGGCTGGGGCAGCTCTTTTAAAAGTAAGTTTTCAATTTGTGCAACTGAAAGAAGAATGTTATTACCTCCAAAAGCTCACAAGAAGATGCAGACAATAAAGCAGTAGACAAATAAAACAGAAAGTGTGAAAAGGACATGGTGGTGTGGGTTTGGGGTAATGAACCAACTAGTATGATTTAATAATTTATATTAGGGAAGCTAAATAGATTTGCAAGGCCTTGGATTTACTTTTAAAACGGCCCATTTTTTAATCTGTGGAAGCAAGAAATAGGTAAAGAATTCTACCTAATATCAAGTCATTGCTGACTAAATCTGAATATATAATAAAATAAGATGGCCTGGGAAGGAGAAATACTCTTTATAATCTGAAAGTTAAAGATAGCAATATAGTGCTGAGCTCCATTTTAAATGTGCCGTACTATCATGATCAAATAATATTTACAGCATGACCCTATACAGAAAAGGTTTTTCTCACCTTTAGGCTGGAATTTAGCATCTAAATACTCTGCGTCTAGATTGCTCTATCTCTAAGGAGATGGATTAAAAATAGCACAAGAAATAATTGTCAGGCACATGACAATATTTGAGCACGGTCTGTGTTAGTTTCTGATGATGAGGTGCCAAGTAGTAGGCAAATGCTTGTTCCACCGGCTCATTGCTGAGAGGGAAACCCCTCTTGTTTTAAAGTTTGAGTTCCAAAATGCAATCCAAAGTAATGGTACTCCCTTCCTGTGGCCTCAGCTCATTTATAAGCACCAGCTAAGCCTCATGGCGAACATCACCTCCACATTACAAATACAGAAGCTGTAGTAGTGAGAATGTAAATGGTTCTCTCGGATTGTGTGGTAAAACGATAGAGGGATTGTGAGCAAAATGGTTTTCAGGAGTGAATTATCACTCTGACCAATCTCCATCTCTTGCACGTAATTAAAAATCTCTTACAAGTGTTTCTTTTCTTCTTCTTTTATGCCCGTGCTGAAGTACACTTCCTTGGGACTTTGTGGCTGTCTCAGCCATTATAGTTGATAAAATAAATGTATAAAGGAGACCTTACCCAACGGCTTTTAATCTTTGATTGCTGTTAGTCCAATTAAGTAAGTCTAGTTAGAAAAAAAAACCGAAGCATTTTGGACAGAGTTAAAACTTAAGAGTATGGTAAAATTTCCACTCTCTATCTGAAATGTCAAGGCTGTGGTTGAAATAGGAAATATCAGTATACATTGAGTTGTGGGCCAAGTGTGTGGGCTTCATAATTTTTACTTTATTTTTCAAGAATAGAACCTTTTTTATCTTCCTTCTATGCTCCCTCAGAATTTGGTAGAAAGTTAAAGCAGTTCTCACAGTCTAGTCCCTGAGCAGCATCATTAGCATTATCTGGAAATTTGTTATAAATGTAATTTTAAAAATAATCTATCCAGCCGGGCGTGGTGGCGCACGCCTTTAATCCCAGCACTCTGGAGGCAGAGGCAGGCGGATTGCTGTGAGTTCGAGGCCAGCCTGGTCTACAAAGCGAGTCCAGGACAGCCAAAGCTACACAGAGAAACTCTGTCTCAAAAAACCAAAAAAAATAAAAAATAAAATAAAATAAAATAAATAAATAAATAAAATAAAAATAAAAATAATCTATCCTTCTGCTGGTGTTCTGAATGAAGAGGCAGGGCATGAGAAATGCCCGATCGTTTCGGTGCCCACCAAGGATGGAGACCCATGGCTATCACTATTTCAATCTGACTTGGATTCATTTCGCTTTTGTTGTAGTGAGGAGTTTACTGTGATTCCTCCAGCAGCTCTCTAAGGACAGACTGTACATATGCCCATATTGCTAAGGGCATAGAACTCACAGTATTTTGCATTCAGTAACTTGGCATGTTAGTATATAATACTAATCATGCTTGTAAAATATATACATTTTGTTAGTAGCACTGGAGAAACAGCATTGTACCTAAAAAAGGGTATTAGCTGTTTTCTCTTGATGAAGGAACACTAAGAGTATGTTGTGAATTTTCAGAGTCCAGTTTTCCTTTTACTGGCCTCATCAGTTTTGTTGTATGTTCCTGATTAAGGGGTAACAGTTCAAAGTGCAGAGTCTGAATCAAGACTGACCCAAGCTGTAGGCCAGTTCTGCCATCATCTTGGGTTTTGACGAAGTTATTTAGCCTTTTCATGCCTGAGTTTCTAACTTAAAATATAAATTATAATGACCATGTTTTCAAGGTGTTATGAATTAGAAAAACTAAATGTAACACTTACTAAGCAATAAGCAAATATTATTCATTTAAAAATTGTTAGTTTTATTATGAGTACCTTGAAAAAAATTTTTCCTATGAATAACCAAAAGAATTGTATAATTTTTGTGCTATGAAAGGGTACAAGGTCTTTATTTCAGTGGGCAATCATTTAGGTTCCTAATTATGCAATTGATTAAATTATTTTTTTAAATAAAACACGAATGGTTACAAAGATCCTTTAAAGATGTTTTCTTCAAGGCTACCAAATCCAAATAGCCAAAACACTATGAATGAAACATTTATATAATTCCTGATTGTTTCACAGTTCTTCTTGTCATAGGTAGCTTATTGTATATTGTATTGTATGTATGTGTAATGATATAAATGTATATATAAAAAAGAAAAATTAAAAATAAAAAACAACCCAAAAAATAGTGGACAGCATGCTGCCAGGAAATAAACTATTTTCTTGGAACCTGAAGGGCTGAGCTGAAACCTGAATTTCTATTTATGACTAAGATTTGAGCTCAGTAGACAAGTACAAAGCACTAGTTGATAAGCAAAGCTGAACTTCACTCTTTCACTATTATAAAATAAAGGCAATCATATTTTGTAAATGAGTTCATTTCACCGGGCTGCTATAAGGAACAAACAGCAAACATAAAGGTGTCTGTAAAACATTGAGTACTACATAGCTACAAGACGTTTTTGTTGTTGCCATTGTAGGATTAACTACTGTGTTGCTCCTCACCTGCCAATATGTTTATTGTTTGGTGTGGACACGGCTTAGCCTTAGAGATGTAAAGCAAATGCATGTTGCACAGTATCCATGATGATGTAATCATTTCCCCTGAGAAGTAAGTTTGGAACTCAGAAACACTTTCACATGTGCTAATAAAATGCTATTGGGCACCAGTGGCTTCTGCGATGACAACGGGCCTGCTTGGATTTATATCGGTGTCCATGAGGTGCATGGCATTGCACTGTATCATGCAGGGCCATCATGTGCTCTGTCTTTGAAGAGAAAACGTAATTTCTAACCTACTGTCACTACAGCCTTAGTTAATCAGTTCCCTGGGGCTTCTCTTACGACTCCAGGCTGTGCAGTAGCTCAGGCAAAGCTGTATCTTCACAAGGCTTTTGATTTTATTTGAAGTTTTCATGCTCTTCCTTGAATTTTCTATTTTTAATATTTATGAATGGCACCATAGATTTTGATGGCAGAATTAAAACCAACTGTGAAATCTAGGTGCTCTGATCTGGCTGCTTTTTCAACAGAACCACCACTTCTGACCCCTCCTGTTGGATAGCTTTCAAGGTTAAAACAGTGGGTCCAGTGAGATGGTTTGGTGGATAGGAGCACTTGCCACCAAGCTGAGGACCTGACCTATGTTCAGTCCCTGGAATCCACATGGCAGAAGGAGAATGAAGCCTCTGACATCCACTCAGGCTCTGTGGCACACCTGTGCTCTCTCTCAAATATGTAAACGTGAAGGAATAGCAGAAGATAAGATGTGTGCTTCAAATGCGATCCTCTTGCCTTTTTAATCAAATGGAAGTCCAAAGTAGCCAGTGGATGGTGATATATACTCTGTTACATGAAGGGAAGTTTCTATATGAAGGCATCTTAGAACATATGCTGGGCCCTTAATTATAGACTCCTGATAATGAAGGCATGACCTCATCTACTGAGAGAGCAGTTCAGGGTCAAAGTCAATCCAGGGACACTGCTTGAGTGGAATGTCCTGATCCAGTGTGAAGGAGGGAAGACAAAATTGTCTGGGACCATAAAGATGAGACAATGATATAATAAAAAAAAATCCAGTGCTCATTTTGGCAGCTCATATACTAAAATTGGAATGATACAGAGAAGATTAGCATGGTCCCTGAGCCAGACATGCAAATTCATGAAGTGCTCCATATTTTTTACAGATCAGGAAAAGATCTTTATCAACTGTACATCCAACAAAGGCCTAATATCTAAAATATATAAAGGACTCAAGGGATTAAACACCGCCAAATGAAATATTTCAACTAAAAAATGGTGTACAGAGCTACACAGAATTCTCAACAAAGGAATATCGAATGGCTGAGAAACACTTAAAGAAATGCCCAACATACCTAGTCATCAGGGAAATGCAGATCAAAATGACTCTGAGATTCCATCTTACACCCATCAGAGTGGCTAAGATCAAAAACTCCAAAACTCAAGTGACAGAACATGCTGGCGAACACACCTTCATTGATGGTGGGAGTGCAAACTTGTGCAACCACTTTGGAAATCAATCTGGTGCTTTCTCAGGAAATTGGGAATAACCCTACCTCAGGACCCAGCCATACCACTCCTGGGAATATACCCGAAAGATACTCCACCATACAACAAGGACATTTGCTCAACTATGTTCATAGTAGTTTTATTTGTAATAGTCAGAATCTAGAAACAACCTAGATGTCCTTCAAGCAAAGAGTGGATAAAGAAACTGTGGTTCATTTACACTGTGGAATACTATTCAGCTATTAAAAACAAGGAAATCTTGAAATCTGAAGGCAAATGGATGGAACTAGAAATGACCATGCTAAGTGAGGAAGCCAGACCCAGAAAAGCATGCATGGCATATAGTCACATATAAGTGGATATTAGCCCAAGATAGATGTCCTCCGAGAGACTTCACTCAGGGGGGATCGATTGGAATAGATACTGGGACTCAAAGCTGGACACTTCACAGCATGCTGAGAGTTGTAGGCAAGAGTTGGGGGATGGAAGGTCTGGGTAGGAGCTCCACAGGGAAACTATCAAGGCCTGATGATCAGGGCACAGCGGGCACAAACTGATGCACCAGTCAAGTACAATGCATGCAGAGAACGAAGACCCCTTTTTCATACGTAGCCATTGGACTGCCAATTCTCCATGTGGTGGTATGGAGGACTGCTGCTTACCCCCCTGACATGCACTTGGGTGCCTACTATTTGGTCACTGCTCCTTGGCAAGACGGCCTAGTGGGTACACAGTGGAAGGGGATGCAGACTGTCTTGATGAGACATAACAGGCTGTTGCCAGAGGTCTAGGGGAGGGGAATAGACGAAAGAGGGAGGGAGGGTGGCAACAGGAAGATAAGTGGGAGAGGATAACAATTGGGAAGTAATGTGAACAAATTATAATAAATATAATACACATTTAAAAAATCCACGTGGAGGAAGGGGTTGCTTCAGAGACTGATGCACCATGTATAGCTAGTTCCTAGACACTCTTGCTCAGATGCAGTCAATAGGCAGCACAGTCTCCCTGTGGGTCCCAAATACAGGGAGTAGGGACTACCTCTGATGTGGACCCTGGTCCCCCAATGTTGATCACTTCCCCTTGGCTGGGTGGCCTTGCCAGGCCACAGAGGAAGAGGATACAGGTAGTACAGATGAGACTTGATGAGATGAGGTCAGATATTAGGGGAGGAGGGGGCTCCCCTTTCTGAGGACTAGAGGAGGGAGAGACAGGGGGTAAGGGAGGGGGGAGAAATTTGGAGATAATGAGGAAGGAGGCTGCAATCAGGATGTAAAATATTTAAATGGCACAACAAGCAGGTAATTTATATTCTTAATCCCACTACAGGGGAACAGCTCTGAGACTGGCTGAGACATAAATGTCTATGCATAGACAGTGCTTCTTGCTGGTTACAGAATCCTTGTGATTTAGGATTAGATGCCATTCTTCATATGGCATGAATGAAGATTTACAGACGTCTTTCTTCTGCTCATGCAAAGAGCAGAGAACTAGCCTTACTTGTTATATGCATTGTGCACACATCATATACTTATAATTTTAGGGATGCATAATGCTTGTGAGAAAATATATGTTTTCAGAACAAAAGAATCAGACACAGACATTGGATCAGACCTGACAAGATTCATTCCTCTCAGCATGTTGGACATCCACATCCTGCATCTTTCATGTTCCAGCACCAAGTGCTTCAGTTGCTGTTCCTCACCAGAACAGGACAGCTTCCAAGAAAGGGTCCCATCCCAATTGGTCCAGCATTTAAGACTGTCATACACAGGGCTTCTATTAAGCCTTAAATTTCTCAACATTTAGAAACTGAACCACAAATGCTATTCCTACCTTGTTTAACTATTTTCCCCAATTTTATTTGGGAAACTACAAAGATATTATTTATCCCAAATCAGCTGGAAGAAACCTTAAGAAAATGACATCCCATTTTCTTTAAGGCGGGTTAGGTAGGTTTTTGATTGCTTTCTTGGGTGATAGATTTTTATTTTCATTGGGAGTTGACCATAAGTTACTATTGGTCTTATTCAGAAAGAAAATGAAGTTGGACTCAGGGATGTCTCTCTTTTCCTTTATCTTTCTTTCTTAGGGTTGGAGATAGGAGCTAAAAAGAAAGAAGGGGGAATATAGAAATATGTATGCATGAAAAGACAAAAAGTAGATTATTGAGTTGACTCCTCAACTTAAGGCCTTAATTGTTGCTCATAAGGTTATTTTTAATTCATTGGTATAGAAATTTGTATATTGATGTAAAATAAGTTTAATTTTGATACATTGGTATAGAATTCATATTTAAGATTATTCTTCACACATATTATATATATTTCTACCCTAATGTGAGTTATTGTACCCATATAACTCAAGTAGACTACAAGGTTTACCTCCAATACTTTGAAAGTGCTATTGAAGGCTGTTTAGGATAGTAAATTATACAAGTTAATTGTCAATTGATCAAATCATGGTCATATTAATTACTAGTCTATTTTTGTCATAAAAATATACATCATTGGTGTAACACATAGGTATGACTCTATACACAGATTATGTGAAATAGTTAGATAAAGTCTTCAAAAACCTCAGAGTCCTACAGAATATGGCACTTAAAGATGTTTTTATTGCTTTAATGGTTCTTTGATGATAAGACAGGTTAAGTCTTGGCAACACACAAACTACCTCAAAGAAGACAATGAACATCAAAGAACCTTTTTATGGAGATGGCCTCAAATGTGACAAGCAAGCAAGCCACTGGGCAAAATGTTTTGGCCACTGACAGAATTCTGCCTAAAAATAAGCAGGCATGGATGCAGACAGAGTCAATGGCCCAACTCTGCCAAGACAGGATAAGCAAGTCCTCAATAGTTCCTGCCTCACAAATATGTCTGTCAGATATATTGAACCAGAAGGCTGAAGATGATGCTACAACATTATAGAAAGTTTTGGGTGACTGTTTATGCAGCTGTCTATGTCATTTTTTTCACTTTGGAAGCTGAACACACACACACACACACACACACACACACATACACACACACACACACACACGAGACTTGAAAGTAAGACTGGTACTAATTATAAAGAATAAAGAATAAAGGTGTCAACAGACATGATAGGAAAATAAGAGAAGGTTGTAGGGTGGGGGGATATGGTTACAATATATTGTACATAGGTACAGTACTGTCCAAAGTTCAAAAGTTTACAATGTATCTTATAAAAATCTGTAATTAAGAAGCAAAATAAGGCCTGTAGATATAAATTCTGAAATGCACCTGAATGTCAATGAAAAAAAAATGTACTTAAATCATAGGGCTAGATCATCTAGAGAGAAGGAGAGAGATGGAGTCATAGGGAGAGAAGAGATGGGGGAAGAGGAAAGAGGAAAAAGAGAATGAATACAGATGATATAGCTGCATGAATATTTTAATGATGTAATAAAATAATGGAATAAATAAGGAATGGTAGGGGAGGAACCATAGAAGAAGGTGAAGATTAGAGCCAGTGCATTGTGTGTGTGTATGTGTGTATGAGAGAGAGAGAGAGAGAGAGAGAGAGAGAGAGAGAGAGAGAGAGAG
>OU015744.1:117328492-117342952 GCA_907169655.1 Acomys percivali | reverse complement strand
CTCCTCCATCCCTTCGACTCCTCCCTCCTCCATCCCTTCGACTCCTCTCTCCTCCATCCCTTCGACTCCTCCCTCCTCCATCCCTTCAACTCCTCCCTCCTCCATCCCTTCGACTCCCCCCTCTTCCATCCCTTCGACTCCTCCCTCCTCCATTCCTTCGACTCCTCCCTCCGCCATCCCTTCGACTCCTCCATCCCTTTGAATCCTCCCTCCTCCTTTATTTTTATTGTTTTTCTTCTAGTTTTATGTCATATAATCAGTAGCACATAATTACATTAAAATCTAGATTCCTCATATTAGAGAAAACGTGGAATTTTCTTTCTGATTTTTTTTTTCCTTAACATGATGATTTCTATTCCAATTTATTTCCTGCAATGACATGATTTTTTTTAAACAGCTGAATAAAAATCCACTTTTGAGCTGGGCCTGGTGGAGCACACCTGTAATCCCAGAACTCGAGGAGGCAGAGGCAGGCAGATCTCTGTGAGTTAGAAACCAGCCTGCTCTACAAAGTGAGTGCAGGACAGCCAAGGCCACACAGAGAAACCTTGCCTCAAAAAAAAAAAAAAAAAAAAAAAAAAAGAAAAAAAAATGCCTACCCTCAAAACCAAATGACAACAAAAACCAAAGAACAAAACAAAACAAAACAAACCGCCCAAATCCATTTTGTGTGTGTGTGTGATCCCACTCTCTCTGTGTGCATGTGCCTTTCTCATTTTCTTTGTGCACTTCTCTGCTGACCAGCACCCAGGCTTGTTGTGTAGCTTGACTATTTCGAATAACGCTGCAAGGAGCACGGATTTGTAAGCATCTCCCAGCTGCCATCTCTCAGACTCCTCCATGTAACAACATCTCCAGGAGTGCTGGAGTTATATCATGCATCATTTTATTTTTTAAAGTTCTTGAAGAATCACTACACTGGTTTTCATAGTGTCTAGAATGATTTATAATCCTAACATTTGCCAGTGCCTGTTGTCACTTTCTTTGTAATTAAAAATTTTTTTTTCAAATATAGTTACATTATTTTCTCCCTCTTTCTCCTCATTCCATTCCCTCCCAATTTCCCACAATCCCTCTCAAAATCATGAATTCTTTTTCTTTAATTATTATTGTTGTATATATGTTAGAAGACAGTTGCCTGGGTCCAGCCATCTCAGGAATGACTTCCATCTTGCTGGCAGTGTTAAAACCGAGCTCCCAGGTCCCAGAACCAACTCCTATCTTACTTCACAGTGTTTGTGTGTTAAGCAGTAAAAAAAATGTAAAGAGGGAAGTTGACGATTATCTAAACTAAGGTACATAGTCTTAAGTGTATTGCTTGTCCTGCCTTAATTGACTACATGCATCTTGCCCACTACTTTGTTCCCATATAATCCTGAATTCTGGGCCAGAAGTCCAAGAGAGGACCTGACTACAAAAGCTAAGTCAAGGACCCTGAACCCAGGTGACCACGATACGGCCCAGTCACTAAGGTTTACTTCCTTGCTCAAACCTTCCTGTCAAAATATGATTGGACAATGCTACAGATCTCCCTACTCCCCCTTGCTTTGGGGTTCCATCCTTTGAAAATGCTGTATAGTTTCTCTTTGGAGTCACAGTTCAGCTCCTGTATCTGTTCCATGGCCTTGATTGATCACTAGCTGCCTGAGTACAATAAGATTTTGTCATCTGCTTAAATACTTACTAAGATGAATGTGCAAAGACAGTCAATTCCCATGTCTATGCTGTTGTCCCAGACTGGTCAGTTTTTGTTGCCTAATTCAAACAAAGATCTTGCTTTGCTGGACTCTGTGACTGCTTGGGTTGTTTTGGGTTTTTGGACCCCGCCTCTCACATTCAACCCATATAGTCCACTTAATGTGGCTTGTATGTATATATTTCTAAGGATGACCACTTGGTATTGGATAACAAAGTAGGTGGCCTCATCCCTTGGGAAGACTATTTCTCCTCTTCATAGTTTTTAATAGCCTATAGCTCTTCTTCTAGGAATGGGAAAAATCAAGATTTCCCCCTTTCCTGCTACCATGTTCACTGGTATTGTCATTGTTCTGGCCTTGTTTATGTAATCATGTTGTTTGGCTTCATGGCTGAAACTTCCCTGTCATTTCTAAGGGGACAGTTTTGCAGCAGACTTCCTGGTTGGCTGTCTCTGATAACCTCTCTAATCCCTCTTCCCTGAGTTGTTTGTTTTCTTAGTGATAAATATGACCCAGGTGAGATAAAATCTCAGTGCCTTTGTGATTAGCATTTCTTGCATGGCTAGTAATATTGAATGTTTTTTATGTTCAACATGGTTTTTCATTGTGTTCAATTTACTTATTGGCAACTTTAAATCTTTTAAAAAGAGTTGTCTGTTCAATTGATTCACCCATTTAATGAATGGATTATTTGTTCTTTGGTGTTTAATATTTTGCACTTTTATATATTCTGATTATTAATCTGTCATATTATTGTTTTAGAATGTAGGGGAATTTTAATCCAGTAACATGGCTGCTCTGGCAAGGGATCACATAAAGACACTTAGATCTCTGTGATTTGGCTGGAATCCTGAAATGTCCTTAGTACATACCTCTAATCCCTCTGCCTGGAGTTTAGTACACACCTTTAATCCCAAGTAATGCCTTCTACGTCTAAATGAGGGACAGATAAAGTGACAAATCAGAGAAAGATTGGACAGACTCCGTCAGAGATAGGATAACTCTCAGGAGGAGAGGAAAGAGAAGCTGCTTAAGAGAGCTCAAAGGGAGGGCAGAAGAGGTAATGGGGACAGCTGAGTGCTGTTCAGTTTGTGGCTTTTAAAGACACAAGCAGAACAATTCAGTGAGAAGCTGAAAGAAGCCACTTTGAATCAGTTAGCTTGGAGAGGAGTTTTGAGCCAGAACAGCTGAGTTGAACCCACCAGCCAGAGTTCAGAAAGAACTAGAAAGGGTGAGCTTATTCAGCATTAAGTTTTAGAGGCTGAAAACATTCCAGGCCTAAGTTAGCAGATGGAGGCTGGAAGCTGATGCCTTCAAGATACAGGCTTGCAGAAGATTAGATTGTACAAAGGCTAGAAGCTTACAATCCTAGGCCTATGCATATCTGGACAGAAGGCTCTGGGTTGAGCCCCAGCCATGTATTCATAAAGCTTGGACACAGCTCTCATCTCATCCCATCATCTTAGGAAACAGAAATAACATTTGCATTATAGGATATAAATTAAGACTTTATTATTTCCTTTGCTGTCCAGAAACTTTTTAATTTTGTAAGAAGGCCCCTGTCAGTTTTTGTTAGAATCTTGAGAGCTATTGGGATCCTATTCAGAAAATCACGGCCTCATCCTATATCTTGAAGTGTTTTCCTCTATCATTTCCAGTGAATTAAAGATTTTAACATAAGACCTGAAATTCTCTTTGCTTTTGGTGTTTCTTTTCTGTTTAAAAACCAAGACCATGAGTTTTCTTTAAAAAATGAGTCTATTAATAATATCTTTTCAAATATTTAGCTATTAAAGTATTTAGCTATTTAAAGTTTTGACTCCACCATGTATTTATAGCCCACTTTGTAACAAGGGGGCAGGAGTAACAAAGCCAGCCCATCTTACCGCTTATACATGGTGCTTTGCCACATAACTGCAATCTTTACACATCTCTAAAGGATGCTGAGTTATCACTTCCTTTCTCACAGTTAACCTTGTACTAAGGACCACTAGAAGGTTCTTTAGTACAGGTTCCTGTCATGGTGATTTAGAGGGGAAAGAGATAGTATTAATAATAATAATAATAATAATAATAATAATAATAATAATAATAATAACTGTCAAATTTTCCTGTTGAGGACCATAAATATCTCCATTATGCTGTGCATAAAGGTAGATGATGGTTCTGTGTTTGTCAATGGCCTGATTTAGAATACACAAGAATAAAAGGCAACCATTTATGCCACTAAGGTAGCCACTACTAGTAGTTATACTTCAGCACTCTGATTTTTATTTAGCCTTTCTAAAGTTAGTAAAGTACCATAGCCTCTCTTATTTCAAATGTAAACTACTTAAAGCATACAGACAGGTGTGCATGCACACTCATGCATGCACCCACTCACGCACATGTGCATGCAGAAGCACACATTCCTTTTTGAATTTATCAATAACAGAATAAAAAATTTACTGAGATAAGCAACAATTAACTTTAGCTTAAGTTTTATGTCATTATTTGAAACTGAGTAACAGTCATTAGCATTGAAAACAACTAACTTGTAATAAATTTTTTATGTTGTGAAAAGAGGAAAGAAAAAAGCTCATAGTCTATAAGCTGACTCAGAGGAAAATATTCTGGCAGTGGGAGCCACTCAAATCTCAGAAGTTTATAACTCTGTCTCTCAAAGATGGGTGTTGACCTATTCAGAAGAAAAGATACTGTGATTCACAACCAAGATGTCATAAATTTTCTTTTCATGTCCTCAAGTGCTAAGGAGAGCACTGCTCACGCCCTTATATGTTCCCATTGCCATCTTGAATTTCATGACTTTTCCATCCTTAGCCTCAATATACAGGACAAGCAGAAATGATGTGCCTTCAGGCTACCTCTTCCAATTGAGCAGAACAGGTGGGTGGTAATAAATTAAAAATTGAGGATAGACGGTATGTCGAGGAAATACATTATTTCCTGTTATTGGCCACACAAAAATCATTACAATAAGTTAAAAAGAATAATTCCCTTTACATTTCAAAAAGCACACTTGAATTAAGTCATTTATTTTTAAAGAAGTAGAGAAATTTAGGAACTCTGAGTTGGGAGTTGCAACACAATTTAGATTTAGCTTATCTGTAATGCCAACTTGGGTTTTATTTGAGAAATATCTGTAGCTAAGCAATGCCTCTCCCAGAAGACATGAGTTACTAAATGAAAATCACAGCACAAATCACAGCATACCTCTATATAAGTTAGGTCAGGAAGTCCCCCAAACTCTCCAAAGCATCACAGGCTACTGCCATTATCCTCAGTTCCCCGCTTAGCTACATCCTATACCAGAGCAACAGCAAGATGATACTACACTCTGGATTTCAAAACACTGAGAAACCAGTTTCAAATTGGCCAAGGCATGTTATCCTGCTGGCTAGGTTTCATGATATCAGAAGGTACTATAAAGACTTGTCGGGGACCCAAAGGGGACCCCTTCATGCTGTAACACTGACCTGCCAGGCAAAATCTGCCCACTGGTTGAATAGCAGCACAACTATTCGTGATAAAAAAAATTTTCTGATTGGATCTGAGGCCTACTTTACAGGAGGGGCATTATGCCTGGTACTGTAGTCCAGGTCAAAAGTCAATGGTTGAAGAGCTCACAGTCTCTTGATTATAGTTTACTATTGTTTATAATACTATCAATAACTTGATGAGACAAAATTCTATTTATTGACTTGGAGTAAGATTTTTAAAAACCTATGAGTGAACTGATAGTAATTAAAAGGGAAAAAAAGGAATATAAATGAGTGAATCATTTATATTTGTACAGAAATATCCTTGCTCTGTTTCAGGAAGCATTGTGTAATATTAGCTATATCAACATTATGGACAAGAAGTGAAAACCTGTTATAGCTACTTAAAAGTTGTAAGCAACAAGTCAAGAGCCACAAAGATACTTAACAGATTCTGCTTTTTTCTTATGCTTTACAGTCAACATAAGTAGCAATGATGCTTTCATAATACTTTGGGGTTTTTTTTGTCCTTTTCCAGCACACCTGAGCCCTATTTCCCTATGTATTATTTTCATTAGATATTGTAATTCTATCCCATAGCAGGAGTAGTTGATTAGGAAAGTAATACTACTTAACATGTCCAAAAAAAAAAAAAAACTATATTCTCTACTTTCTTTAAGATTATTTTTGTAAGACTAGAAGGAAACCTTGACTATGGTTAGCCAGTGATCTCCATTTTCTCTTGCAAAATATAAGATAAATCATGTGAATATTTAAATAAAAAGTATTTTAGTTTAAGCTATGTTAAAACTTACTAAAGATAATTTTATCATTGATTAGCTGAAGTAATGTTCTCATTTATTAAATGTCCCCTCAAATCATTAATAATGTTGTTGAATCAATAGAGTCTAGGAAATGCATTAATGAATAATAAGCATTTAATATTCTACTGGGTAAAGAGGCTGGTTGGGAAACTAATTATCTCTCAATGTACAGGAGTTCTGAAAGCTTGATGTAGCAGGCATTGCCTTAGCCATCCCATTTATCAGCTATTACAGTATCTCATGGTCTCCGGATGCCCTCTTCTTAGGATGACAGAAGCAGACGCTTACATCACATGCTAGCCACCAATAACCCACCTGCTCTAAGTCTCACCTTTCCCACAGAGTATTATAGCTTATTATTATGTTCTAATCTTGGAACAGGGATAAAAGCAAAAGAGAACTATATTGTTTGAACAAAGACTAAGAACCTGAAGAGGTACAATTTCCCTCTTTCCTTCTTACACATATGCCAAGTAACTAGATATTTAAAATATATATATTCAAGTAACTGAAACCCTTAGATTGGCTATGAAGAATTAAGGTAGATACTGAATTATTAAATTTAGGCTATATACATTCTAAAAAGCTAAGCTAACCTTGCTATAGAACAAAGACATATATGACGTGCTATTTGTTTGTGTGCACAAGTACACACACAGACACAGTGCTGTGAAGGTGAGAAGTCAGAGGACGATTAATGGGAGTCAGTTCTCTGCTACTGAGTGGGCTCTAAGAGTTGAGCCATTTACTTTGGCTCATGGCTAGCCCTTAGCTCTTCAGAAAAGAAAAATAATCAAAGTGCTATGCTATGTATAACACCATAGAAGCACAACAGCTTATAAGACTCTTAGAATGACATAGAGAATTATGAATTGATAAGAGAAGCTTGGAATGAGGAGATTCAGGAGGTAATGAATATGTTTGAGATGGATTCACAAAGAAAATTCTTTTCCCCAATGACACAATGGGGACATGTAATGCAGTCCAAGTTCATGCGCTTATGACACAGGGTTACAAACACTACATCAAAACAGACATGCCATTAATCCAGAGTGCATCCAAAACAGGACCTTATGGAGGTTGTGAAATAAGCAGATCCTGGCACATATGTAGTGGAGGTGGGAGGGATGCTATTTATAATAGGTAAAAATTCTAAATTTCATGCTGAAGGATGTTTAGAGATAATGGAATTCTATTTATATATCAATAATTAAAGAAAGAAATACCCATTTTCTTCTCTAAACTAACTGATATTTCTAGATAATTTCACTTTATCAAACATGAAAATGTATACTAAATAATCATACAAGTTTTATTTTCATTAGAATAAAGGTTCATTAGAAATTGAAGGTTCTGAGAGTGGATTGCTAATTTGAAATTCTTGCTCAAAAGTGATTAAGATGACCATGCTTCCGTGAACATTTTTTACCTAGTTTTATCCAAATGAGTTGTTTTATTGACCTGCTTCAAATTGATCTACTTAGTTTGTTGTATTGAAAATAAGAACATAGCATTTCACAAGCAGGAAAAAAGATAGTGGATTTTATGTGTAATTGACAAATTCAGCATTTACAAACCAACCACACTGTACAAGCATGGCTATGAATTTGTATGCACACATAATACAACTCAATGCATAACTTCAAATGTTTTTCTTGCTGAAACATTTGTTAAATTTTTCATAACATATGCTATCTGTAGTTTATAAGGACTCTCAATCATTTGTTCAGCTGTTAGATAAATGAGTCATGAAATTACTGTTTCATCACATTGACACACATCATATTGACTGAGGCTAGTTTATTCTAGTTAGTGATTTGGATTAGAACAATGACTCTTTATTAACAAATATCATAGGCTTCTTTCCAATTTTATCTAAGTTTCTCTGGCTTTGAACTTTTATTATGAAAGATGTGTGTGTGTGTATGTGTGTGTATGTGTGCATGCACACATGCACACACGTGCGTACATATGTGGTATATTTAAGTATACATCACATTTCACTAAGAAGAAAAGATAAATCTGAAACAAAAGTAGAATGTTTGCAAAAGTTGTTGATTTGCAAAAGTATTTTATGGAGGGCTTTTTGTTTTGCTACTTAAAAACATTTCCAATTTAAAAAGTAGTTTCTGATTATTAAGTGTATCTGTTTGAAAGAATTCTATACTACTTAGCGTGATGAGGCCAAGGTTCCTTCATCTTGTACCTGCGGCAACCATCTAAGGTCTGACTCAGAGCTGGACTCTTCTGACCACCTGCCATCTTTCTTGTACCTACTCCTATAGGAAAGTCCTTTAAAACATTGCCCAGCTTTCCCCCAGGGATTTGAGGTCAAGGTGCCCCAGCTAACTGCCACCTTTTGCTTCGAGATATTATGTATCTTACTGTACCATTGAAGATGAATGAAATCCCGAGTCTTCTGCTGACATTCGAATGACTCTGCTAGCCCACAGAACCCATCTTTTGTTAGTATATTATATATTTTACTTCTTTTAACCTAGTTACCTTATTTAATTAGGTTATGTGAGTATTAGAGTGATTTACAACATACCCAGTTGGTTGTGCTTAAACTTTTGGCTAATAATTCTCTCCCTCTCTTTTCAGCCTCATTCCCTGAACAGTAAACTAGATTATTAGCATCACAGAAGGATGACTGAATCATTTTTCAAGTTACTCAGCACCTTATAATTTGTCTACTTTGTGAGCCACAACTCAACAGTCTATAGCTGGTTACACTCAACTATCATCTTTTTTTTTTTTCTTTTTTAGGATGTTTGTTGCCTTTTCCTCTAAGGTTGTATGAAAGACTTCTTGAAGAGCCTCACATGATATATACCAGCCTCTTCCTAAATTGTCTGCTTGTTTTAGAATAGTACACATTTGATTGGCATAATTGTCTTCTGTATGTAACAAACAAGCAATCTTTAACTGTGCAAGTGAATGCTTCATCTATGGGGTATTATTAGACAACTATAGCCCAGAACAGAAACATCCTAAAGCTGCAAGGAAGCCTAATTAGATGCTCTGCTTGCTTGTGTCAATGTGGTTCATTTGATGATCAGATGAGACCTAATCTAAGTGTGACCTAGTTTATTTTTAAGTTTAATTTATCCTTTTGATAAAACTATGATTTGTAAAAGGAAAGGTCAAAATGTAGGAGCAAAGTCATTGTTTTTATTGGACTATTAACATCTCAAGAATGGGATTGCTGAACAAAATGAGAGACTCCCTTATTTTTTACTTCTGTGGATTTCAATAAAAAGCTAGATTATATAGGAGAAATAAAGAAAGATTTTTTTTTAATCGCTCCAGTCAACAGAAGTAGGGCCTCAGCTTTAAACACAAACCTTCTTGGAGTGTGAATTGTTGGTGTGATCTCACTTCTCACTCAAAGAGCGCTGGCCTGCAGTGGATCATCCTGTCGCACTTGTACTTCTAGGCAAGCTGGAAAAGGGACAGCTAGATGATGTCAACATGAAGGCACAGCATCAGGTGCAAGGTGGACCCTGTCTGGGTACCATAGTTGGACAGGGCGTGGCCATCCTCCAGATGGTGGATGGTGGATGGCATCCATCTCTGCTGGTCAGGTGAGAAGACTTCCATGCCTTGGATCTTGGCCTTGACTTTTTCAATTGTGTTTCATGAGTCACAGTCTTGCCTGTCAGAGTCTTCATAAAGATCTGCCTTTTGGCATCTGCTGTTTGGCCACCTTAGTTGAAGAGAAAGAGAAGAGTGGACAGAAAAAATCTGCTTGCTTCTCTGAGTGGTTGCCGACCATCCACATGGTGAAAGAGTGATGAAACTTAGTTTGGAATAGTGTCTCCTCAGAGTGTGCTATGGGCCGGGTGGGGCAAGTTTTTTGCACAAAAGAAATTTTCTTGTCAACCTTGTTAGCTAAGATTCACTTAGAAATCCAAGAATGCCAAGATAGGAAGAATTGAAGAGATTGGTGAAACTTACCTATTCCAATTCCAAGCAATTCCAAGCACCAATTATACAATTGTGGTGCATATAGTTTTTTTATGTATTTAAAAATATCTATCTACACATTTAAGTATATTACAACAATTATGTTTTAAAAAGGCCTTGACTTTAAGAGAGGAAGGAGGTATATAGGATGGTTTGGAAGAAGGAAAAGTAAAGGTAAAATGATGTAACTATATTCCTCAAAAAAATAACAGGAAATTTAAAAAGAAAAAATAATTTCTTCTATTCCATCCTGACTTACACATAATCTTTCATATCTCATTGCAATCTCCTATTACTTATCCAAATTTTATAACTTTTCCTAAAAGTGGTCTCCCATCTTGTGATGTTATTTAGAGACTTATCTATCTACCTTTCTAACTAGTTCATGAGTCCCTATGAGGTAAAGACAGCCGACCTCTCTCTCTCCTCTCTCTCTCTCTCTCTCTCTCTCTCTCTCTCTCTCTCTCCCCCTCCCTCTCTGGATATATGGATATATAATATCCGTATATATTCTATCAACCATATAACACAAATGTATTAGAAAATATATATTATAATGCATTATATAAAATATAAGCATAGTACTTATTTCTAAATATATAAAATATATTCTTTATATGTATGAAGATCTATCTATCTGTCTGTCTGTCTGTCTATCACATTTGAACTCAGAGGATTTCACTCAAGCTATCAACTACTCTTTGTTGAATTTAAAACAAAAAAAATGTTTAGACATTTTTCTTATAGAAGAATAACTAGAGAATTTAATTTTTCTTTGTGATTTTAGAAGTTTCCTAATACCTGTTATGTAATTATTCTTCTGGACTTATGTTTGAACACCAAAAGAAAATCATTAAAAAATAAAATAAAAAGCTTATGAAAAAATCCCAGTTCAATAGATCTATTTTGAACTAATATGTTTTATGGTAACTATAATTGAAATATTGCTCTGAAAATTAGGATTTATGTCATGTGACCTGTTCTGATAGTGCAAATTTAGATACTATCCATGAATAAAGACTGGGAATTCCCAGTATGCCATTTTCTAATTTCCAAATACAGTTTCTCAGGGATGTAACATTGGGAGCTAAATAGTTCCAAAGCTGTATTATTGTGCCATATTAGAACAATAATTCAATATCTTGTTATTCCTTAGTTTTCTTCCTTTTTCTGTTTCCTTTTCTTGCTTTTGGGAACTTCTTGGACCAATACTTTGCTTGAGGAGCTTACATTGAATTGATTATAAGTACAACTGAAATAAGAATATGACTTCGTGATAGAAGGAGAATAGGTTTGGTCTAAAGCCAATGTAGATCATAATCTGCTATGGAAAATTAATTATATGCCCTAAGAAAATAAAACTGACTCATGTTAAGTTTCTATATGGTTTGCAGAAAAACTGTTTTTAAAACTCCAGTATCACAACATGATTTGATCTTTCCTCTTTTTGGAAAAGAAAATCTTAAGAAAAATGATGCAATTAACAAAGCAGGATGTCACAAGCCTGCAATTCTATCTCTAGTAAAGCTAGGAAGACTGAAATTCAAGACAATACTGGACTACACAGAGAATGTTTGTGGTCTAAACAGAAGAAAGCAGCTTTGTCCAATTAATTTTGAGTATGAATCCTATCAGGAGTGGGGTTGGTATACTCAGTATCACTTCTTTGGAGAAAACATATTTTCTTTCTTCTAGCAGCTATCAGTTGTAAATAACTTTTTTGGGTGGCAGGAGAATTTTTGATGATTTCCCTTCCTTTAGTCTGGGGATTTTGTCTGATGGTTAGCTTCATCTAGCTACCAATACTCTAACCTACAATAATGGCCTGCCTGAAGGATATATTGGTACAACAGTGGCACAAATGTCCCGGGAGGACACTATTTTTGATCGGATTTAATGCCCACTCCCTGAGATGGAACCTATATCTGGCACTGGTGACATACCTGTGAGACTTGAGAGTAGTTATCTAATAGGCCTTTTGGAAAAAGCCCACTGCTATTCTCCAGATAAATGAACAGAACAATAAAATAACCTCTAATGACATAATGCTATACTCAGAGGTCAGTCATTCCTCAGCCCTCATCAGAGAAACTCCTGCTTGGGGTAGATGGTAATTAACATAGAGACCTACAATTGAGCAATGTGTAGAGAGTGCGAGATCTTGAAACATGCTGCTCTACAAAGGAGGTCTTTATCAAATCCCTCCTCTCTGGAAGAGGAGGCAGAAAAATGGTAAGAGCCAGAGACAGAGGATGACTCGATGGAAACAGCATTTTCCAGATATAACAGGGCAGATGCGCATGTGAGCTCACAGAGGCTCTGGCAACATGCACAAGGCCTGCCCAAGTCAAAGCCAAACAAAAATTCTATTTTTACATGAGGACATTGAAGCCTATGAAAAACACATAGTATGTTGAAATTTACACATCTCCCAAAAGTTTGGCTGCATATTGAAGGTCTTTGGTAATATTATACTCAGAAATTTGATTTTTATTCTCTAAGAATAGGAAGCCATGAACGCTTTTGTGTAGAGGTAGATATTTTCAGATTTGTGTGTTGAAATTTATCACCTGCCCATGAAAGCACAAGTAAATGATTGTTTAGAGGTGTCAGTTGGGAGATGGTAGAAATGTCACTAAGTAGATTGCTATGAGATCTGACTGAATAAAACCTAGGAGCTATCTTCTGAAAATTGCAGGGGGGGGCCTTATCCGCAGTGCATATCTAGGGGATAATAAAACACAAGACAGCTGTGCTGATTAGTTTTCAGTGTCAACTTGATACAAGCTTAATACATCTGGGCAGAGGAATCTTAATTAAGGAAATACTTCTATAAGGTTGACCTGTTGGCAAGTCTGTAGGTGATTTTTCTCAGTTGACGATTGATACAGGAGGACCCAGCTCAGTGTAGTAATGCCACTGCTGTTCTAGAGGTTGTGGGTACCATAAAAAGACAGGATGAGCAAGTCATGGGAACATACAGTAAGCTGTACTCTTCCAGGCCCTCTGCTTCAGCTCTTGCCCCCAGATTCTGGCTTTGAAGTCCTGCTCCGACTACCCTCAATGCTGGACTACAACTGTAAGCTAAAATAAAACATGTCATTCACAATTTTCTTTTGGTCTTGGTTTTATCCTAACAATAGAAACCCCAACTAGACAACATTTGCGTTCTTTGCCTATGAGTCAAAAGAGTATTGACAATTGATCTGCTGTGTGAGAGTGAGTTAGGCAGAGTAATAAACGTTGCCATTTGGTAATGTTTAGTTATATTTATAAAACATATATTTTGGGGGGCCTACTAATGATACAGAATATTCTGGAACATCTTTGAGGGTTATGAAACTTTTCTTGCTTTTTCTGTTTGCTTTAGGTCGAGAGTTAGGGTGTGGGATACTCACAATCACATAAAACATCCGTAGTTCGTAGCCTTCTGGTTCTCATGCCATGAACCTCAAGAGTGAAATTAATGAACTACAGAAAGAAAAATAAAAAAAAAAAACCTTTATTTTTTATTCATAGTTGGAAGCTTAAGAGAAAGAACGCAAAGCCCCCTACAGTAGGAGCTGGTCCTTAGCAATGAAATTCTAGGGAGGGTGTTGAGATGTGCTCTTAGCTGGATAAACACTAAACAAACAAACAAGTGAAACTAATCAGTAAATCTGCCACCAATCATATCACACAGGCTGATGAATGACTTATTTGTGGTGTTAGAAAGGATGCCGTTCCATAATTTTATTATGATAAAATGAGACTGTAGGGGCATATGAGCATATTAAAATCATTTTAAAGAAATCATGTAAGATCTGTAGAGGGTATAAGACTCACCTGGCCCCCATAAAGTGGTGCACAATTAGCACCGGTATGGGACTTGCTCCACACTGACCTCTCATCTAACACTCTGTGTATGTGTCAAGGCCTGACAGGCAGAGGACTCTTGACTGTCCCTGTGGATTTAGCTTGGCTCACTCCTTGGGGCTGTTGACTTTGTCTACTCACCTGCCATCTTTCTGTTACTACGTTTGCCTATTTGTACCTAAATCCATTATCCTTTCATGATCTATAACTTTCTTCGGGACTCTGTAACTTTGCACTTTGACTGTGACTCTCCTCTGGTCTGAGCAGCAGTCTTTCCTTGAAGCTGGTCTTGGGTTTATTTGTTTATTCATATAGACTCTGACTACATGTCTACCAGAATGCTTCTGAAGCTCTTCTGTAATATTTTAAACTTGTTCATTTTGTAAATCACATATATGTGTATATATAAATATATTTACTATGTGCTGTGTGTTTGATAGTTGACATTAATAATTAAGACTCATTTTTAAAAGACCCTGTATCCAATTTGGCCTCTGTCAGATAGCCAAGGAGGGTAGATAGAATTATCTGATTAATTGCTGTCATTGAAACATTGGAAATCTATGCTATTCTCTCTCTCTCTCTCTCTCTCTCTCTCTCTCTCTCTCTCTCTCTCTCTCTCTCTCTCTCTCTCTC
>OU015744.1:117304672-117328482 GCA_907169655.1 Acomys percivali | reverse complement strand
CTCTCTCTCTCTCTCTCTCTCTCTCTCTCTCTCTCTCTCTCTCTCTCAATCATCTATCTATCTGTATACTGTCTATCTAGCTATCATTTATCTATCTGGATTATCTAACTATTCTATTGAATTAGAAAACTGTACCAAGACAGAACCATGTTTGTGTGTGTTTGGGAATTGGGTGCTCACAATAGATGTCATTGCCTTGCATTGATATAGGCTGTGGTCATATGGTGGGGGAGGAGGTTCCCTTTTATCACAGGCCTAGGGGAGGGGAATAAGGTTAAAGAGGGAGGGGGAACAAGAAGATACAAGTGAGGGGATAACAATCAGTATGTAATCTGAATAAACTATTTTTAAAAATAAAATAAAACAAGAATAAAAATAAAGTATTATGGAATGGAAGCATAGACAGGGAATGAGCTGCTCAGAATAGTCTCATTCTCAAGGTGTCCAGGTGTCTCTCAACTTTGGCACATTCTCATTTAGCTTTACCAGGAAAGGTGTGCTTATTTAGGGGAAATGGCACAAGGCAAAAATCAGACCTCTCTTTGGGCATTCCAGGCCTAACCAGAGACTTTATGGCTCAAATATTTCTGGCATCTCTGGCCTCGGGCAAGGCAAAACTGCTGACAGCTTTTATACAAAGGAGTGGAGTTAAGTGTTGACATTCAGGGTCTTCTTCCCCAAACTACCTATCCAATCCCTGTCTCCTCTTCTCTCCAGCCCTCTATTTGTTCCATATCATTTGTAATACCCATACAGTTGTAATCACATACAGGATTTCTCACTGAATTTGAAGGTTCCAAATAAACAAAACAGAACAGGGTTTTTCTTGCTGTTGCAGTCTATAATGCTGGTCCAGTATGTGGCTCAGGAGGTGGTTGCAGACTCATAGTAGTGGTCTTATATTTATCTTTAGAAATGTTTTAAAATAAATATTTATCTGAAATGATAGTTCTGAGATTACTTTGAGCTGAATCCTAAAATACAGTACATAAGTCTAGATTATAGAGCGCCAGTTGCTTCTATATCAAGCCCTGCGTCTGTTTCATGCACAATTCCCATTAACTTTTCTACAGAGAAAGAACAGGGAGAGCTACTGTTCCCAGATACCTCAACCTTTCTCCTTGTGTTGAATCCTTACACAATAGTGTTTTCAAAATGTATCTAGAATAGAAGGAAAAGGTAAAAGTTTCTTTTGTTGTGCAGTCAAGTCCAAATAACTCAAAAAATATTGTGTCTTATTGTACACTTTAAAGTAAATAGTATACATAATTTGGAAAAGAGTATCTTTTTAACCTTTTTGGTGAGCACAGTACTTATGAATGCCATGCATGCATTTGTTGAGTATTGCACAATCTAGATAGTCAAGACAGGGTGGCTAGCATGTGACCCCCGTTTTTATCTGTTGTACATTGGTATTTTGCCTAACATTAGCTGTTTGCCATGATCATCTCTGAGCACACTGCTGTGCAATGATACTCCATCAAAAGGAGTACATGGTAATCTCACTGCGGAAGCTGAACTGACTTCACCTGGTATCTAAAATACACTGGATTTCCCTTACGATTTTACAGCCTTCTATCATACCTAATAAATTAGCTGTGACACCAGGAGAAATTCGCACAATTAGGGAAATGTGAAGAATTTTGACCTAAAACACTACTTTCAACATTGTTTCTTCAATTTTTTCCCCGAACTGATTATACTATAGATAGAGAATGCTGTGAGGCATTGAGTTGAAGGCGTGTTTATAGTTCCTGTTAGAAAGGAGCAATTGACTGCAGTGAGAGGTCACTAGCATGCATGGGCCTTAGTTTCTTTGTGTATTGGGCAGAAATAAGAATGCACAACTCTTACGGTGATCATGAAAATTAGAGTCAATGCTGTATTTACACTATCCAGCACAATACAAAGGAGCTTTGGCACTTTGCCAAGTATCCGTCTACTTTTGATTTCCTCTATAGTGAGATTTTGTTAAGCTAGACATGTTTCTCACTTTGCAAAATGAGAAGTCCTTCTGCAGAGATTATGAAAGATGACAAGTTTAAAATTAGCAAAAAAAAAAAAAAAAGGAGGCTAATGTGGTCAGGATTTGGTTTATAATTCTGGAAAATTTATTCCATAATCCCTAACAGTCTCCTCTCAGGACATATTATCTCAGTAACGAGCCAGCAGTGAGTGAAGAAGAGAGCAAGAGAGTCAGGGGAGACACAAGCTGACTTGGAGAGTCAACTGAGAGGTCACCTGTAATAAACATGTCAAATTAGGTTCTAGAGAAGATCCTTTTTCTCTCATATTTTTAATGAGTCCTGTCATTAAGGTCAAGGATCCTAATGCACTTTTTTTTCTCCTTATGTTACTTGTAATGGTTTGTCTTAGCGAAATCATTGAGTTGCTGGGCTGTGCTCTATTGCCTCTGGGTCAGCCAAGTGCAGTTGGGAAAATTGGTTTTATTTACCTAAGAAGAATGTCTCGTTTGTTCATCATTCCTTAGCTATATCAGACCATTAACACGGATTTTCTCAATTAACTGCTAAATTAAGGCATATGAGATATCTACTGCAAATAACAAGGTTATTTGATTGTAATTCAGTGACTTCTTGTAATGATGTATATTAATCACACACAGTCTTTAACTGAAAATTATGACTCTCTCTGCCATTTAGTCATGTCATAAAGAAGAAAAGCTAAATGGTTTTCAAATGGCCAAACTGCCAAGATTTACTAATGAGGCAGGGTAGTGTAATGGTACCCTTTGGAAAACTCAGTATGCTTTAAACCACAATTTTAAATGACTTTAGATTTACATTTAAGCTTGGCTAAGATCCATCAGGCATTCACTGCATGTGCACATTCATTTGCAGGATCATATAAATTATAGTAATAGAAAGAAAACAAGTTCTACAACTGCTTGCAGCTATGCTTTGCACTTGAACAAAGCAGTACACATGCTAGGCTGTGTTTTGAGTATCAAATTATATTGTTTACTAAATTCAGTGATGAGATAATGGTGGGAGCACAGTGACAATTCATTCATACTAAATTTATTAAAATAAAAAGGTAGAATTTTCCATTTTGATATGTTAATTTTAATCTGACAAAAAATACCACTGAAGTGATGAAAGTATGCAGTTTTTTTTTTTTGTCAGAGGCTAGAACTGCAACTAATTTAATTTCATATTGGCCTTGGTTTGGTAATTAGCTATGCGATGGATGAGTTTTGGTATTCTGGAAAGACTACTTAATTACAGAGCAAGGCCACAATTCTCTATCCCAAGTCTTTCCTTGCCATAACCAACTAATTACTTTAGATATGGGCACTTAGATCCTGTTTATTTTTTACTACAGCCATACACCCCTCACTTGGGCTCATGAGATGGCTAACTGCACTATAAAAGCCCGCTGTCTTTGCCTTCATTTTATGTCTTTCTTCATTACATTGGGCCACCTGCTCGCCTCTGCACATAAGTGTGTTAATCACTCAAGGGGTGTCTACCCTATGCTATCCAACCTTATATGGACAGAACACCTGTTGGTCATCTTCCTAAATCTTGGACTCCAGGAACAGGAACACTCCTGAATTCCTCTACCCTGATGATAACAGTCTTTCTTCAAGAAAAGCTTGCTTATATCCTTATAAAATATTACAAATTTGTCCTTTTGTGGGAAAATTTTTGAAGGAACTAGATTTTCTTTTATGCTAAACAGTCTCAAGGGTGCTCAAGCTAAAATTTCACTAGATTAGTTTAATAGTTAAGGATGATTTTCTCTAAGTTATAGCAAAAAAGGAAAGACCATCATGTGGTATGAACGCAATTTCCTTGAAGCACAGGATGAGAAATGTTTAAGACTTAGGGTAACAGGCTGCTAATTGGTTATGCCCGAAGGGAAACTAAAGTTGTTCTGGTTGATAACGGGATTAGGTTACAATTTATAGCAGAATGTCCATGCAACTTAGGATCCTGTGCTACCAAAGAGTTCAGACAACAGGAAGTCTTTGTTTATTGCTAAGTGCACAGGTGGGAGGGGCAGACTAGGGAAAGAGGGACCTGCCCTGTGAAACAAGTTGGGCTTACAGCTCTTCTAGAGGGCCTGAGTTCTGTCACTAGAACCTATATCAGGTGAATCACACTGCATATAACTCCAGATCCAGGGGATGTGATGCCCTCTTCTGATCTTGGCAGGCACCTCAGTGGCATACACTCACATAGGTACACATACACATGAATAAAAAAAAAATCTTCTAATAAAGACTTAAAAGGTCAATGCTCCAAGTTGAGGAAATCCAGGAATCCTGATTAGAGCCAGGAAGAAGATCATCTGAAGTTCACCAGTTCTGAAGACACTCTAATGCTATTACGATCCCAAGTATTATTGGGATCCAGTTGTGAACACTCGACAAGAACCTTTTACTAATGGCAAATGGTTGGGGTACATTAAAACTTTTAGTAGAAACTTATCACAGGTTCATCTTCCCAGAGCTTATTATGATTATGATGACCAACTTATTAGAACCATTTAAGAAATCACTAAGTCTATTCAGAAGGTGAACATGTTTAGTAGTGTAGGCAGTATGATTTACCTCCTCATTGATTTCTACTCTTGACCCAGAAATTGAGGAAAACATAGAGAAATAAATGAGGGAAAAGTGTTTTTTTTCATTGCATGTTGGGTTTTCATAATCCTTATTGTGTTAATATGCTACAGAAGTGGACCATATTGCCATACCTTTGATTTACTGTTTGACATGGAAGTCTTATATACAAAAGACTTAAATGACACTTATTTTAAAGGTTCAGATAAATTCAATGTATCATCATTGGTACTTAATACTTTAAAGTCAGAATTAGTGAGGATGTGGTAAATATGCATCTTTGTCAAGGTGATTTTTCTAACATTTAAAATAGTTTACCATGAGGGTTGACATTCTTGAGATGTAAGCAATTCTCTGTTATTTGAGCAATTAGAACTGAAACTATATAGAGATATAACTAGAGGAATCAGTGTACTGACTGAAAAACCCTACACTAAATTGATCTCCGAGGCTGCTTAATATTTTTTAATCTCAAAATATTTAGGCTTGCCATCTGTCCAGCCACAGTTATTATTGCTTTTCCATTCAATTATTATTCCCTGAATGTCAATTTTAATTCATTTGAACCTCTCAATGTGCAGCCAAATCTGTGAGAGAATATTAAATAAAGTATTATGCCCTGGAAATTGTTTGTCTTAAACACATGAAAAAAACCCAAAGCCTTCTAACTCTTTATTTGCCTAAATTAACATATAGTTGAATAACATATTAATTAGTAGGCAATTTAAAACCAAAGAAAATATGAAGGCCTTTAACTTCCTCAAGTAAAATTTAAAAACTGAAATGGTTGCATAGATCCTTGAGGAAAGTTTCAAATAATTTGCTAGAAGTATTTTCAGATACCTCTTTATTGAATTTTTAATATATGTTAGTTTAATTCCTTAGATAATTTGGCTAAACTTAAAAATGTTTGATTGTTTTCTTTTATGTGTGTTTTGCCTGCATGTGTGTATGTACACTATGTGTGTGCCTGATACCCTAAGAGTACAGACAAAAGCACCAGATTCCCTGGAACAGGCATTACAGGCAGCTGTGAGCTACCATGTGGGGACTGTGAACTGAACTCAGATTCTCCACAAGAGCAGTAGGTACTCTCAACCACTGAGCCATCTCTCTAGCCCCAAATTTGGCTGAATTTAAAAGAAGGGAAATATTGCCTACAAGTGAAAATTTCCATCAGTCAAATAAATAGCATTCTTAGGGACAAGAATCAGAGAGTTTTAAAACATTTACATGAATCAAAACTTCATTTTCCCATTTATACTTCCTGATAAAGTTATTTTAAAGATTGTGAAAGAGGGCTGCTTTTGTCTTCTGAGGGTTGGAATTGTACTTTTATCAGTCATTTTTGCCAGATAAAAATAGTTTGGCATATTTTACCATGCTTTGTTTTGTTTCTCCCCAGAGAAGCTTTCTTATGAGAACATTTGACAACTGCTTAAAAATGATTGAATGGTGTTGTCAACATTTATTTATTACTCATTTTATATTATTGCTTACAAAAGAAACATGTTGAAAACAGACTAACATTTAGTTCCAAGAGAAACAGTTGCTGTGCTAGTTTTTTTTTTTTTTTTATCAGGGAACTAAATGGCTGCATCAAGTCAAATAAGGAAGTATTTACTTTGGCTCTTTGTCCCGGATGTGTCTGCTGATGGTTGGCTGCCTTCACTTCTGTGGGCCAGAGCTGAGGCACAACATCTTTAAGAGAGCGTATGATGCATCCAAGTCGTTCACCTAATATTGGTCAAGAAAAAGAGCCAGGGACATTTGAATGCCAAAGTAACCCTCCAGGTCACAGCCTGTAGTGACCAATTTCTTCCCCATTAGGCATCACCTTCCAAGGATATCATGAAACTATGATGAAATCAGACCTCTCAGAATTGAATCACTTCCCTAAAGCCTATCACCTGGCAGCTAAGCCTTTAACACAGGAATCTTTTGGGAGGGCACCATATATTCAAATAACAAGCATGTTGGTACAAAAGCTAATATTTATTTCCTGAATTAAATGATCTGTGATTCAACACCAGAAACTCCAACCTAAGTCTGTAGAAATAATATGTATATGCTACATAGACATGTGCTTAATGAACTAAATTGCAATACTAAAAGTAAAGTTGATTTGGAAGATGTTTTGAATGTGGTCACTTTTTTACCTAGTTCTTTTTTTTTTAAATTTATTATTAATTTATTCTTTTTTTTTAAAGTTGTAGTTGCTTTTCTTTTTTTTTTCTTTTTTCCTAATTCTTTTTATAGAAAATGTTGTCACTTGTCAGGCTGAGGAGAATATAACTAATTTTGAAGGATTCTCTAGCAGAAGAAAGCCTTCCCCTAAACAGGGAATTATCAAAGCAAATAAATAATACAGCACTAATTGGTTCCACATGCACAGGGTATATGTATCTTACAAAACTGAAAAAGTTACCATATCAAGAGAATTTTTCCATGATCCAAACTACGGAACAAATATTTCTATTACTTTTAAAAACAACACTATACATTTGTGGCTTAAAGACAATGTTTAATGTATTCTGCTGGTTCACTAAAAGGAGAATCACTCCTTATATGTTTTTGAGTTGAAATTTTTAAATGTGTAACTAAAGATGATTTAACATGAGTTGTGAAACAAAAGCTTTTGTGCTCTTTTATTACTTATTTTTATTTTTAATTTATTCACTTTACAGCCCTAATATAGACCCCTCCTTCATCGCCTCCCAGTCCTACCCTCCCTGCCTCATAACCCTCTCTCCCTCCCCTAGGCCTCAGAAAGGGAGAGCCCTCCTCCCCTAACATCTGGCCTCAGCCCATCAGGTCTCATTCTGACTGCCTGTATCCTCTTCCTCTATGGCCTGCATGGCTGCCCTGCCAGTGGGATGTGATCAACTAGCAGGCACCAGAGTATATGTCAGAAGTAGTCTCTACTTCCCATATAATGGTGCATTAGTCTCTGCAGCAGTTCCCTCTTAGACCTGCATTTGTTGGCTCCATTAGTCTCCTTGTGGAGCTCCTGTCCTCTCCAGGTTCCCCTATTCCCCAACTCTTCCATAAGACTCCCTGTGCTCCACCCTAAAGATCAGTTGTGAGTTTCAGTATCTGCTTGGATGCCCTGCTGGGTGGAGTCTTTCAGGGGACCTCTATGGTGGACTCTGTCCTGTTCCTTCTCTTCAGCTGCTTCCATTGTCTAGTCTAGCTTTTGTGTTTTAATACTATCTCAAGAAGTTTTAAAAAACAAACACCCAGCTCCTTAAATTGTTAGACTGAAATTAGGATTCAAATATCGGCAAATGTTATAAATTCTTACCATATTTAATTAAAGTACTTTCATTTTTCACTAACGTAAACTTCATATGTCCAACAATCATAGAGACGTGACCACACACTGTGAATGTGGAAGTCACGGAAGTTTAGGAGAATGTGACGACTCTATGTTACAGAAAGCTGACAGCTTCAACAGAATGTGATTCTTGGTAGTGGAATTACAACACAAAGTGATATTTAGAAACAGATAGATGATTTTTCCTTGTGGAATTCAAGAAAGATCCTCTAGAGAAGGGAATCCTTGCTTATCTCTGACAAAAGAAGACAGAAAAAAAAAACTTATTTGGTTTCTAGTACTGTAAGACTCACAAAACAGTATGTATGCTTCCTATTCACTTCCCAGTAAAGTTTTTCTGTCACTCATATTCTCCCTTAAAGCATTTAAAATGTAGGAAACATTCTTAATTCATGATTGTAATGGGTTTCAGGGTGGACACTGTTGGTTAACTATTGCTCAAGCAGTTCTTCTGCTCAATCCACAGAGGATGAGCTCAGAGTCAGCCTCACAAGTAAAACGTTTTCCTTTATAATAAAATAGGAACATAGCGTCAAGTAGAAATTCTACCAAAAGTAGGGATATGATGCTTTGCGCCTGTACAAAAGACTAAGCTAGGGATCCATAGCCATTTTCCCATGCCCCAGCAAAGAGGACCATACATGAGTTTCAATGACCATGGATGCCTGTATGCAAGGAAATGTATAACAGTATGTTCAGTCAGGAAGAATTAGTATATTTATTTATTGCACTTGAAATGTTTCTATACCCTGTAGCAATCTCAGTTCAATAATCTAGAAATATAACTTCTGAATGGTTAGTGAATTGAAGTGAAGCTTCATATATGATATTCATGTCTATTTGAAAATACAGCTTATTTGATATTTACATGAATGAACAAAATTAATATGTATGTCTCACATCATGAAAATATGAAATTTTATTATTTTTATATCATTCAAAATCTAAAAAAATGATTTAAGTTCCCTTTAGCCATCACCACCTGTAACACGTGTAACATGATTTTAGCTGTAATAAAAGGAAGCAAAATGTAAGAGTTTTACTTAAAATATTATATATTCAATTAAAGCATCTGTTGCAAATCAAGTATACTTAATCTCCTGTTGTCCACTATTAGAAGAATATATCATAGGTAGTTTTGAGAGAATAAGTAAAACCAATTCTGACTTGACTGTTGCCTCAAGAATATGTGTTTGTGCCATTGTTAAGTACTATGACTGTACTTTATAACTAATACATAGTTTATTTCCAATATTTCACAAGGGGACACTAAGTGCAATTATTATATAAATGTAGCAAATTTGCTTTTTTTGCCTAAATTATTTATATATATACAGATAATGGATCTATTATATCAGATATACAGCAATGTGCATGACAACATCTAACATTAGTAGGTCCTGATAGAAGCATAGGTGTTAAAAAGTATCCTGGCAATATAATATGAAGGAAAATAGAATAGGTTTTGGAATCAGGCTGTGGTTTCACACTGTATTCCATTAGCAAGACCAGAGACATTTTTATAAGCAGAAAAACTAGAGACTTATATGTTGCGAATGCCAACATCTTTAAAAAGTACTGAACAAATTATTAGCAAATAAAATAAAATTTACAAAATAATTATATACCATGTTCCACAAATTTATTATTTTAGATATGCAAGGCTAGTTAAGCAACAGGTCAATTCATGTCATTCATATATACCAAGGAAGAAAAAAATACCACATGAGCACATAAAGGATTTGGAAAAGCATCTAAAACTGCAAGGGCTAGCTAGGGAGATGAGGGAGTGGATGAAGCTCTTGTCGTCAAGGCACTGGGACTGGAGTTTGGATCTTCGGGACCATCATAAAGGCTGGGCTGGTGTAGTGACCTGATTGTAACTTATTACTCTGAGAAATAGAATAAGTATCACTGTAGCACGCTAGCCAGCTAGATTAGCTGAGTCCATGAGGTCCAGGTCAGGTGAGCGATTCTGCCTCAGGAAATGATGTGGAGAGCAATCAATGATGTCAGACACATGATGTCAAACTCTGGCTTACACACACACACACACACACATACACACACACACATATACACACACACACACATATACACACACACACACACACCTGCATACTTGTAGAGATGTCTACATAGATGGATGCGCACCACACACCTACACATGGAAATAAACAAACAAGCAGAACCACAAAAAACTAGGCATACAGAGTAACTCCTTATTTTCAAAAAGAATATTTACTTGACAACTATGCTAACCTCATATGTCCGGAGCAGAGAAAGCATGTGTAAAGAGTGGTTGAAGTCCTGAGTGGATGTATGTTGTTGGCATGAGCATAGCCATGTTAAGGCCCAATGTCTGAGACCCATGTGAACTCCAACAAAGCCATAAACCCCATTACCTGTACACTGTGAGCCTCAGAGGGATGACAAATTCTTCCTCAAGTCCAAGTGTGAATGTTGGCTGTGTGTGCAAAATCTAGCAGCTACAGCAATCTCCTATAGGATGTTTGCAGCCCGAGACTGCTCACCTATAGAGATCTACCAGGACTAGCTACCCTCTCCCCCTTATGCTGCACATAACACACATGAGAGGATCCAGTTTTACAGTAGTTGGTGCTGCTCCATCAAAATGCACAGAGACCACGTGACCCTTGCTTTTCTGCACATGTATCTTCTTCATTCCCTTGCTGTTCCCTAGGACCCCAGCCCTCCTGGATTCTGGGGGTCATAGTCAGTGAGAAACAAGTGATAGTCCATCTAAAACCAGGAACAAGGTAGAGATGTTCCTTCTTATTAGTCAACACTGTTTAAATACTGGCAAATCAGGCATAACAGAAAAAAATAGAAACTCTATAGGTTGGACAAAAAAATATATGTATGTATCACTACGTGGAGATTATTGCTGATGTAAAAAATGCCAAAGAATCAACAAAATGGTCCCTGACTAGCCAGTGACTATAGCAAAGTTACCAGACATAAGGTTAATAAACAAACTTAACCGTTCCTAGACACCTACTATGAATAGCTGTTTTTGAAGTAAAGTAACAGACATTTACTTAAATGTTAAAAATATACAAATGTCTTCAAAATGAAATATGAAAACATTTAGAAAATTTAATTATAATGCAGGATTTAACTGAGAAAAACTATAGATATCTAACAAAAGATATCAATTGCATCCTGAGAAAATTAGAAGATAGTCTGTGCCCATGTATAGAAGGCCCCAATATATTTAAGATATCTGTTGCCTCTACCTTACATTCAATTACTTTGAGAATAATGGCACAGATCTGAAAATTAATGTGGGAATATAAAGGACTCAGGATATCCAAAATAATAGTGACAACAATGAAGTAAAATTTTGTCAACCTTGACTTACCCGCTTATTTCACAGCTATAGTTATAAAAACTGTGTGATGCTGGTGAGAAAACAGACAAATAGGTCAAAAGAGAGGAGCAGTGAGAAACATACCCAACTGCCACAAATAAAAACAACTGCTCTCTGACAAAGACACAAAGCAATTCAATGGAGAAATGACAATCTCTCATGAAATGGTGCTGGGCAGCTGTGTTTCACTTGGAAGCACTTGGAAAGAATCCAAACTTAGACTTTTTTTCTTTTTGACAAAAATTAACTGAAAATGCATCACAGTTCTAAACGTCTAACAAAACTATGCTTTTATAAGGCTTGGTGATGAACTTTTTAAGTATAAACTAAAAATGTTATCCAAGATAGAAAATAAAAAGATCATTTAGACCTGATTAAAATAAAAAAATCTTATTCTCTCTAAGAGTCACAGGCTGGAGAGATGGTTCAGCAGTTGAGAGCCACTTGGTATTCTTTTTTTTTTTTTAAGTTTTTATTAATTTATTCTTGTTACATCTCAATGGTTATCCCATCCCTTGTATCCTTCCATTCTTCCCTCCCTCCCATTTTCCCCTTATTCCCCTCCCCTATGATTGTTCCTGAGGGGGATTACCTCCCCCTGTATATGCTTATAGGGTATCAAGTTTCTTCTTGGTAACCTGCTATCCTTCCTCTGAGTGCCACCAGGTCTCCCCCTCCAGAGGACATGGTCAAATATGAGGCACCAGAATACGTGTGAAAGTCATACCCCACTCTCCACTCAATTGTGGAGAATGTTCTGTCCATTGGCTAGATCTGGGTCGGGGTTTAAAGTTTACTGCCTGTATTGTCCTTGGCTGGTGCCTTAGTTTGGGCGGGACCCCTGGGCTCAAATCTGCCTATCATAATATTCTACTTTTAGGTTTCTAGTACCCTCTGGTGGGAATGCAAACTAGTACAGCCACTTTGGAAATCTAGCTGGTGCTATCTCAGAAAACTGGGAATAGGGCTTCCTCATGACACAGCTTTTCCACTCCTTGGAATATACCCAGAAGATGCTCCAGCACACAACAAGAAACTTTGCTCAACCATGTTCATAGCAGCCTTATTCATAATAGCCAGATCATGGAAACAGCCTAAATGTCCCTCAGTAGAAGAATGGATAAAGAAACTGTGGTACATATACACTATGGAATACTACTCAGCTATTAAGAACAAGGAATTCCCGAAATTTGTGGATAAATGGATTGAGCTAGAAATGATCATAATGAGTGAGTTAACCCAGAAGCAGAAAGACTCAAATGGTGTATACTCACTTATATCTGCATACTAACCCAAGGGGCATGTCCCAGGAAAGCCTTTCCTTACCAGGATACTGGGACAGAGGGGAGGACATCCTTTTGGGACTCTAGATGAAAGAAGTATGGGAGAATAGCTAAGCCACTTGGTATTTTTGCATTGGACCCAAGTTCAGCTACAGAACCCACATGTTAGCTCACACCCTCTTTAATTCCAGTTCCAGGGAATCCTGTGCTGTCTTCTGGTGCCTGAAGATAAAACACCCTGTGGTTAACATACAGACATGCAAGCCACATCCTCATACACATTAAATAAATACATCTTAAAATAAGAAAAGAAGACAAGCCACAAAACTGGTGGATGATCTAATTGAAACACATATATAATAAAGGGCCCATTATCTAAAATATAAAAATATACAACTTAGAATGCTGTACTTAGGATTGGACCTATTCCAATATATTTGAGGTTTTTTTTGTTTGTTTGTTTTGCTAGTATTCTATTTATTATTATTATTAATTTATTCATATTACATCTAAATTTTTATCCCTTGCTTGTCTCATTCTGTTCCTCCCTCCCTCCCTCTTTCACCCTGTTTCCATCCCCTGGGTCTGTGACAGAAGGGGGACCTTCTCCCCCACCATAAGGTCACAGCCTATCAAGTTTCATCTTGATAGCCTTCCTATTCTTTCTCTGAGTGCTACCAGGCCTCCCCACCAAGGGGAAGTGGTCAAATATGAGATACCAGAGTTCATGTCAGAGTCAGTCCCCACTCTCCACATGACTGTGGAGAATGTCCTATCCCTTGGATAGATCTGAGTAGGGATTCAATATTTACTGCATGTATTGTCCTTGGTGCAGTAGTTTGAGCAGAATTCCTTGGGTCCAGAACTGACCATCATGATGTTCTTGAAGATTTTAGGACCTTCTGGATCCTTCTATTTCCCTATTCTTCTGTACTTCTCTCACTTAGAGTCCCAACTGGAGGTCTTCCCATTTATCCCAATCTCCTGGTAAGTGAAGACTTTTAGGGGACATCTCTGTTGGGCTAGTGTCCAATTATAAGTGAATATATACCATGTGAGTCTTTCTGAGTCTGGGTTAACTCACTCAATATGATCGTTTCTAGTTCCATCACTTTGCCCACAAATTTCAGGATTTTCTTGTTTTTAATACCTGAGTAGTATTCCATAGTGTAAATGTACCACCATTTCTTTATCCATTCTTGACTGAGGGACATTGTTTCCAGGTTCTGGCTATTACAAATAATGCTGCTAGGAACATGGTTGAGCATATGTCCTTGTGTGGTGGAGCACCTTCTGGGTATATTCCCAGTAGTGGTTTAGCGGGGTCTTGACGTAGCCCTGTTTCCAGTATTCTGAGAAAGCACGAGATTGATTTCCAAAGTGTTTGTACAAGATTGCACTCCCACCAGCAAAAAAGGTTTCTCTACATCTTTGCCAGCATATGCTGTCACCTGAATTTTTGATCTTGGCCATTATGATGGGTGTAAGATGGAATCACAGGGTCATTTTGATTTGCATTTCTCTGATGACTAAGGATGCTGAGAGCATTTCTTTTTTTTTTTTATTAATTTATTCTTGTTACATCTCAATGGTTATCCCATCCCTTGTATCCTCCCATTCTTCCCTCCCTCCCATTTTCCCCTTATTCCCCTCCCTTATGACTGTTCCTGAGGGGGATTTCCTTCCCCTGTATATGCTCATAGGGTATCAAGTCTCTTCTTGGTAACCTGCTGTCCTTCCTCTGAGTGCCACCAGGTCTCCCCCTCCAGGGGACATGGTCAAATATGAGGCACCAGAGTACAAGCATTTCTTTAAGTGTTTCTCAGTCATTTGATATTCCTCTGTTGAGAATTCTCTGTTTAGTTCTGATGCCCATTTCTTGATTGGGTTTTTTGGTCTGGTGGTATTTAATTTCTTGAGCTCTTTATATATTTTGGATATTAGACTTTTGTCAGATGTAGGGTTGGTGAAGATCTTTTCCCAGTCTGTAGGCTGTTGCTTTGTTCTGTTGACAGTATCTTCTGCCTTACAGAAGCTTTTCAGCCTCATGAAGTCCCATTTATTAATTGTTGACCTTAAGGCCTAAGCTGTTGGTGTTCTGTTCAGGAAGTTGTCTCCTATGCCAATGAGTCCCAGGCTCTTCCCTACTTTTTCTTCTATCAGATTTAGTGTCTCTGGTTTTATGTTGAGGTCTTTAATCCATTTGGACTTGAGTTGTGTGCATGGTGATAAATATGGTTCTACTTGCATTTTTCTACATGTAGACATCCAATAACTGAGCTTTTTATAAAAGAAAATTTGTACAGAGACTGAAGTCCTCAGAGAAAAGACAATACATGACAGAAATAAGAATACCAAGTAAAGATGAAGGCAGAGGCAGGAGAGTTTGTCTACAAACCAAAGAACCCTGAGGACAGCCAGAACCTCACCAGAAGCCAGGGAGAGGCTCCCTTACAGCCATGAAAAGCAATATTTTATACTAGCCTTTTGACATAGACATTTAAATACTAGAGTAATGAGGCAGTCAGTTTCTATTGAGATAAGCCATATAATTTGGGACACTTTGTTATGGAAATTATAGGAAACTAATATAGTAATACTGCGAAATTATTCAAAGAAATTGAAACTTCATGGTAACACAAATAAGGTTAGGATTTCAACAAATCGACAGGGGATAGGATGTAGTAAGAGGCCAAGGTCATAACTGTACATGAATGTTTATAGCAGGTTTGTTTCTAACTGAAAAAATGTAGAATCGAGCTAGATAGTTTTCAGTAAACAAATAGATAAATAAATGGTCAATGTTATGGAAAATTATCCACTGCTAAAAATAAATGAGCTATGGGCCATGAAAAGACTTAGAAGTGGCTTAAATACATGTTAATAAGAGAAAGAAACAAGTTTGCAGAGGCAACATGGTGTGTGGGCCCTACCAAATCATGTTCAGGTAGAGACAAGATTGTGGAGCTAGTGAAGGTGTTTACCATGTGCAGAAGAGCTCAGCAGGTGGGATAGACGCTGGGATGGGTGAATTTTAAAGCAGGGGGCAGCTCTGTGTAGAATTCCAGTGGTGGGTACCCTACACTAGGCTAAAGACACACTCAACTGTACCCAATGGAATACAGGTGCTACTTAAGAATAAGGCATTAGCAACTGTGACAAATGGACTCTGTTAATGAGAAATAAGATAGTAGAACAGGAGCTTTCTCTGTACTTGCTGGTCATTTCCCCTCTTATAAACCTTATACTATTTTAAAACTGGTCTAACAGGGAAACTATTCTGCAATATTTATTAGTTACGTGTAGTGAGTATAAACATGTTTTTGTTTTGATCTCAAGTGTGGGATGTGAAACAGACTTGTGTAAGGGTGTGCTGCGCGAGTGTGTTTCCCCCCCTCGCCCCCCCCTGCTGAAAACAGACTTGTGAGAAAACAGATGATGTTTGTCCACTGGAAGAGGAACTGTCTCTTGAGGGGGCATGGTCTTTGCCAACTGATAAACATATGTATGCCCAAAACAAGAGAGGGGGCTCTTTTATCTTAGCTTTTCATCACTCCACTTCAAGATGCTCCTAGAGAGAACAACTCCCAAGAATGCCTGCAGGCTTGACGTTTCAGCTACGGCTGTGGGCTCTGGCTGCTGCTCTGGGCTACAGAGGCTGCAGTTGCAGTCATCTTCGCTGAATTGCTAGTTTGCTCTTTAACTGGTCTATTGTAATCCTGCTGACTATGCAAGTGCAATCATCCAAGGAAAGGAGTGTAAAAAAGGTCTACTTCTCCTGTTCCCATTAACCTCCTTTCTCTCCTATCTAGAGTAGGTGGGTTGGAAGAGAGGTTATAAGCATTAAAGAACCCCAAATAGTTTAAAGCCTACAGTTGTGTGTGATGGGGTGATGTTACCCTCTGGGGTCTCAGTTTTTCATACTTACCTTTCTTTGTGATACTGGAGAAAAACTCGGTTTTTTTAAATTTAATTTTATTATTTTTAGGAATGCTTTACCAGCTTATATGTGCACTTATATGCTGCCACATGTATGCCTGGTACCCAGGAAGCCAGAAAAAGAGCATCAGATGCCTTGGACAGAATTACATACTATTATGAGCTACCATGTAGACACTGGAGATAAAAACCAAGTCCCCTGGAAGAACAATCAGTGCTCTCAATGACTGAGCCATCATTTTAGCCCCAAACTCAGTTTTCCTTTTGTTAAAAGAGGGTAAAGACTTGCCTTCTACAATAGTGTAAGAATTGACTGTTTATAAACTTCACAGTACAAGGTGTTCTACTTACTACTGATTTAAAAAAAAATTAACACACAGAGAAACCCTGTCTCGAAAAACAACAAAAAAAATCTAATTAAAGAGAAATATTTCATAGATGGCACACGCTAACATTTATTTGAAAGAAACAAGGCTCTGACATAGCTACACAGTGGCCTATTATGAATTTAATAGACACTATAGAACAACATTCAGCTTCATTGCTTTTCTCACTGGGGTTGTGTGTGGTACACAGTACTAAAACAATCACACTGAATGAGAGATCCTCTGGTTATAAGCGTTTCTGCAAGCAAGGGCTGGGGAGCCCTATGCAGCTTCCTGACCTTATGCACACATAGGAATATAATGTGGAACTTACAGAGTGGTGTTACCATGACAGATAACTATGGACGCAGCTTCAGTGCCTCCTCCCCAGTGCTCCATTAATGCAATCCTGCTCAGACAAGCAAGAATTTAGAAGCATATTAGTGAGCATATGAGCTCTTTAGGGACCCTTAATAATGACTTATCTCTTCTTATTTTATTAGAAATCTTGCCTTTACTAGCAGGTAAGGTTGGAAATCAGCTTTTTGTTGTCTAACTCAATTTTTAAATCCTGGCAAATGTAAAGCTCACAGGCTGGTGGCAGCATTTGTAAATTAAAGATTACTTTAATCTTCAGTGACAGAGATTTATGAAATATTGCTTTAAATTTGTGCTTCATGTGCTCAAGCAAATTGAGTTTATTTTATAGACAAAAGCAATTTGAGGAAAACCATAGATTACTTTGGCCACTGAAGGGTATAAATTATCTCTAACTAAATGTTGGCAGTACTGTATGTTGAGCTATTTAGATAAAACATGTTTTTGACATTTATTGCCAAATGATACCCTCCTTCACACTCCTGAATTGTATGAAGTTGAGTATAAAATGAATCATTAAGGGAATTAGTAATCCTTCTTTTGACATGAATCGCATTACCCAAGGATGTGAAAATTTGAATGTATTTTTCTAAGTAAATTATTGTGAAAAGGTACCCAAACCTATTATAATGAATTTAAGGTAGGCAGAAACATTATACGACCCACATGCATAATTCGTAGGCAAATTTGCTCCCATTATTTAGGATTTTATGCATATTCATTCCCACAGAGTATAATCCCACATAGAGCCAAGGTAAGGAATCATCCTGATGGTGGTTCTCACTCACATATAGAGAGAAGTTCATTCAGTGCTCAAGGCTTTCTAGTGGACACCCTACATCCAGCGTTGGTGTTGCTGTTATTATCCTCCTCCCCCAAGAACAGAAAAGAGGCATCCATTATGAAGAAAGCCCTGCACCTGAAATAAAAATATATATGCCTTAAAACTCCAAGTAATATAGCATTTAGTGGGCAAAAGAGGCTAATGTGTACTTATGTATAAACATTAAAACACAGCAAATCACACAGACTCAATGGCTGGGGAAGTGTGAAAGATGAAGAATGTATAGATGATTAAAAACAGCTGCTGAATTTGGGCTCAGAAAAATAGTTATTTTATAATATTTACAATCATGCTAGAGCAACCCTCAAAAGTGAGTTGTGTGATGGCGTGTAGCAACTACTAGTCAACAGTATTCCAATTTAATAATTTAAAAATGAGTCATTTTGGCTGCCACTAATTGGAAAGAGAATAATGGGTCTTGCTTAATAGTTTAGCTTCCCCCTCCAAAAGAAACAAACGTTTCTCTAAATAACTCTAACAGAAGCATTGCCCTCATGTTACTTCTGTCTCCGATGTCTACAGCACGCAAGCAGCCTTTCCTCCCGACTGACACAATTTAACAGAGAAGTTATGTCTGTATATCAAAACCTTCCCAGCAGGAAAATTAGACAAGATTCTGTTTCACTCATCTTGTGATGGATGTTTTCCATGGTAGCAGCCATCATCTGTTCCTTCATGGCCACTGTTAATCCCTCTACACTCTTGGTTGTGCTGAGATGTGTTACCAATTTTTCTCATCTGTTTTCTATGCACTTTTTTTGCTCTCATGCTCATTGCTGCCTTTAGTTATGTTAGGGATTCTTTTTTTCAGTCTGTAATTTTCACTGATGGTTTGTGTGTTGTAGATTATATCTTTTCGTGGATAGCATTACATCATTTTGAGTCACAAGTATGAAAACAGTATTTTTCCTTAATATTTACGTAGGATCTGTCTATGTTATCACTTTCTTTTCCTGCAGAAGGGGAAAGCTTGACAAGATTGGAATATTGCACCAATTCTTCTCTTTATTATTGGCTTTCATTATTGTCATTATTATAACTTTTAAAGACGAAACTTCGAGTTAAATAGTAAATTTCCACCAAGTATGTAAATATTGTTGTCTGCATTCCATCCCTCGGTTCTAGGACATCTTAAAGATAAAGTTCTCTTTGTGGCTGTTGAAGCTTTAGGATTTTATAACTTTTAAGGTAAAGAAATATCCTCATTTCATGAGTGCTATTGACAGTAGCTTAGGTAGGCATAGAAGGCAAAGTTGAACTTCTTTCCCAATAACAATATGTACCTAATGTTCCATTGTGTTCTGCAATCTGTTTTGGCTCATGCACACTACTGGGTCCTTTCATGCCATTTACAAGTATTTTCTTTCTTTCTTTCTTTCTTTCTTTCTTTCTTTCTTTCTTTCTTTCTCTTGCTCTCTCTCTTTATCTCTTTATCTCCCTTTCTTCCTTTACTCCTACTTGCCTTCCTTCTTTCATAATTTCTTCCTTTCTCCATCCCTCACTCTCTCTGACGGCCTTTTTTTTTTTCTGTCTTTGCCTCATTTAATTCCCTCTTCTCCTACCAGTCTTCCCTTTCACCTTATCCCACCAACAGCTTAGGTTGGCACTGAACTCACGATCTTCCTGTGTCATCCTCCTGAGCCATAGGATTAAAAGTGTATGCTTTCATGTACTTCTGATTATGTTGCAGGTACGATTAGTAGCTCTTGAGTCTTATAGGCTCTAAATGACTGAAGTCTAAGCCTGGTATCACTTACCTACCTGGCCTTGAATGGCAGTCCTGCAGGAAGTACCAGCACTGCATACAGTCTGTCCTGGTCTCTACACATGTTAGCCGTTCCATGTACCCATGTGAGGCACATCCACTATAACATTTTAAAATTTATTTTACTTGATATATCTACTGATAATAAATAAATAGATAAATAGTTATAAAATAACTATTAAAATATTCTGTTCAGTATATTTCTTCCACATCTCCTCTCAACAGCTTGTATTAATAGTAGCTTGTAAACACAATCACTTGAAAATTCCTTTTATCATGATTACCTTGTAGGTTGTCTTAAAGCCTGGGTAAAAATAAGTGATTTTCACATTTGTAAAATTTCAAAAACAAATATTTGTTTATGTTTTGTATAGTTATCATACTATACGGAATTTTTTCTGTGTTTTCTCATCGATTAATAAATCTTTTTGGCTGAATTTTGTGTCCTAAGAACCTGACGTCTACCCCTAAAACAGTCTTCCTTCTTCTCAGTTGCAGCAGATCATAGGTACATATGGGGAACCAGGGTGAAGGGAAGGGGAGAAAAGGCTCGGGAAAGGGGAAAGAGAATGAATAAATGACTATTCCATTTTCTTGCCTCCTTCCAGCCTGTGCAGTTCCTGTAATGGCTACTTCTTCACAGCCACAGCTGCTAGAAAGTTCACTGGGAACAAGCCTGGGTAGTGCCTCACCTTTTCTTTCTTCTTTAATATCAAGAGTGAGCTGATGTTAGAGGTGTGCAAAATAGAACTTCTTTGCCTAATAAAAGTGCCTGGATATCTCTCTGCCATGGGAAATGAAAGACAGATAATTTACAACATGCAGGGCATTCAAATCCTTATTAGTTGCAGGTGAAATGATTGTATGCTAGTAAATTGCAAGCTGTTTGGAGAATGATCTTGTGTCATAGGAAGGTCACTGTTGACATCCCTAAGCGGCATACAGAAATAGGATAAAATGTTTCAGTTTTCAACAAAGCATTGTAGAAAATCATGAATTATTTTGGGATGATCCTAAAGGAATTGCCTGGATTTACACTTTTAAAAAGAAAGATATGTTTAAGAATCAAATGTAGAGTATGGATGTCTTAGTTTATGAGTTGGAACAGTAACTTAATCTGTTTCCATATCCCTTCCTCCATCTCTTTGTAATTTTGAGTAGTATATGTATGTGCATTATGTGCAAGTGTGTGTATGTTCATGGGCTTGTGTATGCTTATAGGCAAGAGGCAAAGAAGGATGTTGGACACCCTGTTGTCTTAACTCTCCACCTTGTTTTGAGACTCAGTGTATAAGCCATGCTTACAGAACCTTAAAAAAGTACATTTGGTGTAATTACTATCTGGTGGTCATTCAGAAGCTATACTTTTTGTTGAGTTAAGGTATGTATAGGTATTACTGTCTCTTTTGTTCTCATTCCAGCAATATAGGACATGTAGCATACCACATTGACTTCATTGGACCTAATTTCAAAGAAAAGTCCAATGTTAATCAAGGAGCACATAATTTTTATCTTGAAGATTAGCATACTGTAACGATTATTCTTTCTCACCCAAAGGGTGGCTCCTTTTCTGAGAAAGTGCTTCTAAAACCATTAATAATGCAAAATATTGTAACCTTTGATCTCTCTGGCTATAGATGAATTGTCCCTGGAGGTATGTGTCAAATTAGTAATGTGTAGTTCAAATTCTTATGATTACTTCACATGTATTCTAAGCCTCCACTGGACTTGTCATTGGTTCCCTTTCTGTAGATTACGGTGGGCATTGGGGCAAGTCATCTAACTCACACTGCACAATATTATAAAGCAAGTGTGACCAAAAGGCCAAAGTCAGCTACATGAGATCTAGAGTAAAGTTTATAGTAAAAACCTGTGTCTGGAGGATAGTAGTAAACTTGTCCATGTAATGGTAGTCTAGAGAACCACACAAGAATGTAACAAAATTAGAGATCGGGCTCAAAGAAGGCTCCTGGCTGAAAAAACACTTTTGCATGACTTGAAGGACATACCAAATTCTTCACTCATAAGTTTGTTGTGTAGGGTAAGTCATGTCATCTACACTGATCTACCAATATGACTATTGGCTGGAAAATATCAATCCCGTGCTCTGGCATCTGCCTTGTGCAGGTAGACACAGGTGAAAACAAGCTACTGCCTCTTACCTTGATATACCACTGCAGAGTACCTGTAGAACTTGGCTGTGTTTCTTCCACAGAACAACTTGAGCTCTTCTGCTAGCAAATAACGTCTTCTCATGATGACCACTACGATGGCCACTCACAGAGAAGCAGCCCTGGGGTGGGGTGGGCCTCTCCTTGCCCCTGTTTAGAATCACCAAAGTGAAATGCTGAAAATATGTAATTAGAAACCAAGACGCTATGGAGAAGACTCTGGAGATATGATTCACATGGAAGATGAGTGCATTGTAAGACATTAGACAGTATTTAAAATGTGTGCTTTGTACATTGATGCTATAGCAGCAATGTCGGGAAGATATAAAAGATTACACATTAGGTTCAAACTGGTAACTCTGAAATTGAGGTAATATGTTTTTCTGTTCACAAGATTTCTTATATGTGAAGATTTGCTTGGTGTTCTAGAATCCACATTAAAAATCCTGTCAAAGTGACAAATTTATTACAATCCAAGCCTTTATATTCTGATTCTATTTTCATTAAAAAAGGGTATCATAATTTCACATTCTGCTGTTTCATATTTCAATAGGCTGATTGTTAAGAAAATTGCCATGTTGTTTTGGGTTCTTTTTGCAGGGGAGATCTGGTAGCACTCAGAGGAAGGACAGCAGGTTACCAAGAAGAGACTTGATACCCTATGAGTATATACAGGGGGAGGTAATCCCCCTCAGGAACAGTCATAGGGGAGGAGAATAAGGGGAAAATGGGAGGGAGGGAAGAATGGGAGGATACAAGGGATGGGATAACCATTGAGATGTAACAAGAATAAATTAATTAAAAAAATAAAATAAAAGATGAAAAAAAAAGGAAAATTGCCAAGAACACTCATTCTCTCTCTCTCTCTCTCTCTCTCTCTCTCTCTCTCTCTCTCTCTCTCTCTCTCTCTCTCTCTCTCTCTCTCTCTCCTGTGTGTGTGTTTCTCATAATACATTAGATGAGAGATTGGCTTCCCAAAATGATTCACTTAATACAAAAATAAAATTACCAAAATAAACTGAAGAGTACAAGAACAGTGAGAAAATGTGAATGTATACTGAAAAGAAGTATCAACAAAATTTAACTGCAAAGATTAATTTAAATGCTTTTAAATGATACCTAATTGAGGTTTGATTTTGAATCTTAATCATAAATTACTTCTTAAATTTTTAGAGGGAAATCTATATAGTCCAGGAGGAAAGCTTCATTAATAGATATATTTTCTTAATAATTAAAAAACTAGAGGAGTTTCAGACTTTGAAAATAACTTGTGAAACAAAAAGAAATTTTAGAAGCTCCACCCAGTTGCTACTATCTCAACTTAGTGAGCTGTATTTGCTATAATTGGCGAACCAACATTATACATTATTAACTAAAACATATTACTTAGATTCCTAATCTGGTTTCTTTTCCTTTTCAGTATAATTTCTAGTGTAATTAATATCTTACAGCTATTGTCACATCTCATTTGGTCCCATGTGATTGAAACATTTTCTTAGCCTTCCCTCACTTTTGAGGACTTTAAACGTTTTGATTTTTCCTAATCATATGATATTTTACACAGTCTTGTTTTACTGGTTTTATTTCATGATTTCTCAAAATGAGACTGTGTTTGCTTGTGTTTGTGTGTGTGTGTATGTGTGTGTGTCTATGTGTGTGATATGTGTATCTGTGTGTGTTTGTATGTGTGTGCACATGTGTGTGTGTGTGTGTGTGTGTGTGTGTGTGTGTGTGTGTGTGTGT
>OU015744.1:117240679-117289340 GCA_907169655.1 Acomys percivali | reverse complement strand
ATCTATCTATCTATCTATCTATCTATCTATCTATCTATCTATCTATCTATCTATCTATCTACCTACCTATACAGGCACATGATGCCTTAAAGAGGTCCATGACTTAAAAGTAAATATTTAGAACTAGCAAAAATGGAGCACATAATTTTACATGGTGTGTACATGAATTTGGTTGCAGTACAAAGTGAAAAAATAAGTTTCTAGGTGAGTTTATAAAAGCACCTTTTTTCTGTCTTAAAAATATTCTAATATGACTTGTATAACCTTTCAAAATCAAAATCTTTATAAAATCCCACTTAAAGGTTAGAATGAAAAATAGTAACACATGAACTTTTTAAACCTTTAGAGGGGATTATATGCAAAAGAATCAGTGGCTATAATGGGATTGGGGTAACACTTCAACACTCTAGTTATTTACTTACTTAGGTAGACTGAAAAAACAAAATAACCTACAGTCATGTCAGTCAGTTTCACTCCCCAGTTCATCAGATTATGACTGTGGGTGTCCTATGCATATCAAGCATGCTTCCGGGATGAGCAAATGCACTGAAGTTTTGCAGTTGTGCCATTTTTTTTATTCTCTCACAGAGGCATATGATAGGCACATTCCTTGTTATAGGTTAGCTAGAAAAAGATATCTGCCATGAATAATGTCTACGTGATCCCGAAACAAGCAGCAGAGGCAGTCTCGGAAGACTACATACACTGAAGGAAACGGGAGGTGTGGGGGGCCAGAGTCAGTGTGTTCTTGGTTGTCGAACATCCAGGGTGTGATTCACACAAGGGAAGTTGAGGACAAGCGACAAGGTCATTATTAGAAGTTGGCACTCCCTAAGTGTGTCTGGGCTTTGATCAGAGGATCAAAATGATATTGGTTAATTTTAAAAACACACTGAAGCTGTTGACTGAAGGAGAGCTTCGAGAAGACAAGCACGGGAGCGGGAAGATCAGAGAAAAAAAGCTGTTGCACCAGTTTCACAGGTGACGTGGTTAGAATTTTAATTATTTTGTGCCTGTGGAATAAGTGAGACACAGTCATGTTTGGAATATATTGTGAACCAAGAGCCAATGAGATTTGTTAATAAATTGGCTACTGGGCGTGAGAGACAAAGGAAAGCAATAAATGATTCAAGAGTAAAAGGCCAGAGTTAATTTCATGTAAATAATGAGTATACCACGTTTGGGAACCGCATGAGTCCAGCCCCATTCGGTTCTCCTCTGCCTGAGGTATGACAGGTAACTGTCTAATCCGATTGTTCCCTTCGTCTGGTCTGTGACCTTCTAGGAACGGAAAGTGTCCTACTACTCTTTCTGTCATCAGCATTTACTATGGTGCCTGATAAAGAGTAGGTACTCAGCATGCTTTACAAAATGATTATATTATTAATGTAAATGCATTATAAGTGAGAGCATGCTCTTTATTTTGTATATTAGAAGGTTAAAATTATAAGTATTGAGTTAATTTCTGTGTTTAGTCAGATTTCTTTAGTTCTAAGCAGGCTTGAATCTAGTTTTCTAAGTTGTTTTCTTAAAACAATTATTGGTCAAAATGCAATGATTAGATAAGTCCATAGATCCTTTGTCGAAAGACAGAGCTGTGAACTTGTAAAAATCAAAATAATTCAGTTTAACCAGGCCTGCAGCGTGTTCAATGAGAGTGATTAAGCTAATCTACATTCTAAGCGTGGAACTTCACAAAATATTTCTGGTGACTTAGAAAATCTGTGGGCTCTTAAACTTTCTGTGTTTTACCCATTGAGAACCCTTGTTAAATTTTTTCTTGTATTAATTAGGAGACTCCTTTCTCTATTTCTATATTGTCATATATCCAGGACAACATGGCATTAAGCCCGGATTCCCATTCCTTTCTTCTCGTTGACATCTTATCAGACATAGAGGTTCTTTACACTTCTTCTCAGTACCTTCCTATACATCACTTTTTGGTTGATAACTCTTCCTAGATTTCAGAGTTCACTGCTTCATTCCTTTAGAAAAGAAAGTCTGGGAGCCCCACCCCACTTACTGAAAGGGTACTGCATTTTCCCCACTGGCTCTTTTAAGTGTCTCCACTTCCTACTGACATTTCTGGCATGGATCCACATGCCCTGTTGTCTGCCTGGAGATCTCAGGTGACCTTGGTCTACGCAGAGGAGCTTTCTTGCTATTTCACTTCCTCCGTGCACTGCAATGTCCAATGTTGGCATCACTGCTGTGCTTTTGTCTATGGAGGCTTCTACCTAATGACTAAACTATCTGATTCTCCTCTTGCCAACCTAAAAGCTGAGTAACTCTTCAGACAGGGTTTGAGGACAGCCTTCTGCAAAGGACATAGCTTCCTCCAATATCTCCCCATGAGCTTTGCTGCTTTGAATGCAATTCATGCCTTCTAAAATAGAATGTAATAGTATTGGAAGTTTCACCTGAGCTTTGATTTTTTTCAAATAGGCTGTTTCAAGAAGGGAAAGGACCTATGATTTCAATACTTGGTATCAACAACTTTTCAGCTGCCTTATGCAGTTAGTATAGCTGTACCCTGACATCCATGAAGGGTTGAGTCTGGGAGCTCCTGTGGACAGAAGAATCTTCAGGCATACTAAAACTTAGATAAACCGGTATAATATTTGATAAAGCTTAAATGTTTCCTCCTCTTTGCTTTAAATCATATCTAGATTTCTTACAATATCTCATAAAATGTAAGTGTTATTTGAATAGTTTTATATGGCATCAGAGTTATGAAAACTATCTGTACATGCTTAGTATAGATTCATTTTTTTCAATTTTTTTTTAAATCTAAATTTTCTCCATATCTGAAGTCAGTTTACAACCTGGAAGTCTAGAGTTGAGGTGATTCCATAGAGCCTCAGCCCAAAAGGAATGATCTAAAAGAAAAGAGAAAATACATGACCTGAATGCCACTCCCATCTCAGTGCCATAAAGAGTGTGCAAACTGAAGATAGAGTTCTTTCCAGCTGACCTCAGCCTGATTCTACTCAGTCTGCCCATGGAGCCAGTCTTCATCAGTTACCAGGCAGCAAAGGAAAGAACGCCAATTAGTTACAAATAACACCAAGGGAGAATCTTCTTAAAGTTCATTCTTATGGTTTTGAGAATATTTTCCCTAAAGACTTCTCTTGTGTCAGAACTGGAAAGTGTGCTTAATTTAACTCTGTACTTTGTATGGTCTCTGGTTGTAAAAACTTCAGTTCTAATAGAAAAGAATTTATTAAACAAACACACAAAAAAATAAATCCACAGATGTAGACCCTCCAGATATAGAGGACCAACTATATACTTTAAATGTGGTAAGTGCATATATTGTCTTGGTTATATTTATGGTATATTGTAAAATATATTAAGTGTATTTTATGTTCATGTCTGTGTATCATTCAAGTACAGGATTGGCTACTGACAGCCACTCTATCTACATTCATCCTTTTGACTTTAGTGTCTATTTTTACTGAGCCTTTTGACACCAATTTAATCTTAGCCCACAACCAAAGTATTGTGGAATAAATTTTATAACTTATTTGAGATGACTTTATGATATACATATCATCCATTTATGATACCTGTTACACTGTTTTACAGAGTCATTATAGCATAAAAATGATATAATTGAGATTTTGGCCATTAGTCATACTGAAAGTAAAACCCCAGATTTACCTTTTAGTTACTGGGGGGTCAAACTGAGCTCAAACTTTCAGTAAGCCAATTACTGGAGACTGCAGAAGCAAAGCAGCTGCCCCTTTCCCTAGATACCCAATAGGTATAAAAAGAAACAACAGATCCCTGTAGTTAAAAAAAACAGGTTCTCTTCCCCATTCTTCCCATAAACAACCCCACTTCCTTGTCTTTAGCTACAAAACCCCAGCTTGAATCATGTAGTCTGTGCTCTCCTGAACTGTGGTTGGTGTGTTTCTGGGTTCTATGTCCTGATTATAGTGCACCCAGATCTGGAGATACCACCTCTCCTGTATGGAATAAAGCCTGCTGCTACTATTTGAGGTTTTCTTATCTTTTCTTTTTTCCCTAAACACTTAATTAGTAAATACCCTTACAGCCTTTGTATATGTGTATCAACTAAAGAGAAAATGACTCGATCCAAGATGGCAGCACTAATCATGCAATGTGTCTGATTGGCTGGACTGAACTGAGGGATTTGGCTGGGAGCTAAAAGAACCAGAGCTGGAGTGCCTTTTAAGAGGGGTTCACACTGTGTAGAGCATGGGGGGCTTCTGGCCTCGGCTATCCAGATGGTCCACGGGGGAGTCCCTGCATCCTCCAATCTCCAGAGTCTGGATGCATGGCTGCCTTCAAGCTGCATCTGCACTTTACATTTAATACTCTGTCTGGGATGGAACTGTGAGCTGCAGAGCATCAGCTTCTGGGTCTACTAGACCATGGGAGACCCCAGGGTGTGGAGCATTGGTGGATTTGACCTCAGGTCACCAGGACAATCCACAGAGAGTTCACGGGTCCCAGCAGGCACAGGCACAGGCACAGTCTCGAAAGCCTAACTAGCCACACTATAGCTAGTAAGCTGCACCCCTTGCTCTGAGCTTCAAAAAGAATTGTGGGTAAGAGGACACCACTGCCTGGGCCTTTCATCCAGAGATCCCATGGAGCAGAAAACAAGTGAGGACACCACTGCCTGGGCCTTTCAGCCAGAGATCCCATGGAGTAGAGAACAAGTGAGGACACCACTGCCTGGGCCTTTCAGCCAAAGATCCCATGGAGCAGAGAACAAGTGAATCTGACCTCACCTGGCAAATACACGGAAAGTTTCCATATCTAAACCCACCTGATCCATGAAAGGGTTCCCTGAACCCCACAGGTAAGGGGTCTCAACCTATAGCCACTCGCACATGAGCTGCTACCACCGTTGATACCACCTGGTACCACAGACAGAGAGGTGACAAAGGCTAGCATAAAACAGAAACAACAAAAGCCAAAATAATAAAGCATTTCCAGAACCCAGTTATCCCAAGGCAATCAGCCCTGGAAACTCAAACACAAATGAAACACAAGAAAATAACCTCTAATCCTTCATAATGGAGATGATAATTGAATAAATGAAAAAATACAGAAACAAATACAGGAAGATACAGCCAAACAAGTTGAGGAACTTAGGCCGTGACAGAGGTTTGTAGAAAGGAAATGAATAAATCGCTGGAAGAAATTCAGGAAAGTGCAAACAATCAGGTCAAGGAAATCAATACAATGAATTAGGATCTGAAAATGAAAATGGAAACAATAATAAAAGCACAAATTGAGGAAAGCCTGCAAAGAGAGAACTTAGAAAATAAAAGAGGAACCACAGAGATAAGCATTGCCAACAGAATACAAGAGATGGAGAAGAGACTCTCAGGTGTAGAAGATACAATGGAGGAATTTGATGCAACCATCAAAGAAAATGTTAAACCTGAAAAACTGACACAAAATATCTGAGAAATCAAGGACACCATGAAAAATGAAACCGAAGAATGATAGGAATTGAGGAAAGAGAAGATGCATAGCACAAAGGCCCAGAAAATATTTTCAACAAAATCAAGCAAGAAAATTTCCTCAGCTTAAAGAAAGAGATCCATATAAACATACAAGAGGCCTACAGAATACCAAATAGAGTAGGCCAGAAAACAAAGTCCTTCCGCCACATAATATTCAAAACACAAAATACACAGAACAAAGAGAAATATTGAAAGCAGCAAGATAAAAAGGCAAATCCAAGTAACATACAATAGCAAACTATCAGAATCTTCCCCAACTTTTCAGCAGAGACTGTAAAAGCCAGAAGGGCCTGGGCAGAGGTCTTGCAAAACCTAAGAGACCATAAACGGTAGTCAAGACTTCTATACCCTACAAAACATTCAATAACCGTAGATGGAGATAACAAGATAGACCATGAAAAAAAAAAACAAACAAATTTAAACAGTACCCACCAGCAAATACAGCCATACAGAAGATATTAGAAGGAAAACTCCAACCCAAAGAGGCCAACTACACTCTGGAAAACACAGAAAATAGATAAATTCACTTTAACAAAACAAAAATCAAAGAAACACACATACTACCACAACCAAAATAAAAGGACCTAACAGTGTCTGGTCATTAATTTCTTTCAACATCAATGGTCTCACTCTCCAATAAAAAGGCACATAGACCTAGTGGCACTCAGAGGAAGGACAGCAGGTCATTGAGAAGAGACTTGATACCCTATGAGCATATACAGGGGGAGATAATCCCTCTGAGGAACAGTCATAGGGGAGGGGAATAAGGGGAAAACGGGAGGGAGGGGAGAATGGGAGGATACAAGAGATGGGATAACCATAGAGATGTAACAAGAATAAATTAATAAAATAAATTTAAAAAATTTTTTAAAAAAGGCACAGACTAACAAAGTGGATGAATAAAAGACTGTTGCATTCAAGAAACACATCTCAGCCACAAAGATAAACATTACCTCATGGTAAAAGTCTGGATAAAAGGCTTCCAAACATACAGACATAAGAAGCAAGCTAGAATATCCTACAGACTGAGAAAAGATCTTCACCAACACTACATCTGACAAAGGGATAATTACAAAATATATAAAAACTTAAGAAATAAACACCACCAAACCAAATAATCCAATTAAAAAATGGGGTACTGAGCTAAAGAGAGAATTCGCAACAAAGGAATATTGAATGGCTGAGAAACATTTAAAGAAATGCTCAGTGTTCTTAGCATCAGGGAAATGCAAATCAAAACCACTATGAAATTTCATATTACACCTGTCAGAATAGTTAAGACAAAAAACTAAAGTGACACCACATGCTGGCAAAGATGTGGAGAAAGAGGAACGCTCCTCTATAGCTGATGGGAGTGCAAACTTGTACAACCACTTTGGAAATTAATCTGGTGCTTTCTCAGAAAACTAGGATTAGCGCTGCCTCAGTACCCAACTATACTACTCCTGGGCATGTACCCTAAAAATGTTCTTCTGTACAATAAGGACATTTGCTCAATTATGTTCATAGCAGCCTTATTTGTAATAGCCAGAATCTGGAAACAACCTAGATATCCTTCAACCAAAGAATGGATAAAGAAACTGTGGTTCATTTATACAATGGAATACTACTCAGACATTAAAAACAAGGAAATCTTGAAATTTGTAGGCAAATGGATAAAATTAGAAAAGATCATCCTGAGTGAGGTAACCCAGACCCAGAAAGACACACATGGTATATACTCACTTATAAGTGGATATTATCCCAACATAGATGTCCTCTGAGAGACTCCATATCTGGGATCAGGACAGATGGGGGGACTTGCTGCTGGACTCCGGATGAGAGTAGTATGGAAGAATGGGAGTGATGGAAGGACTCCAAGTTTTCAGGACTCTGGCAAGGAAACCATGATCCCAGGAGATCTGGATCCAGAGGGGCCTGCACAAATGGTTGTGCCAACCAAAGACAATGCATGCCATAAACCTAGACCCCCCCTGTTTAAATCTAGCCAATGGACAGCTCTATCTCCACTGTTGTGGGGGGAACAGGGGCTGCCTCTGACATGAACTCTGTTTCCCCATATTTAACTACTTCCCGTTGATGGAGTGGCCAGGTGGCACACAGAGGAAGTGGAAGCAGGCTATCTGGATGAAGCGTGATTGACTGTGATTATACGTGGGGAAGGAGGTCCACTTCTGTTAGAGGTCTAGGGGAGGAGAATAGGGCTGGTAGTAATGGGAACATACAAGTAGGGGCTTGGGGATGGGGGGGTAACAATAGTTATGTAATCTGAATAAATTATAATAAAAATTTAAAAACTAACATTAAAAATGAGTGAGAGAATGACTTTTTGAAATGACCAGAAACATTTACATTACAGAAAATTCCATGTTTAAAAGAGGACCTAAACCAGTTTTCCTGTTTCTACCATTAAGATCATAGTAAGAAGAGCTTTGAGCAGTTGACTTCATGAAGGAAACAAAACCCAGACCAAACCAAACTAAACTCCATCACTACCCTAGTTTCTGTTTCATGGAGAAAAACAGAAGATGACACCATAAATATGTACACTTGCTCTCCAATTAGTGGTGTTCTTTGAGGAGATTGTGAAACTCTTAGATCACGGAGTCTTTCTAGAAAGCATTCTCCCCATCGCTGCCCCAGCCTCTCTCTCTGCTTCCTAATTTTCTGTTTCTTGTGTGTGAAAGAAAATATTATCAGACATCTTCTTGCTCCTCTGCCATGTCATGCTTTCTCCACTGTGATGGGCTTTACTTTAAGGAATCATAAGACAATATAAATTGTGTACAAAACAAAATAAAATAAAAATAAAACCTTCCTTGCAATGATTCCAGTCACAGTATTTTATCATAGCAACAGAAAAGTAACGGAATAAATAGCATTTAGTTTCATAAAATGTGTGTTTATTTTTAAACAGCCCTTTGTGCTTCACAGTGCATTCCTGCCATTAGTATTAACTCTTAGGCTATTACTGACTTTGTGTGTCTTTACCTTTGAAACATCAGTATAATTCATTGCATTTTTGTTAATGTATTTATTTCATTCCAGTGATTTATTTTAATCATTGATATGTAATTGTCAGATAGCAAACATGCCTTACTTATGATATATTTCAGCTTAAACTTATTATTATAAGTGAATGTAAATATAGATTTTGTGTTTTATAAAAATATTATTCATAAGACAGAAATATACTTATACCTTAAAAATGCCAGTAAAGATGACTAAAATTGAAGAAATATCTCAGATGGCAGAACATTAAAACAAACAAAACCACTAGAAAAGAAATCACAGTGAACTACTGGGCACCTTAAAAGAATTCCTTAATAACAAGTTCCAAAGTGGGGAAAAATGGAGGAAAACAAATCATTAACTTAAATACAATTTTTATAACAGAAATATAAAATTTGAGAACTTTCAGTTTTCTGACTCTATGAATATTAGGATTGTATTCATATATATAACATTTCAGAATAATGATAAAATGTCTTTCAAAATTTCAGCGGTGAGATCAATTTACTATGAATATAAAGTATTAGATTTTTTTTCTTTCTTTAGGTTGGGGAAATTTTCTTGTATGAGATGTAACAAGAATAAATTAATTAAAAAAATAAAAATAAAAAATAAAAAATAAAAAAAAAACTGAAAAAAAAGTATTAGAATGACAGTGATCTTTAAACTACTGAAGGAAGTCAAAATATAAGGGAATATATTCAAATTTCCAAAGGAAAGGACACATATGAATTCTGTAATCTACAGAAAGAAAGAAATCTGGAAGACAATGAATTCATGAAATAGGGACTTCAACTCAACAGAAGGGCAGAGGACATTCCTGTGAAATGGAAAAGGGAAATTACACATTAGAATGTGTTCCTCTATGCAGAGACTAAGACAAAGGCCTGGATATGTTTTGTGTGACAGATATGAGCAGAAATGAAAGAACAGATGAATGATCAAAGAAAAGAAAAGTAGCCTAAATGTAATTGCATTTATTGGTGTCCAGAGTCAAGTGATGACTTCCTGGATGGTTTGGTCAGAGGAAGGACAGTGGCACATGCCCTGTAGTTCACTTCTATCTTTGACATGCAACTTCTTCTTATTCTGTATAACATTTGGAAGGATAAGACCCCATGGCAAGAGAACACAGCTTGAGAATGATTCTAGGACAAGGTCCTTATTAGAGCCATAATGTAGTATCATCAGCCACATCTGTTATTGAAGATGTGACATAGGAAGTGTAACTACTGTAGGCTACAGAATCACTCTCTGAGACTGGAGCAAATCAAAATCATATCTCCTCAGAAAAGAAGAGTTCTTCAGGAAGGCAAAATGAACAGAATAATTTTACTTTTCTACCTTCTGGGTATTTTTGAGAGACAGGATATCACTATGTTGCAACTCTTAGTCGTCTTGCCTTCACTTGCTGGATGCCTGGGTTTCAGGGTTACAGTGGCATGCCTAGCCTTATTTTAACTCTTTGACGTAAGTGAAGTCATGATCAAGTGAAGATATAATGTGGGGTTGACCTAGTGACAAATATAACACTAAGAATTAGGGGGAAATAATGGGACAATATCGTTTGTTATATGACTCAATGTTTACATTTATTTACATGGTAACAAGAACATAAATTATGAATATTGAATAACTAAAAGTTAGATATAATACATTTGGAGCTGTACATGTGTAGAATATGCAAATTAGGATGGGGCAAAAGAAAGATATGCCAATAGATGACTAAAGTTTTAAAGTTAGAAGTTATGACATCAGTGCATCATTTAGATATGTAGATATATATTGGGATAAAGTGGGAATGTTTTGATGTTCCTGCAAAGTTGAGGCATTTTGAATGGCTGCCACATAGACATATAGTATTATATAGATATATACTATTTTCTCAATACGTTCTTCATGCCTTAAGGGTGCTGGACCTGTAATTGTTTGTCACTTTCCTGGTAGAGCCATTTGCTTTTATGCTAACAGTATAAAGGTAATAGAACCATCTTTTCTTACAGTCCCTAGAGGCAGATGCTCTCATTTTGATACAAGAAACTTTTCTGTTTTTACTAATGAGGCTCTTCTCCACCTCTAACTCTTTGGTTCTTACAATTTCATTCCCATCCTTGGAAGAGAGGAAGATGGACAAAACAGATCCTAAGTAAGCTTTATGCTGCATAATCGTAGCAATCCTATATTGTAATGTAAATACTCCTGTATCTGCAAGAGACACCCTCCATCAGCAATGCATTCTGTTACATATTACACATCTCATCTGAAAATGGGATGTTTACTTTTTATGATAGAACATATGCATTCATATGTAAAATCCTAGACTCACATACCAAGGTACCATTCTACTTTCTATAATAATTGAATTTGTTTGTTTTTTTTTTTTTTCAAAATTGGAAAAGAGGAATGGAGTCAGGCAAGAAATTATTTAGTTTTACCTTGAGTATTTATGTGACTCTTGAAACTGCTTTTTAATTAAAAACTCATACTAAATTAACTTTAAGAGACTTATTCGTTTTTATTAAAGGTGTATGAATGTTTGCTTGTATGTCTTGAAACACGTGTATGATTGGTAGCCATGGAGGCCAGAAGACAGCATTGAAATCCCTAGACCTGAAGCTTCAGAGGGCTGTGAGAACCAAAGGCCAGTTGCCTGCAAGAGCAGTAAGTGCTCTCAGCCACTAAGTTGTCTCTTTGGCCCCTTGAACTAAAAATTTTAATGAATGTCTATAAACTCAATTAACACAGGAGAAAGTTAAGTTTTTAGCATTAACCAACCAATTTAATTGACCTTAAATTTGGAAGTAGTGTAATTTTTTATATTACAGTTTGGTTTTACTTTTATTGAGTTGTTTGCTTTGCCCTTAGTGCAGACATATTAATCTACTTTAAACACTTTGTGGCTCAAAAACTGAATTCAAGAGTTATATAGTTAAAGGAGCTAGGCTCATACTTTAATTATTTAAGGATGGCCACAAATGGCTTTCAAAGAGTGCCTTGGGATTTTTTCATTTTAACAGGGTCAATACCTTTCCTCCCTAGGACCTTTTACTGCAAATGTAATTGCAGTTTATCAAGTCTGTTAGTCACACAGAAAGGACTTGGCAGGTGCCGGGATGACAGGTCTGGGAAACGTTCTCCGGCTCTATCTGCTAGTATTGCTTGCTGATCTAGAGGTTTTATCCTTGTCCCTTGTTGTTTTTTTTCTTTTTCACATTGAATAGTACTTTGTATATTGCAGTGATCCCACTAGCTTTTGGGAAAAAATAGATGAGAATAGTCTAAAGAGGTGTTAATACATTTAGATATTAACATGAAATCTGCCATTTCAAAGACAGAGAATGATAAATAATAAGCAATGTAAAATTTCAAAATGTGTTGCATCGGATCTCAGGTTATTATACAAAACTCTTTACTTCTGGCATAAATTTTACTTTCCTCTGTAATAAAGGCATTTTTATAGACTATTTTGGTAATCTTTGAAAGTGAGATTTGTACAGTAACTTTCAGAGATATATTAAATTCTCCATGTAATTTAGTAATATTGTAAACATTCACTGTGTATTTCAATTAGCATCATATTTTCCATTAAATGTTTCTCTTAAAGTTATTTTTAAATATGATATTATCATTATAATGCTGTTTTTTTTTTTCAGATAAGGAGGAGAGATAATAGCTAGAGAAAGCAGCTAATTGACTTAGGCTTAGGCTTCTGATTTAGAGGACAATTTAAGATTTATAGAAGAATTGCATAGGTAGTTCAGTGAGTTGTTCAAAACCCTCATCAAGATGGTTTCACCTGCTGTCATGTAGGCTATGTGATAACTCCTGCATAGTGTTATAGCACTGATTTGTTTCCGTTACTAAGTCCTTCACTCTATTTGGATGGTAACAATTTTTTTTCTGCTAATGTTCTGAGGTCTCACATTCCACTTAGCCTCCTCTGACGTATTTCTCAGCCCTCCCTTGTTCTCTCTCACCTTGATGGCTTTTAAGAATGGATCTCAAGTAGTTTAATGATGTGCTTCATTTTGGATTTGGCTGATAGACAAATTTTTCTAACCATCATGATTATGCTAGGATTATATATCTACAGAGACAACATGACTTTTTCTTCACTCTTTATCAAGTGATGCATAATACTCAGTGACATTCTAACTGATAGTCATGTCATCACCTAGTTCTGATTGTGCCTCAACACTTGATCAAGGCTATGTTTGCCAGGTTTTCTTTATGTCAAGGGGCCGTATCCTGCTTCAATTCTCTATTGTCTAAAGTTAGTCATCAAAGGCACCAACCTCAGTGAAACTGCAGATGGGGAGCTAAGTTCCCCTCCTGAATAGAGAGTGTCTCTCCATGTTATGTGATGTTCTTGTGAGGACTTGCCTCCTCCTCAGGCATCTATTTAGCCAGCACAGACTTGTGTATATTTACTTTAGACTTTGGATTAAGCTTTAACACTGCATGTTTTATTATGTTGCCCAACTTTGGACATTAGGAGTCTTTCTAAATTAGTTACCTTGCCTCTTCAGTTGGGTTCTAGCAGGCTTATTTATTTATTTGAGAGTGTCATATTCTGATACTTCAAAGGCTCCAGGCTCATTTTCTATTTTTCTATAACTCCTCTGATAGTCAACCAAGAAATTCTAGTTCCTTTAAAGATTGTTATTGGAAAAAAAAACTCTGAAAGTTATTTTAATTGTTCTGGTTTAAAAATATTTATTTTATATTTTGAGATTATAATTATAACATTCTCTTCTTCCCTTTTCTTTCTCTAAATCCAAATATGATAAATGAAAACAGACACACTGGACTAGAATAAAAGAGACAAACAAAAGGACAGGAGGCCAAGAAAAGGCACAAGAAACAAATATTGATTCAGAGATGCACTTGTATACACATTTAGAAGTCCCACAAGAAACAAAACCAGAAGCCATAATCTATATGCAAAAGACCTGTAGGGGAAAAAAAAGCAATAAGATTTTAAAGCATAAAAGAAAGAGCCTTGGTGAACATTATGAGATGGGGAACCTTCAAAGATGCTGTTAAAGAAAGTCAGTTCCTGATGTCACCTCTAATATGTGACCAGGGAGCCACATAAAAGCATTTTGATTAAGTATAATTAAAAACCTCTTCATAAAATGATGATAGCCATTTCAGACCTTGACACATAAAGAGCCCAGTGCTTATTAATCTTTACTTAGATGAAGGAACGGTCATTCAAGACATCTAATTATGACTTAGACTTCCTTATGTTTCCAATATGGTTTTAGGCCAATAGCTATTGTTCAACTAGAGGTACTTTAAAAAAATTGGTGTCTGATTTAATTCTATTTTATATTATTTCCCCTTGGAGAAAAATAATAATCTTTCATAATATTAAAAATCAGAACCAGCTAAGCTATTGATTTTTTAAAAAATAAAGCTAAGATGCCATGAAATTACCTTTTGTCCTTTAATCTAGAAACTTAAATTTTTTTTCCTTATTTTTAGTTATGTGTAGATGTGTGTATCTGTTCATGGGTATGTGCATGTGAGTGCCTGGGGTGTCCGAAGCTTGGATACTTCTGGAGCTAGAGTTAAGGTGGTGGTGAGCTGCCAGTCAATGCCATATGTGTCTGGGACCCCAGCTAGAGCACTCAGAACAGCAGTGAGCACTCTGAACTGCTGAGTCATCTCCGCCCTTGTGGTGGTGGTTGTTGTTGTTGTTGTTGTTGTTGCTTTGTTTTGTTTTTGTTTTTGTTTTTGTTTTGAAACTTAAAGACACTTACTGAAGATCTGAAAAACAAATCCTAAATGATGGACTTTTCCATAAAACTGTAGCTGCAGGATGCATTGTGTCTATCATGTTAAAACATGCATTAGATAAGAATACAAAAACTGTGAAAACAGCCTTGTAGTTTCATTGCCGTGTGCTATATGTCGCTAGTTTTTTTGGTGGAAGAGGTAACCCAATGCACTACTGTTTGTTAGATACTTTTAAAATTTGTTGAGTCCCTGTGTTTACCCACTCTTAAGCATCTCACTGTTTTTACGTCTTCGTTCAAGATAAACAATTTGTCTTTTCCCACAGCTTGGAATTCCACGGGGAACTTCCAGGGCTTGAGTAAAACTATTTCTATCTTTCCACTAATTTCTTTCTTTCTACACCACTACCTGAGTGCAGCGCTGTGTAGTGCCAATCTGAGTTGCTGGTAGCAAAAGGGTAAATAGGCTTTCCAGGGTCAGACACAAGCTGTTTTTACTTCTAAGGATCTTAAATTTTTAAAATATAATATAATAAATAAATAAATGAATAAATAAATAAATAAATAAATAAACCTAAGTAGGTAAATAAAAATAAATAAAGGGAACTAAGAGAACTCTTCTAAACCATTTCAACAATGAATCATAGCAATCTGCTCCTTTTTCAGCTCGTAAACACCAGAGTCTTTAACAGTGTAAGGGTAGCACAGTGTTAGAATCATCACTTTTGATAGGTATAACGGAATGAGCTAAGGTTATGTATATATTTAAATGCAGGTTTATTGAGGCCAGTGCGGAAAGGGGGAGGGAGAGAAAGAAGCACTGGGAGAAAGGAAGGGGGTTGAGTTGGGGGGTGGGAAGACAGGGGGATGGGGGGGTACTGGGGTGTATGGGGGATGAGGAAGTGGGGAGAGAGGAGGAGAGAGAAGCAGGAGGGAGCCAAAAGGTCTGGAGCCTGGGCGGAGGGGACAGAGGGGGAAGGCCGCCCCTAAGCTCGCAGAGGGCAGGGTATGCCAGCCCTAACAACTTCCGTTTGTGGGAATCACATAATAACAAAATTAGAAATTATATATTGGAGAAGAGAGCATGTTAACATCCACTCCTTCAGAGCTGTGGTCTTCCGTGCACTCGGAGACCTCTCTTCCTAACTACTGTAGTACCTGTATCTGATCTAACATAAAATCTTGGCAGTAGTCACGTTAAGGTGTGTCTGTTTTACCTTCCCAGAAACAGTCAACATTGTGTGTGTCAGAAAGCTGGTGCCTTTCACAGATCACTGAGAAAGTTGTATCTACCCACGTGCTTGCCCGGCCCCTTGTCCAGTAGTATTATTACTAAGATCTCTCTTCTGTGTGAGGCTTGTTTGGGCAGTGGAAATTCTCTTCCTGCGCTATGGACATGGTACAAGCCTGAGCAGTTTTCCCTTCCACACCTTCGCCTACGGCACACCCTGTTTGGCTCCTTCAGTCACAAACTTAATAGATATTTCATGAAACTAAAGTGCTTTTCCACCAGTGGAATATGGCCCGGTTTTTGTTGTTGTTGTTGTTGCTGTTTTTTAACCACTGAATCATTTCCTTCTTTGAACTATGGTTTCTCATTTTGTGTCTGTATGTTATTTATTTTCTGGTGTTCAATTTTATTTATTAGAATAAACTTTAAATTCAATTTCTATTTTTATATGCATTTTAATTTTAAAATCTCCTCTGCCTGAAAGGACCAGACAAACTCCATTTTGAAAAAGAAGCTGCATTTTGTGTTAAACATAGCCAAGGGCTGTACCCAGATTCCAGATAAGCCACAACCAGAAAAATATTCCCTAGCAGCACAATCAGCTCACCTTGGGAAAGTCCAAATATACTCTCTGCTGGTCAAGCTGACCAGCAGTTGGTCTGCCACATAGCAACAACCAATTAGGAGAAGCCAGGCCAAAGTTCCTAATAGCCCCATGACTGCTTCAACCAATCTTCTCTATAGGCCAACTTGCCCCTACACCTATTACCTAACCACGAAACGCCAAGGCTTGTAACTCCCTGCTTGCAGCTTTTCTGCCCAAATGTCATCCAATCATATGCTGTAAAACCCATTTCTTTGTTTAAAACCTATAAAAAGTCCTCTCAATTGAGACCAGGGCCACTTCCCTGCAGCTGTTGTGTCAGTGCTTTGGAGGGTGGCCTGGGTTCAAACTTGTTTGAAGACTTCCTTTCCATTCATTGCATTTGGACTCGGCTCTTGGGTGGTCTGTTCGGGTAGTCTCTGAAAATTTGAGCATAACATGCCCTCCTCTCTCTTTCCCTCTTCATTCCCCCTCTCGTGTGAGTGTGTGTGTGTGTGTGTGTGTGTGTGTGTGTGTATGTGTGTGTATGTGTGTGTATGTGTGTATGTGTGTGTGTGTGTGTGTATGTGTGTGTGTGTGTGTCAGTGGAAGACAGAAGATAACTTTAGGCTCTCTCTTAATACCTTGTGCGTCCAGGGGATTGAACTCAGGTGCTCAGCTTGGTGGCAAGTGCGTAACTGTTGAGCCATCATGTAGGCCCTCTGTCTTCTTTTTGAACTATTCATAGATTTTATTTATTTTATTTATTTAAATTAATTAATTAATTAATTAATTAATTTTTGAGACAAGGTTTCTCTGTGTAACAGCCTTGGCTGTCTTGGACTCACTTGTAGACCAGGCTGGCGTTGAACTCACAAAGATCAATCCTTCTCTGCCTCCCACATGCTGGGATTAAAGGCATGCGCCACCAGACCCAGCTCATATCCATAGATTTATCACCTCTGCCTAACACTAAATTCTTTTGACACAAATTTTATGTTTCTAATTTGAAGTAACACTAGATTATGTTTCTTTCCAGTTAAAAATATGCCTTTTCCCCTCCTTTATGTTTATGTATGTTATGGTGAATCTTGGCTGTCAATTTTATGTGACTAGAATTACAGGAATACAAATATTTAGGTATGTCTGTGAGATCTAGAAAGGACTAATTGATGTGAGAATGGCATCGAGTCTAAATGTGGGTGACACCATTCCATGCATTGGATCCCAGACTGAATGACAAAGACAAAAAAAATGAGCCAGGTGATAATGCCATTGCTCATTATTTCCTACCTACAGAAGCAATGTGACAAACTGCCTTATGCTACTAAGCCTATGTCCTTCCCACTATGAATTGTGAGTTGAAATAAATTTCTCTTTCATTTTGTCAACTAATTTTATTAAAACAAAGAGAAAAGGAACTAGTACAGCTCCTAGCATCATGGAAACATATTCTTTCTATTTCAAGGTTAGTTAGTTGTTTCATGTGGAAAGTTATATAATTTTAAATAACCAATTCTTACTTTATTATTGTTCCATTCTTTCTTTCTCTCTTCCTCCTCCTTCTTCTCTGTTTTTTTCCCAAGACACAGTTTCTCTATGTAGCCCTGGCTGTCCTGGAGCTTGCTTTGTAGATGAAGCTAGCCTCAAACTCATAGAGATCCACCTCCCTCTACCTCCCAAGTTCTGGCATTAAAGGAGTGTGCCACCATGCCTGGTTTATCACAGGATTTCTAAAAGCTAAGCTTCATAATAAGGATTATACAGCATCATCATATATAGAATTATGGCTCTGACCACTGTCATGATTTTAATTCCAGATTATTTATATAGAGGAAGGATAGCAGGCTACCAAGAAGAGACTTGATACCCTGTGAGCATATACAGGGGGAGGAAGTCCCCCTCAGTCACAGTCATAGGGGAGGGGAGTAAGGGGAAAATGGGAGAGAGGGAGGAATGGGAGGATACAAGGGATGGGATAACCACTGAGATGTAATATGAATAAATTAATAAAATTTTTGAAAAAGTTTCTTGAGATCACATTAAAAACTTGCCTCATACTGAATACAATATTAATTAGTATAGTTATATTACTATTACTAAATAATTCGTGGCATGTGTTGAATTAAATTATCCTATAAAAATGAGCTGAATAGAAATGAAAGGTATCTTATTAATAATATTTCCACTTGAGTCAGTTGTAGCAACATTAACAATTATCTTGCTGTAGCAAAATGTTTTGGTGAATTTCAGCTAGGTGTAAGACTATAGTAAGAATGAGAATTTGCCGGAAAACCTTCGTTACTTTTACTCCTATCTAAAATTTCTTTGAATTTCTAGCATTTCTTTGTGTGTATGAGAGATACATATAGATTATGTGAATAGTGCAACTTCTTTACTGTCATTGGTTTCTCTACTGGGTGATGTTTGGTTAGAGCAACAGTAAGCATAGCAATTGCATTGCTTGTTTTTTGTTTGCTTGTTTGCTTGTTTATTTGTTTTGAGACAGGGTTTCTTTGTGTAGCTTTAGCTGTCTTGGACTTGACTTGTAGACCAGACTGGCTTCGAACTCACAGAAATCTGCCTGCTTTCCCCTCCCTGAGTGCTAGTACAGGCATGTGTGACTGCCTGGTTTGCAATTACATTTAAAAATGTTAATTTTAGACATTACGAAGTTATTTTACCAATATTAGTAACTAATAGTTAGTTTCAAGCTGAAATATGGCCTTTTTAGCTTTACAGTGTCCATCTTTCCCAGAGACCTTGTGGCCGGGATTTTGAAGAGGGATTTGAAGATCTTACTGGGTTGATTTCTGCACTGGGCTCTGTGCTGTAATTCTCTTCTGGCCTTATTACAATCATGCCCCTAAAGAGCACTTTATGAGTGCAGCTCAGAAAATACGAAATTCCATTTCTAATTATGACACAGTGAGAAAGCACTGCTTGGCAAAATTGTGAAGGAGACAAAAGTATAATTGTAGGAATGTGAAGCTGGATAGTCTAAGGACTGTAACATCATTATTTTTTAGTATCCAACAAAATGTATCACATTAGAAAATATGTTTTCCTGTAATGGTTTCTTTACATAAAACTAAGTTAAATCATATTAATGATTTGGAGATTCTTGGAAAAGATTTTGTACCTCTCTGAGTCAGAAAAAGAAACCATGCAAATGAGATCAAGGAGAATTAAAAGAATTGAGCTAAGGTTAATTGAATCAGCAAAAGCTGATCACATTTCTTTGCAGATAGACAAGTTAGAAAATCATAGAATGATGCTGTAAAATTGTTTTGTGATACGCCGAAGCCAAGAAATATTGGGGGGGTGAAGTGTCCGTACTTAACCCTTGAACTTTAAAATATTAAATAAAATTATTGAAAAGCTAGTTTTTGGTAAAAAAAAATAATGTGTTATTTATTTCTCCTGAAGATATTTGTGGCTTTGTAGCTTAAAGGAATAATAATGTATAATTTATGACAAATTTGAAATTTTAGCTTTTATTTGTGTTTATGAGAGATGCAAGTTGTGAGTATACTGTAACTTCTTTCTCATTCTGTCCCTGGTGTCTGCACTGGCAGTTGTTTGGTCCGAGCAACAATAAGCACTGCCATTACATATTTGTTAAAAAAGAAAGCACTTCGTGATTTGCCAGGACTCTTGAGAAGGTCGAATTATATTGTATTCTCGCTTAAAAGCAAGCAACATTTGGAAGTGTTCGTAAATGTAGGAGCAATGATCTTAGATGAAACTTACATGTAATTATTAGTGCTAATTGTCATCTTAAAAATTTGTGATGCTTTTGCCTGCTTTTGGGATCCTTTTCCTCCTGCTGGATTGCCTCATCCATCTGTAATACGAGGGGAGGTGCCTAGTCTTACTGCAACTTGGTATGCCATGTTTAATCGCTGTCCCTGGGAGGCCTGACCTTTTCTGAAGGGAAACAGAGGAGGTGTGGAGAAGGGGAGACAAGCGAGGGTATATGGAGGATGTGGGGGAGGGGGAGAAAGGGGAGGCTGCAGTCAGTGTAATATATGAGAGAATAAATTAATGAAAAATCTATAATCAACTGTTAGATGGGCAAATTTCTTGATATTATCAACTGAGGTGGAAGACTGGCCACTGTAGAGAGCATCATTCCTTGCCAGGGATGTTGGACAATGTAAGATGAGAAAGGGAGCTGAGAAGTAGCATGAATTCTTCCCTATCCATTCCTGATTTTGCATGAAATATGACCAAGGATTTCAAGGTCCTACCAGCTTGACTTCTCTACTCTTACGGAGTGTCTCCATGAAGTGTGAGCTGAAATAAACCCTTTCTTTCATAAGATGCTTATGTGGAGAATTTTACCATAGCAGCAGAAAAGGAAACCCAGGCAGATCACCAAGACTATGGATGTAAATACAACGCATTTTTGTTTGTTTGTTTAGGAGTAGTCACAGACTGTGTGTTTCTTCATTGCTTAATGGTGATTAAATTGATTGGTACCAAAAGTAATAAGGCAAAGCCCAGTAATAAGACCTTCTTCGTTTTCTACTATTTCATGGTATTACACTATAGTTAGGTTCCTTGAAACAGTTAATGGTAATGGAGTCACCTAAAGTGGTTGTTAAATTGTTTTGAAAATATATATTAAACACAAAGCATAAACCTTAAATATGGCTCTCCCTTCAGAAAGTAGACATAAAAATGAATGAGATTAATGTTACCACACACATGTCATTCACAGTTAGATTCATAATATTTGAACTTTTAAAAATTTAGCAGTTTTCCATCATGATGGATGTTGATCTTATCCACACCACAACCTGCTCTTAGATTGTATTTATTATTTTTCTCAGCAAAATACCTGACAGAAACTAATTAAAAGATAGTAGTTTTTTTCTTTTTGGTTCACAGGTTCAGGCTATTTCAGTCATGGTGATAGGCAAGGTGTGGGAAGAGGAGCTCATGTAGAACTCCTCAAGTGGTGGTTGGGAAGGAAACAGCATTAGACCAGAGCACAAGCCATGTGTAACGTCAAAGCCTGCACCTTGTGACCTACTTCCCTTAAGGACACCACATCCTACAGCTTCACAAAAGAGCCTCAGTAGCTGGGGTAAAGAGTTCAGGCAGTTGAAGCCTGGGAAACAATTTACATTGCAACTGTGACATAGGGTTTTGGTCAAATGCTAAGCAAAGAACTACCAATTCCAATATTTTTGCACTAAACCTCACCATGGTGCTGGAAGCTTGGTATTGTCACTGATGGAACTACAGTCCAAGACACCAACGCAGAGGAAGCACTATTCTCTACTGCTCTGTAGGAAGAGTTCTGATATTCAAGCAATTGCAGGACATTTAAGAACAGGTTCTATTTCACAGGATGATAAAGTGATTTGTGCTTCACACGTACTGCTGACTGACTGGCTGCTCAAGGTAGTGGAAGGATAGTAGCTCACTGCATTCTTAACAGTGTGTCTTCTTATGCCATTCCTCTTCTGGAGCTCTGTGTTGACTTGATGAAGATGTTGAACCATCCATCAGTTTGTAAATGTTATTACAATGATGGTTTTTAAAGTTCTTATTCAAAATATCTATCCATGTGTGAGAATTGTGAGGAATGCAAAGAACCTCTGGGATCTCTTTTGTTGTATGACAAAAGTAAACATAAGAACAGTTTAGCATTTTTAAATGTATTATATATATATATATGCATATATGTATACATATTTACATCCTAATCCTAGCCGCCTTCTTCCTCTCCTTCCCTCCTTCCCTTTCCTCTTATACCCTTTCCCCTTGACCTCAGAAAAGAGGAGCACCCACCCCAGCATCAAGATGGATCTCCTCCTCATCCATTGAGACCAGGCAAGGCAGCTCGATTAGGGCAAAGTGACTGAAAGCTGGGGACAAAATCCACATCATAAAAAACATTCACTCATCTTACTAAGGGACCCACATGAACATCAAATTGCCCATCAGTTATGTATGTGTAGGGGGCCTATGTCTAGTCCATGCCTGCTTCCTGGCTGATGCTTCTATTGTTTTTAAAAATTATCTGTATTACTTGTAGGCCTGGCTAGCAATCAATCAAAACACAGACACTTTTTATATTTTAAAATAACCTTAGTTAACCTGGGGCAGGGCAGATATCAATTCTCTAAACTACTTTGCATAGTAGGGCCTCAGGCATGGGATTCCTGTCTCAATCCGATGCCATCTACTTCTAATAGCTTCTATCAAGCTACTCCCCATCCATAATCCCAAATACTTGTTCATGGGCCAGATTCTCCATCCATGCTGGCCATGTGCCTTGCCTCCATCTAACCCATGGCAGCCTTCCTCTCTTCACTTCAGGTCTCTCTCTTTTCTCTTTTCTCGTGGCCGATTTTTTTCTTCCCAGAATTCCTCTCTCTCCTCACCCTACCTATCTCCTGCCCTGCCCAGGTGGGATGGCTTTTTACTAAGCAAAAGATGGGTCAGACAGCAAGCAGTAACTATCATCAAAATACATCAGACTATCCCCCAACATGTTTCTGTCTCTGTAAGCCCCAATGGGTCTAGGTTAGTTGACTTTGTTGGTCTTTTTGTAGCATTCTGGTCCCCTCTGGTTTCTTCTATCCTTCCCTCCTACTCTTCCACAGGACTCTCTGAGCTCCGCCTAATGCTTGGTTATGAGTTTCAGCATCTGATTCCATCAGCTCCTGGGGGCTCTCAGAAAGCCCTTAAGTTAGGCTCCTGTCAGTAAACATAGCAGAGTATCCTTAATGGTGCCAGGGGTTGGCTTTCTCCCATGGGAGGGTCTCAGGTTGGATTAAGCATTGCTTGGACATTCCCTCAGTCTCTACTCTATCTTTACCTCTGCACATCTTGTTGGCGGGGTCAATTTTGGCTCCAAGGTTTTATAGGTGGATTGGTGTTCCCCTCCCACAACTATAGACCCTGCCTGACTAGAAGGCAGCCCCCCAGTCTCATGTCCCAAGCTGCCAGAAGGCTCCGCTAGAGACATCCCCATATCCTCCCTATAGCCTAACCAGTTGCCTGTCTCCACTTTGTCTCAGTGATGTTGCTACTTTCAGTTTCCCCTTTCTCTCCAGGCCCTCAATCCTCCCCTCCTGACTCTCCTCACATCTCATCCCTCACCTTGTTTTTCTCCTCACACCTCTCCTATCAGTTCCCTCTCTAGTTCCCCTTCCACTGTGTATTTTATTTCCCCATCTGAGTGAGATTCAAAGAAGGCCTCCCTTGGGTCCTCCTTGTTACTTAGCTTCTTTGGGGCCATGATTTGTACTATAATTATCTTGCAATATATGGCTAATATTTGCTTATAAGTGAGTCCATGCCATGTCTGTCTTTGTGGGTCTGGATGACCTCATTTAGGATGATCCTTTCCAGTTTCATCTATTTACCTGCAAATTTCGTGATGTCTTTGTTTTTAATAGCTGAGTAGTATTCCATTTTGTAAATGTACTGAAAAACTGGTAGCCTACAGACTGGGAAAAGACCTTCATCAACTCTACATCAGACAAAGGGCTAATTTCCAAAATATGTAAATAGCACCAACAAACCAAATAATCAAATTAAAAATGGTGTACAAAGCTGAAAAGAGAATTCTCAACAGAGGAATCCCTAATGGCAGAGAAGCACTTAAGGAAATGTTCAATGTCCTTAATCATCAGGGAAATGCAAATCAAAATGACTCGGAGATTCCATCTTACTCCCTTCAGAATGGCTAAGACAAAAAACTCAAGTGACAGCACATGCTGGGGAGGATGTGGAGAAAGGAGAACACTCCTCCCCACTGATAGCAGGAGTGCAAACTTGCACAACTACTTGAAAATCAATCTAGCTGTTTCTTTGAAATTTGGAAATTGTCTACCTCAAGAGCCAGATATTCCGCTCCTGGGCATAAACCCAAAAGATGCTCCATCATACTATAAGGACATTTGCTCAACTATGTTCATAGTGGCTTTATCCATAGTTTCCAGAAACTGGAAACAACCTAGATGTCCCTTAACAGAAGAATGGATAAAGAAAATATGGTACAATTTAGAATCTTCAAGTCTGGATCTTCAGAGTTCCAACGAAGACAATCATGATAGTGTTGCTAGATTCACAGGACTTATGGACACACCAAAGATAATGGCACTCATGCTCTAGCTTCCTGAAATGTAAAACAGTCTGAATACTTTCCCTTATTTGTCTTCTAGATTTTACTATACTTGAATTTCTTCCACAGTCACTGAAAAAGTATGCACGTTTTACTAGATTATTTGCTAATATTATCTTGCACATGCTATACAGTGTTTTTTAAAATATTAAGAACACTATCTGAAATAAACCCTCCATAGTTTTTAAGTGTATAAGCATTATTGGTGAATTGTGTCTCTAGAGTTTATCTTATTTGGTTAAAACTCTGTGCCTTTGATTATTGGACCTCATTTTTACCTCTCAGAGATTTTTGCCATCACTATTCAACCTTTTGATTACATGAACTTTAGTATTTTAGTTGCCTCATGCAAATTGAATCATGTTTGTCTTTTTGTAACTAGCTTATTTTATTTAGCATACTGTCCTTGAAGATATGATCTAAATATTTACTGAGAGATAAATGGATAAAAATGTAATATACATACACATTGAGTACAATTTAGCCTTAAAAGGATAGTTCAACAAGGAATATGGATGATGTCTTATTTTAAAAGAAATTTTTAAAATTTTTTTATTAATTTATTCTTGTTACATCTCAATGGTTATCCCACCTCTTGTATCCTCCCATTCTTCCCTCCCTCCCATTTTCCCCTTATTCCCCTCCCCTATGACTGTTCCTGAGGGGGATTTCCTCCCCCTGTATATGCTCATAGGGTATCAAGTCTCTTCTTGGTAACCTGCTGTCCTTCCTCTGAGTGCCACCAGGTCTCCTCCTCCAGGGGATTTTCTCATTGAAAACAGTGTTTTCTGATGTTCCAAAGTTACTCAATTTTGGTAGCTGATGTTGTATATTGGAATTAGTTGTTTCAATTTCTTTTTCTATCAGGAAGGCATGATAGTAACAGTGGCATTAGCACACTTTCTTGAACAATTATGAACCAGGTGATAAGCTGAGACTTTTATATATCCTCTCAAAAACTCTATGATGCAGATACCAAGCATTCTTTTCCTACTGTAAATATGAGAAAACTGAGTGGTCATGTAGTAAGTTACTTGCCCAAAGCCACTACTAGAAACTCTGGACCTAGAGATTTAACACTGATGTTCAGTCTCCATGTTCTCTGGCATAGTCTTATGTTGAAGAAATAAAGGTTGGCTGTAACATCAAAATGATTACAAAAATAAAACAGAAACAAGAAAATGAAGGCGGCCCATTGCAAGCCTTATCCTTTATCCCACAAGCATTATTGTGTCCTCAAGCATTGGCATAATGCCCAAGTAGGTATTCGATAAATATTTATGAATTTAGTGACCGAGAAGCAAAGCTACAAAGTGCTTAAGAATGGCAAAGAGAATGTCTAATAAGAACTGAAAATATGACCAGGAAAACAGCAAGAAGTTAGCATATTATTTTAAATGTCCAAAGATTCCTGAGTGAAATATCCTATGGAGGAAATTAATTCAATCATTCATTTTAATCATTCATATATTCTTAAAAATATACTGGCCATTCTTTTTATGCAAAAGATTCAGGAATCATATACAGATATAGGAAACTGATAAATGAGCAAGAATATAAATAAATAATAAAAATAGTATCTCTTCCTTGGGCAAAAGTATTTTAAATATTTTAAGATAGCACTTTGAAGAAGAAGCCACAGAAATTATTTCATTTATTGGTAGTGATTCTAAAAATAAAGCCTAGTAAATTGTTATTTAGATAATAAACTCAAGCAATTATCTCTGTTGACATATTCTGAGCAATAAAAGTAAGGCCTTTTACTGTCTTTAGTACCAAAATACCAAGAATATTTGCTATGATATTTGCAAACCAGGAATCATTATATTCTTAATGTGATAGGTAAGCAGAATTCATTATCATTTGGTAAGCAGTTGCGTATATTTTATAAATCAATGGCAGTATTTTTTTGCTTAGTCAGCGATAGTATCATGACACAATAAAGGAACTGATTAGATTAAAAAGCACCCAAAAGTAGACACGGCAATATACTAGGGAAAACATTTTTTGTATGTGGAAAGCCAACATGAAATCCCATGTTTGGAGATACATATTAAATAGAAAGTGATTCTTCAGTGGCAACAATTCAAAAGTAAAGAGGCAGAATGACATAAAATAAAACAGCACCTAGTAGCAAAAGGGCCAAGTGAATTCTGTTGTAGCATGATGGATCATGGACCCTGTTACACTGCTTAACTATTTGTGTTCTGTGCATTTAGAAGGATAAAACACCACTGACACTTGTCCAGCATTTAAATATGTATGTACTCATCAGTGGGTATATGCAAACACTGTACAGAAGTTGAGGCTGGCCGAGCTTAGTACATAGACTGTTGCTGAGCAGCCTAGTGATTAGCAGAGATGGCCTTAAGTTTCATCTTACTCCATTAAAGCAGAAGCGAGAGGTTGAGCACTAACCTACCTATCATGATGGTCCAGTGCCTGGTCAGCTGACCAACGGGGGTAACAGGGGAGCTGATGTGGCTTTGAAGGTCTATGTGCTCCAAGTGGATGTGAGCTGGCCAAGCTAAACGTTACTATCAGGAGATCATTTAGCAGACTTCATGGGAAGCTTCTTTACTTTAGGAGGAATGACTGTAGCTGAGACAGTTGATATGTGAGTGTCTGTTGAACTCAGTGTTTTAGCAGCACTTCAAGCAGCTTGGGGTGATAAGTCTGTCCTTGAAGGGGCCTCCTATCAGTCCCCAGTGTAGTGAGCTTTCTGATCACACAAAGAGAACTATAGAAAAGCAGCAGGCTCTTTCCCCAGCCCTCTTCATTTCTTCTGCATATACACTAACCCATTCGATGCAATTCCTTTCAGATATTTCCTAATGGCCACCTGCAAAGCTCTATTTTGTCTCACTTTCTTTAGCTGTGGATTCCACGTGTGAAAGTACAGCACTGGTTTGGAGAATAGAAGTTTGTCAGAAAAATGAAAACAATGGAATATTCTAGGGAGGTAAGAGAGGACAAATGACTCTAGGAAACATTCAACTAGGCTTCCCATTTTTTGTTCAATGTGCATGATAGTACTCTCAGCATCAAAGGCAAAGGGAAGACACTACATGATTACGTACGGAGTCTGCATACCCAAAGGTGATGTCGTTGGCTTTTCTTTCTATTACTCTCAAATAACTCTAATTTGTTATTTGAATTTCACATACTGATTTCTTCTGCAATTCCAATTCTCTATTTATACCTCTGTTTTCTTTAAGATGTACATGATCTCTGTGCCACAAGCATCTCTGGGCTTCCTATTTATGAGACAGTGACTCCCATCTGCCTACCTTTCCCCATTATCTTCACTTGCTTTCTGCTTCTCATCATCTGCTCCTGTCCCTGACTTTCATGGTCTTAAATTTGTTGTTCATAATCTCTTTCCTGACTATATGCTCTATCCTTTTCCTCCTCTGCCTTACTCTCAGGATCAAGTATAATAATGTCTGAAACTATAGTTCATATACACCTTTGATAAAAACTACTGGTTACTTTGAGGTTTGCTGAGTTCCTGGCTAGTGCCTGGGACCAAGATTCACCCTGTAATTCTGTTGTATGTGGCAAAAGTAATGTTTCGTATGTTTAAACCAACATTTGCAATGTAGTCAGCCTGGAGTATTGGCACATAGCTATAATCACATATTGAAAACTAAGACATGAGGCTCTATGAGCCCAAAGCCAGCCTGGGCTACATGACATGACCTTATCTCAAAAGAAGTGAAAATAAGCCAAAACAAAAACAAAACACAGCACTAACAACAAAAAATATTTCATGATTCCATGTTGATTTTGAAAGTGAGAAGCCAGGAGAAAGTTTATATTATATTCTTTGACAAGAAATGGGGCAAGATTAGGGCTCTTTCTATAGAAACAGTGTCACTATGTCTGCCTTTCTTCTAGGAGAAATGGCTCTAGCATCTTGACCTTTACACCTTTTGTCCTCATCACTTGTAGGTGAAATTATCCCTTCTCTCAAGCCTTCTCAGGAGGCTTGTGTGTGCACTGTGTGGGTTCCCATTTTCTGTGGCTCTGGATATTCTGAAGCCCTATCTTCTGCGATAATCTGTTGTCTATCTCTCATTCTTTTTCTTTTTTTTTTTTTCTATCCATGTGTTTCTCTACACTGTAAGATTTTATTGGGTTTTTTTTTTTTTCGCTTTAATAACAGTGTAAATCTCTAAAATCCTTTTCTACTGTTGAGCTGGTACCTTTCCTAAGCCTCCTTGCCTCTTTGAATGCAGAGAGATTAGGTAGAGAGATCCCATTCAGAATCATGAGGAAGGTATTGCCCCTCCCTTCAGTGTCAACTTTTTCTAATAGTTTTCTATTTTCTTACCTTAGTTACTTAGTATCTTTTAATACATATGTTTTTATTTTTATGTCTAATAACCACGTGGGATAAGGGAGCGTCAACTGAGGAGTTATGTCCAGCTGAGAGCTGAAGCTGACTACAACAGGGATGTTTTTGTTTCTATCTCTGTTTTACTGGTATTTTGCCCGGGAGTTCCCTGTAGGATGAGGCATGGACTCCTAGCATGTGACTATTTTCTTGGGGTGGGAAGTAAGTTTGGCTCAGTATCAGTAAACACTTTTATAAAATAAACTTTATTTGTACTGTTTGGAAGCACTTGGCTTATATATCCCTTAAACTTGCTAGCACTCAGATTTAAGGGCTGAGTGAAACTGTGTGAAGTTTGTAAGGAGGAAAAAATGGTAACTGGATTTTTTTCTTTGAAACAAATAAATGAACAAACAAACAAATGAAAATGCATTTTTGCAAGAATAGTTGATCTCCAGCCACTTTTGTTTCAGTTAATAAGCTAGAGAAACATCCCTTTATTGAGCCTTGGACTCTGTGCTTTATCTCAGTAGTTTCCATAGTTTTATTTGCTGTAGATGTACCAACTTATTGTGAACCCCTTGTGTTCTGAATCATTTCTGCAAGCCGAGTGTAGATCCTGCTGCTCCATCACTTCCATTGGTCTTTAGGGTCCAATCACGTTCATCTATTTTCTGTTACTCAAAGGATGCAGACTGTTTTCTGCTTTTGTAGTAACATCACACAGAATGAACAAATGAAGAACTGGGGGTCACATGGTAGGCCCTTAAATGGCATAAATAAAGAATATTATTCTGGAAGGATCTTTTATGCAAGCTTTTCTAACAAAGTCTGTATAGAGGAAGATGGGAAGAAGATAGCTTCATGTCTGTATTGAGAAAACATGGAGGTGGGGGTGGGGCTTGGACATCTCTGCTAGTTGTTCTATGTACAGATCTTCAGTTGACTTCATTATTTTCAAGTCCACACCCCATTCCTGCTCCTCCTGACACTTGGTGAAGGGATAGTATTTTTCCAACCTTATATATGTCACAGTAGTATACAGGAGATAATATGGCATAATTTCATTCAACTTTTATTAATAATGGGGCTCTCTGAACTTAAAGGTCTAATTCAGATATGTACAAAAAGGTTTTGTGAAATTTCAAATCTTGTTGATTAAACCTGTTTATCTCCGAAGACATTTCTGACCTACTGTGATCTTGTATAACAATCTTATAGCTTCTAAGCACATATATAAAGTTAGTATTTGTGGGGGGGCATAATTAGGAAAAGTATGGTGAAAAAATACTTTAGATCAAATTTTAGGAAAATCTTTCTGTTTCATGTTTCTTTTAAGAGATTGTAGAACATTTCTCTTTAAGAAAACAATGAGCGCTGAAAACCATTGTTATATCTGGAAATTTTAATAAATAGCTTAGGTTACATTTTATTTATCCCCATGATCTAGACACCACCTAAATAAAATATTCATTTCTAGTCTTATTATGCTTAATGTCTTCATGCTCAATAAAATGTCCACTCCCAAATAGAAAGATCTCTATCCTTCTGATTGCATATTAGGATTACATCTAACAGTAGGCATGAAAATTCTAAACTGATGTAAAATGAGGCAAAAATAGTTTCAATAATGAGTAGTATCAATACAAGTAAACAGCCTAATTATGACATGAATTGATCTCACCACCTTCTTTCTTTAACTATGCAAACAATTGTATAGGGCTGAAATGGGTAAGTCATGGGCCAGGCAGAACATAGAATATCATTGCCATCTCAGTAATGCAGGCTTGGATTTTTCCAAAATCCTACTTTATTTAGGGTTCTTAAACACTTTTACCTCCCTTACAACCACCAGACCAGAGATAGGAAAGAAAGAAGATTAGTAGGGAAATGGGGTTGTGGACCTTTTTAGAGGTGTTTCCTTGGGGAGATGCCACACTTTGTGTCAGGATGCCAGCAGTCCAGTCAAATAGCAAACACCAAAGAGCACCATGAATCAGTAGCAGCTGCAGGATCCAGCAAAAGCCGCAATACTCCCCCAAATTGGCAGGAGTCAGCATTAGCAGCAAGGCTCAGCCAGAGCGCCATGAGAAGCTCTCCAGAGCATTTTTTTCTCTGCAAAGTGAAGTATTGAAAAACCAAGACCAGTAAAGCATTATGACTTGTTTAAATGCATAGCTATGCAAAAACATTATCTCACTATCTGTGGGCTTCTATTTACCTCTCAGAGTCCACACAAGAATGTTTTTCGGCTGACAAAAACAACATTCCTCTCATGAGACAGCTTCCAGCAAAATATCATGTGCTCTCTCACGAGTCTGATTTCAGCTAAAAGGGAACATGGGTCTGTCTTCAGTGGTGGAACAACACTCCCACATCCCACACTTGGGGCCATTCACATGTCACAGCTGAATCTTCAAAGACACAAGAAACTTCTACTTCACAGTAAGAATACCAGAAGATGCATCAGCACATAACAAGAAAATTTGCTCAACCATGTTCATAGCAGCCTTATTCATAATAGCCAGATCATGGAAACAGCCTAAATGTCCCTCAGTAGAAGAATGTATAAAGAAACTGTGGTACATATACACTATGGAATACTACTCAGCTACTAAGAACAAGGAATTCCCGAAATTTGTGGATAAATGGATTGAGCTAGAAATGATCATAATGAGTGAGTTAATCCAGAAGCAGAAAGACTCAAATGGTATATACTCACTTATATCTGCATACTAGCCCAAGGGGCATGTCCCACGAAAGCCTTCCCTTACCAGGAAACTGGGACCGAGGGGAGGACATCCTATTGGGACTCTAGATGAGAGAACCATGTGAGAACAGCAAAGTAGAAGGATCCAGTGGGTCCTAGAAACCTACAAGTAGAACATTATGATAGGCAGATTTGGGTCATGGGGTCCCGCTCAAACTAAGGCACCAGCCAAGGACAATACAGGTGGTAAATTTTAAACCCCTACCCTGATCTAGCCAATGGTCAGAACAGTCTCCACACTTGAGTGGAGAGAGGGATTTGACTTTCTCATGTACTCTGGTGCCTCACATTTGACTATGTCTCCTGGAGGGGGAGACCTAGTGGCACTCAGAGGAAGGACAGCAGGTCACAGAGAAGAGACTTGATACCCTATGAGCATATACAGAGGGAGGTAATCCCCCTCAGGAACAGTCATAGGAGAGGGGAATAAGGGGAAAATGGGAGAGAGGGAAGAATGGGAGGATACAAGGGATGGGATAACCATTGAGATGTAACAAGAATAAATTAATAAAATTTAAAAAATGTAAAAAAAAAGAAGAATACCCAAGTCATGAGGAGAGTATACATGCTCCCTAAGAGAAACAGAATATGTTTCCTGTGAAATGTCAAGAATCAGAATAAAATGGGGAATCTTAGAATTACTGAAAGACAGTTGTCTTTGTGGAGACAGAATCATTAGTATTCCTGATGTGTTTGACTACATTGATGTATATAACATGGACACTGCTTATAGGTTTTAGATATCAAAAAATGTTGCATATAGAAAAGTGGATCTAGTGTGATATGTGTATCAGTTTTTCTTATCCAATGGAGGGTAAAATGCTGGACATATTTCTATCAGCTTTGTATATAACATAAGTTTTCCAGTAGAAATTACTTATAACTATTGGTTTAGAAGATTCAAATATGACTTGAGATCATTAAATGTTGACAACTTTTTAAAGAAGCTAAGTCATACACTAAGCCTAAGAATTACTGTATTTTTCGGATCAGAAGATGCACCTGACCATAAGACACACCCTGTTTTTAGAACAGTAAAACAAGAAATATATTCTGAACCAAATTAGTACTAGTATAGTAAAATATTTATTAAAATATAACAAAATATAGTAATATTAAACAGTGTTAATGAAAGGAAAGACTTAGAGAATCAAGCATTTTTCTAGTTTTATGAAAACCCCAAAAATTCATCATCGCTAGTGTCAGAATTTAGGATGCTCAGTTGCTGACAATCACCTGTATCACTTTCTTCACTATCTTCATATATGATATTGTCTTCAGTTCCTCTAAATCATTGCTAATGCCACATTTTTTGAATGGTCATAAAATGAATTCCTCCTTCACTGACTGCCATGATGTTTTAACACATTCACAAATTTGAGTGACAGTGGGCCTCTTCATGTGTCCTGTTGGAATCAGATCGTGATTCCCAGCAGCCATCCATTTGTTCCACTTTTCTCTCTCATAGACTTTAAATGGTTTGTTTATTGAAACATCGAGAGGTTGCAACTGGCTGATAAGACCCCCAGGAATCACAGCTAGATGAGTCTTCACCTCTTTAAATCTGCTTTTTGTTGTTTTACTAATATGTGCTCTGAACTGGTCAAGCACTAATAAAGCAGATTTTTTCCAGAAGCCCTCCAGGACATTTGGACCACACTTTTTCAATCCATCTGTCTTCTTACAAATGCAGAATGAATAATTCTGTCTTCTCCCATATGCCCAGTAACGATTTCTGCACAGCCATGTGACCCCACTGGAGTCAAGGAGGGACAAATGGTAGCTAGAGCTTCCTTATTGCTACACATCTTACTGCCCTCCCTGCCCCACTCCCTGCAGCAAGCTGACAAGCACCTGCTTATCCACTAGGCTAAGACTGGCACTCTGTTCAGCCGAGCAGGATAGCAGTGGTGGGGGCAGAAACCAAGCTCTGTATGATTTCAGTGATACAGCCCATTTCTCTTTCTGTTCTGTAGGTCACACTGAACCTTGCCATGTGTTCCTCGGGTGGCACACTGAAGACAACCGTAAGTGACCCCTTTGTTGGTGTCCAATGGACAGCAATAGGAACATAAGGTGCACCTAATTTTCCTCCAACTCTTGGGGGGAGGGGAACCTGTGTCTCATGTCTGAAAAATATGGTACACACACACACACACACACACACACATTCTCCTCTCTCTCTCTCTCTCTCTCTCTCTCTCTCTCTCTCTCTCTCTCTCTCTCTCTCTCTCACATATATTTTAGTAACTGAAACAATAATATTGACTATTCCTGAATGCAAAACAAATACTTGTGTTTGTTATGTATTATTTTGAGAACTATTTATCTTTGATAACATTCAACAGATTTCTATTTTTTCTAGGTATAAACTATTGTCATTTGCCAAATCATTTAAGGATATTTCTATATATTAATATAGGTTTGTCAAGATGGCTCAATTGGTAGTGGTGCCTATCACCAAGTCTCTGACACACCTTGTGTGTCCATTTCCCAGGAACTACATGGTGGAAGGAGAGAACTGACTCATATTAGATGTCACTTGTCTCTAAATACATGCTATGATATATAAAGGCCCTCACTACAAATAAATAAATAAATAATGAAAACAAGACATAGAAAATGGAAATCTGATGAACAGAATATTGTGGAAACATTTTTTTGGCTTTATGACTAAAATAATTTAATCATTAACAGGAAACCTGCTGTCTTAAAAGATGCTATTCCTTTCCTTCTGCTCCTTAACAAGATTCTTTTGAGCATTCCTTTAAAATGTAGCGAATTAACCCGATGAAAACAAAGTAAACCATGTCAAAGTATCAATTCAAAATCTAAGTGTTTTTTTTCATGTTCATTATAGGCAAAAGATGATATTGGTAGACTGTCTTTAAACAGCTTTTAATTTTGAAATCTCAAACACTATACAAATGATCTTTTTCAATCCCATTTATTTATTATTTTTTGTTAATTCATTCACTTTACATCTCAATCAAAGCACCCTGCTTCCTCTACCACAGCTCCCACTCTCCCTCCTTCTTCCCCCCATCCTCCCTCTGCTAACCATCAAAAAGGGTGCCCCACCCCACTAGAGCATCAAGGCTGAGTGCATTCTCTTCCTTTGTGGCCTGGTAAGGCAGCCCTGCCAGGGGGAAGCGATCTAAGAGCAGGCAGCAGAGTCCATGTCAGAGATAGCTCCTGCTCTCATTACTAGGGGACTCATATGAAGACGGAACTGTCCATCTGCTATTTATGTGTAGGGAGCCTAGGTCCAGTCCATGTGGGGTCTTTGGTTGGTGCTTCAGTCTCCACAAGCCCACCATGGACCTTGGTTATTATACTCTGTTGGTCTTCTTGTGGAGTTTCTATTCCCCCCAGTCAAGGTCCTTCTATTTCTGCCCCCGCCCCACCTCCGCCTTTTGCAAGTCTCCTTGTACTCTGCCCAATGTTTGGTTATGAGTCTCAGCATCTATTTTGAATAGCTTCTGGGTGGAGCCTCTCAGAGGACAACTATGTTAGGCTCCCATCTGCGAGTGTAGCAGGGTATCACTGTGTCAGGGGTTGGCTCTCTCTCGTGGGGTGCATCTCAGGTTGGGCCAGGCATTGATTGGACAGTCCCTCAATCTCTGCTCAATTTTTAATCTTGCATGTCTTGTAGGTAAGGAAAATTTTAGGTCAAAGTTTTTATGGATGGTTGGTGTTCTCCTCCCTCTTGTAGGAGTCCTGTCTACTTACAGGGTGTCCTTTTCAGTCTCCATGACCTCTGATACTATGAGTCTTAGCTAGAGTCACCCCCATATTCCTACCCAGAGCCTGTTACAGGTCTCCAGCTAGTCAGAGAGATGTCCCTGCCCACAGAGCAAATGATCCAAATTTAAAGTGGTATATAAAGCTAAACAGAGAACTGTCAACAGAGAAATCTCTGAAGGCTGAGAAAGACTTAAAGAAACGTTCAATGTCCTTAGTCATCAGGGAAATGCAAATCAAAAGGACTCTAAGAGTCCATCTTATACCCCTCAGGATGGCTAAGATAAAAAAACCCAGATGAGAGTACATGCTAGAGAGGATGTGGAGAAAGGGGAACACACCTCCATTGCTGGTGGGAGCACAAATTTGTATAACCACTTTGGGAATCAATCTGGCACTTTCTCAGAAAACTGGGAATAGTTCTACCTTAAGATCCAGCTATACCTCTCCTAGGTACATACTGAAAGATCATACTACAAGGACATTTACTCAGCTATGCTCAGAGCAGCTTCATTCTTAATAGCCAGAAACTAGAAACAACCCAGATTTCCCTCACCTGAAGAATGGATAAAGAAACTGTGGTACATTTACAAAATGAAATACTACTCAGCTATTAAAAACAAGGAAATCTTGACATTTGCAGACAAATGGATGGCACTAGAAAATATCATCCTGCATGAGGTGAGACCTAGGAAGACACACATGGTACACACTTACTTATAAGCGGATTTTACAGAATAAACACACTACTGTTCACAGACCCAAGGAAGACAAGTAGCAAGGAGGCTCCAAGGGAGGATGCTTAAGTCTCACTCAGAAGAGGGAAATAGGATGGACAGCAGTAGTGGTTGAAGAGATGGGTAGGAGAGTGAGCATGGGGAAAAATGATAGTGGAAATTATAAAAACTATCTTGAGAAATACTAAAGGACATTTTCTTGAGGATGTGCAAAAACAATGAAGTTCTTGAGTAATTGTATACTTAATTCCACGAGGATCGAATCATGAAAAGAAAATCTAAGCATTTCCTTTTGTTTAAAGGCTTATCTGTGGTACAAATGTATGTTCCTTTTTCAAAACAAAAGCAGTAGGAATATGAGAAAAATGCCACGTTTGCCATTGAAACATACATTTCCAGTCGTTTTGCTCTTAAGAAAACCTGGAGGCTGAAGTACATTTGGTGTTTCCTTTTTATAAATCATCCTACAAGAAGAACAAAATGGAAGCTCAGCATGAAGCTGCAATTACAACCACATCAGGTATATTTCAGGTGCTTGAAAGCTGTATATTTTCTCTTGCATAAGTTACAGTTTCAACTTTATAACTGCCCAAGCATGTGTGGAATTGGACACATATTTAACTCCTTCTTGCCTCCTTCTTCCAAGTTCTGAATGGCAACTGTAAAACTTTCTATGATAACCAGCTTTCCATCCCGCTGACAGATGACCTTGAGGTAAACAACCTAAAGTAGGGAGGGTTCGTTTTGGGTCACGGTTTCAGGGACTTGAGTCCATCCTCACTTGTCTCCATTGTTTCTTGGCTTGTGGTGATCCTGGGGTCATAGTGATCACATGTTAACATCCCTTCTCCTGGATGCAGAAAAAGTGAAGAGAAAAAAGCCTCAACGTTTCTTTCAAAGGCACTTCTCCAAAGACCCTCCATTTCAGCTTCATCTTCTGACTTCTTTATGGTGTCTCTAAAATGCTTTAAACTAGTGACCAAGCCTTTGGTATGGGGTCTATACTCTATGGACTTCAGATCCAGACCATAACACTGTTACTATGCTGCCCCAAAGGGAAGTACTACTGATGGTGTATAAATCTATTGAAGATTTCAGTGAGGAATTGCTACCACAGCCCTCTGCCTGATGTAGAACACTTCTGCTTGTGGAGATCCTTATTAAGGGTCTTTCCCTTGGGCTGCTCCTTATTTACCCTCATACACAGCCACCAAATTTATTGTTACTTGCGTCAGTGTGGATTCCCGGTATTATATATGCAGAAAACTTCCAGCAGCCATGTCCACAGCCCAAGTGATTCTTCATGTGTTTTTAAGCTCATTCAAAAATTGACCATATGGGTGGAATTATCTCTAATTACTAGGCAAGTGAGGGGCACAGTACATCTTGACATCTGTTTGTATTCCTCCTAATATTTCTAAAAATGTAATTCTACATCTATCCCCAATGCATAAAATTACAATGGGTGATAACTGATTAGAAGAGGAATTTACTCATTGTTTTCTATGGTAATTTTCAGTTGTTAACATATGGCAAGTACACTAATCAGGCATGAAGAGGTATTTTTAAAGATTCTAGCCTATAAAATCTACATTTAAAGGGGATATATTTACAGTTGTCTGTCTACAAAAGTAATCTACGGTAGAATTTTGATTTTCCAATTAAATAGCTAGGTCAGATACATTTTAAAAAATACCATAGAGAATGATTTCCTCTAAGTCACAGGTAAAGCCCTGTGCCATTTCTAAAGCTAATATTACTTTATACAAACAGATCAAGTAGCAATGTATTCTGCACTTTATAAACAATTAGTAATGAAATTTGACCTATATAGAAATCAAAGTGAAGTTGACTATATGCTTTTACTGAAGTCATTTAGAGCTTATATGTATGTCATATAATTATCCTTTCATAGTAAAGATGGCCTTACAAAATCATTATACATTTTCAGATATGTCAGAGAAGTTTGGTTGATGTGAAAGCATGGTGTAGTTTTCTAAGTCAAAAATATCATTTACCATTCTGGAACAGGAAAAAATACATGTGTTGACAATACTAATTTTGGGAAGTACAGTAGCCCTCATCAAAATGATCAAAATACTGTTTTGCTCTTTATGACTTTGAAAATCAGAACTCTAAATATGTTTTCAGATTTTAGCTTGTCAAGAAAGCAGAGATGTTTAGATGTATTTTTAAAGCTTAATTTCCTATCTTGGGAATTTTCTAGAAATGTTAAAACTATAGTCAAGAAAGCATGTACTTTGGAATAAAAGAATCTATTCTTAAATATTCAGTTGTGCATATGTTAGCATGACATGCACTATGCATTTTATAGAGTGATTTCTGGCACCAGAATTGATACTTTATTTACAGGACAATAAACTTATTTTTTTGTTGTTAACTTTAGTTTTTAGGATTTATTATTGTTGTTGTTGTTATTTCTGTGTTTTATATATGCATGATTACTTTGTCTGAATGTTTATGTGTGCACTATATGTTGACTGTGAAGGCCAGAAGAGGGCACAGATCTCCTTGGATTTGAGATACAGATGCTTATGACCTGCTATGTTTGTGATGGGAATTGAACTTTTGTCCTCCAGAAGAACAATCAGTGCTCTTAACCACTGAGCCATCCTCCCAGATTGATAAACAACTTTTATACATTATTTTTTTTGTGTTATTTTGTGTTCATGCAACTTGTAGGTATCCCATGCTATCCTTTGTCTCCTCTTGTTTTTACTAAGGTATTTATTCGTTTGTTTATTTATTTATTATTTGTGAAGGGTGTTTTGCTATATGTATGTCTGTGTACCTCAGGCATGCAGTACTTAAATGTAGAGGTCAGAAATATATGTCAAATCCCTTGGAATTTGAAATACACATGATTGTGAGCCACCAAGGCTCCCATGCCATGCTTAGGTGTTACATTTTTTTAAACTGAAAGAGTCATTATTTGCTTCAGTAGTTGCCTCAAATTCCCATACTTTTGTCAACAAGTAATCAGAGCTACTTCTAATACTATAATTTAGATACATTTTTACAGTAGTTTTGCTTCCTTTTTATGTACTTTAAGACACGCTGGCTGCATATTTTGTTAACCCAAGACAGGCTTCTGTCCAGCCATCAGGCCCTGCAATGTTCACTCTCGACTGTGTTCTCTTTTACTGGCTTCTGAAACAGAAATGACCAATAAGAAATTTTTCTTTACAAGGTACCTTAGCTAATAAACAGATTAAAACTGTTGAGTTTTTAAAAATCAAATTTAAATGTGATAATTATATTTGATTAAGTGTGTGTGTACGTGTGTGTGTGTGTGTGTGTGTGTGTGTGTGTGTGTGTGTGTGTGTTGGGGGATATGTCAAGGCAACTTGCAGGAATCAGTTCCTTCTACCATGTGTGTTTTGGGACTCAAACTCAAGTCATCAGGCAGCAGATGAAATTACCCTCTTAGTCATCATCTTCCTGGTCTCCAGACATCTATGCTGTTTTATAAAATAATATCATTTAAGGTCACCTGTTTAGCTTTGTTCCTGACATCTTAGTGAAGCTGCAGTGGTCATTGATGCTCTCTGAGCTTTGCCACCCAAGGATGACAAGAAGGTGCCAGAAAGTCAGCCAAAAAAGACAAAGACCCAGTAAATAAGTCTGGTGGCAAGGCTAAAAAGAAAAAGTGGTCCAAACTCAACAATCTAGTCCTGTGTGACAAAGCTACATACAACAAAGTCTGTAAGGAAGTTCCCAACTATAAGCTTATTACTCCAGCTGTAGTCTCTGAGAGACTGAAGATTCCCAGTTCCGTGGCCAGGGTGGCCCTTCATGAGCTACTTAGTAAACGACTTACCAAGCCAGGTTCAGAGCATAGAGCCCAAATAGTTTACACCATAAACACAAAGGGTGAAGATGCCCCAGCTGCTGATGAAGATGCATGAGCAGGTTTAATGAGATGTACATTTTGGGAAAGTAAAACTTTATTAAGTAAAAAAAAAAAATCCCTTCTTTATTGTTTAGCATGGTATTTACTGCTTGTCTGTTTATCAGTTGTGTTTAGGCATTTGGGAGATACAAAAAGAATTTCAGTTTTATCTTCCAATGCTCGAAACAAACGTTGGTATTATGCAGGACAGATGTCTCCAAGACTACTTGGAGAGAGCATGGGGAATTGTTCAGAGTCAGCAGGTTGGTAATGGCTGTATTTAGGTATCTTGGCTCTTATCCTAATAGCCCATCATTTTGCAAAATTTGAGATTCATTTTCTGTCAGAGAAGAGAATCTATCTCAACAAACATTCCATACACATTTTAAAGATATCATATTTCATGGCTTAAAGAGTAATAATTTGTACAAAGATATATGTTAACATGCTGGACAGTGTTTTTCAAACTACCAATGAATCAGTTTTATTATGATATCAGTTTCTGAGAAGGATGGTAAAATGTCCTACAAAACTGTGCAATCACAGGTTTCTCCCTGGGGTGTCATTCTATCTGGCTTCCTTGGAGCTTTATCATTTGGTGGTGGATGTGGATGATTTTGTGTCTTCTTAATGAGCTGGTCATCCAATTTTTAGGAACTGATTTTTATCTCTGGAAATGCTCCTTAGCTTGTAGTGAGTTTCTCAGGCTTACAGTTTGCATTGCGTATTTTTCTGTTAAGCTTCAGCCTGTTTTCATCTTTATCTTAAGGCATCTCTGTTATACCTAATCTACATTTGGGTCCTGCTCTATTCTGTAGTTCATTTTGATAGTATCTTCCTTGTAATTTTCATATTCTATCTTTTGATCTTGAATGGATTCCTCATGGAGTTGACTTTCAGATTATTTTCTAATTATTCTTTGTTCCTACTTATTTCTTTGTTGTTATTATGGTTCTGGTATTATTTACCTTCTTTATCTTTTAATAGTTTAAGATACTATTTTTGTGTAATAGTTGACTTTTCATTTCACATGAGCGTTCATTATCTTCTAGTCCTCAAAAAAAAACATTAGAGATAGTTTTGTTATTTGTATTTTTGTATTTTTGTTTGTGATATCTCTACAAACTGCTGTATGTTCTCACTTAGAAATAATATTAATCATTTAATGTAGTAGTAAGCTTATAAGTATGAAGCTCTCATAGTGCTTTACTTTCTATGTTTTGGTTGTTATGTTTATTACGGTTGCATGCCTCATGCCCTGTTATGGTTAATATTGATTGTTAACTTGAATCGATCTAGAATATCTCAAAAGACAAGCCTCTGGGAACACTTAACATTATGTAGATTAGTTTAACCTCTATGCATGCACAGAAGTGATTTTCTTGATTAGGTAAACTGGAGTGGGAAGATCCATGTTAAATGTGGACAATACAGATACAAGGCCTTCTGAGAGCAAAGCCTTTTCCTTTTGCCTAGCTGCCTTCACCTCCTGCAGGTGAGTGCTGGTGCCTCTACTTATTTCCTTTGCTTACATCAGAATCCAGCCTCTTCAGACTTCCAGTGTGCACTGAAAATCAGTGGCTCTCTGGGAATCTGATGAACCCTTTTTGCTAGTTTATAACTTCTGAGGCATTCCGACTTTGAACATCTGGGTCCTGACCTCTCCAGTGTGAAGATAGGTTGCTGGGACCCAGGCCCAGGAACTTTGGGGGTATGGGTTAGTTGGCACAGTGTCCAGAAGTCAGGCAAAGGGCAGAAACAGGGTCATTTATGGCAGAAACAGGACATGCCTTTATATCTCCCTCCCAGTGTCTCCTTGGCTCCCAAACTGTAAGCTGCTGCTGTGGCCCCTTCTCCTTGGTTCCCACTATGACGTCACCAGTCTCTGGGCAGTCAGTCTCTCTGGCATGCCCAGGCATGTCTAGGCAGGTCTGGGGCTAACTCTACATGAAGGCCTCCTTCTGCACATGCGTGTTGCCAGGCAGGCCTTGCTCCTGCTCAAGGCAGGTCTTGTTCCAGCCAAGAGGTCAATTTGTTGTTAGAGAATATGTACGGCCTGGTAAAGGTGTTGATTTAATAGCTCCTGTGCCAGGAGTGCTTCAGCCGCTGATTTAGAAACTCTGTCACTGACAGTCTCTAATGTCTTGGCTTTCTGTGTCAAAGCAATGGCCCCAGTGGCTGCCCCAGCAACACCTGCTAGAATGCAGGGGCTATGGCAGAAGGAGGGTAGAATGTGGCAGGAGCCATTCTTTTAGTCTCTGCTCTAACTGGTCTACTTTTATCCCTGTACATCTTATAGGCTGGGTGAGTTTAAGGCTGAAGTTTTTGTGGGTAAGTTGGTGTTTCCCTTCCTCTGCTAGTTAGAGAGTGTCCTCTTCAGTCTCTATGGCTCCTTCTACTAGGAGTCTCTGCTAGAGTGCCCTTCCGGTCCTCCCAGGAGCCCACCCTTACTTAGATGTTCAGGTTGTCCCAGAGATGCTCCAGCCCAAAGTTCCTTTTTGCTCTGCAGGACTTCTGTCTTCTTCCCCCACGCCCTCTCTCCATGTCTGATCTCCATCCTTATTTCTCTTTGTGCTCCCTCTCCATCTTGCACCCTCTCTTCATCCACTACCTCTGTCTACTCTATTTCCCCTGATGGGTGAGATTTAAGCATCCTCCACTGTCCTGTCCAGCAGGACCAGTAATTACGGGGTCGCGAGGGGAGCCATACCTGGAAGATGGGACGAGAAAGAAAGGAGGCGAGACCAAGTAGAGTTCCTATCAAGGTCTGTTTATTGAATCAAAAGCGAAAGCTTATATGGGGTAGAGGCAGGAGCTAAGCAGTAGGGGGAGGGCCCGAGAATGCCTCTAGATGATCCCAGCAGGGGACCATCTTGTGGTTCATCTCAGAACAATTCCTATCTCATCTTAGCTAACTATCTCTCAGAAATTCCCGAGCTAACCTGCTAAACGGCATCTGCAGAGGCTGAAAGGAGGAAGTTCTGCAGAGGCTGAAAGGAAGTAGTTTAGCTTTGGAACGGGGCATCAGTATTTTTCCATAGCCAGTAGATTCTTTTAGCCTTGAATGACCCTGGGCCGGCTCTGAACAGACCAGCCCCCACAATAAAGCACAACAGGTATCTAACTGCTGACCTACGACAAGGTCAGCTAGTTTCTGGTGAATGGCAGACTTCTGGAGAAATAGGAACCTAGGTTCTGAACAAGATGGTTGAACATTGGCCATGTAGCCCGTCGCCAACACCCCACAACTGGATCTGCTTTGTTACTTATCTTCATTGGGCTTGTGAATTGTAGTATGTTTATCCTGAACTATATGGCTAAAGTTTGCTTATAAGTGAATACATGCCATGTGTGTCTTTCTAGGTATCGGTTACCTCCGTCAAGATGATCTATTTTAGTTCTATCCATTTGCCTGAAATTTTCATGGTTTCTTTGTTTTTGATAGCTGAGTAGTATTCCATTGTGTAAATGTGCCACAGTTTCTTTATTCATTCTTCAGTTGAGTGACACCTAGGTTGTTGCAGATTCTGTCTACCTTAAGTGAAGCTACTGTGAACATAGTTGAACAAGAGTGGTATAGCTGGTCCTTGAGATAGACCTGTTTCCAATTTACCAAGAAAGCACAAGATTGATTTCCAAAGTGGTTGTACAATTTTGCACTACTCCAGAAATGGAGTAGTGTCCCCTTTCTCCACATCCTCACCATGATGTGCTGTCATTTGAGGTTTTGATCATAGCTATTTTTACATGTGTAAGATGGAATCTCAAAGTTTTTACGATTTGCATTTCCTTAATGACTAAGGATTTTGAGCATTTCTTTTTTATTAATTTATTCTATTACATCTCAATGGTTATCCAATCCCTTGTATCCTCCCATTGCTCCCTCCCTCCCATTTTGCCTTTATTCCCCTCCCCATGACTGTGACTGAGGGGAACTTCCTCCCCCTTTATATGCTCATAGGGTATCATGTCTCTTCTTGGTAACCTGCTATCCTTCCTCTGAGTGCCACCAGGTCTCCCCATCCAGGGAACATGGTAAAATATGAGGCACCAGAGTACGTATGAAAGTCATATCCCATTCTCAACTCAACTGTGGAGAATGCCCTGTCCTTTGCAAGATCTGGGTAGGGGTTTGAAGTTTACAGCCTGTATTGTCCTTGGCTGGTGCCATAGTTTGAGCCAGACCCCTGGGCCCAAATCTGCCTATCATAATGTTCTTCTTATAGGTTTCTAGGACCCTCTGGATCCTTCTACTTTGCCATTCTCCCATGCTTTTCTCATCTAGAGTCCCATTAGGATGTCCTCCCCTCTGTCCCAGTTTCTTGGTAAGTGAAGACTTTCATGGGACATGCCCCTTGGGCTAGTATGCAGATATAAGTGAGTATATACCATTTGAGTCTTTCTGCTTCTGGGTTAACTCACTCATTATGATCATTTCTACCTCAATCCATTTGTCCACAAATTTCGGGAATTTCTTGTTTTGAATAGCTGAGTAGTATTCCATAGTGTAAATGTGCCACAGTTTCTTTATCCATTCTTCTACTGAGGGACACTTAGGCTGTTTCCATGTTCTGGCTATTATGAATAAGGCTGCTACGAACATGGTTGAGCAAAGTTTCTTGTTGTGTGCTGGAGCATCTCCTGGATATATTCCAAGGAGTGGAATAGCTGGGTCTTGAGGAAGCCCTATTCCCAGTTTTTTGAGATAGCACCAGATAGATTTCCAAAGTGGCTGTACTAGTTTGCATGCAATGAAGGAGTGTTCCTCTCTCTCCACATCCTCGCCAGCGTGTGGTGTCGCTTGAATTTTTGATCTTAGCCATTCTGATGGATGTCAAATGAAATCTCAGAGTTGTTTTGATTTGCATTTCCCTGATGACTAAGGAGGTTGAGCATTTCTTTAAGTGTTTCTCAGACATTTGATATTCCTCTGTTGAGAATTCTCTGTTTAGTTCCAAGCCCCATTTCTCAACTGGGCTATTTAGGTTGGTGGTGTTTAATTTCTTGAGTTCTTTATATATTTTGGATATTAGACCTTTGTCAGATGTAGCGTTGGTGAAGATCTTTTCCCAGTTTGTAGGCTGTCACTTTGTTCTCTTGACAGTGTCTCCTGCCTTATAGAAGCTTCTCAGCCTCATGAGGTCCCTTTTATTAATTGTTGACCTTAAGCCCTGGGATGTTGGTGTTCTGTTCAGGAAGTTGCCTTCTGTGCCAATGTGTTCCAGGCTCTTCCCCACTTTTTCTTCTAACTGACTTAGTGTCTCTGGTTTTATGTTGAGATCTTTGATCCACTTGGATTTTGAGTTTTGTGCAAGGTGACAAATATGGGTCCAGTTGCATTTTTTTTTTTTTTACACATAGACATCCAGTTAGACCAGCACCATTTGTTGAAGATGCTATCATTTTTCCATTGAAAAGCCAAAGCTGTAAAATGAAAAAAGGATAGCATCTTCAACAAATTTTGCTGGTCTAACCAGATATCTACATGTAGAAAACTGCAAACAGATTCACTTACCACCCTGCAGAAAGCTAAAGTCCAGGTAGATTAAAGACCTCTACATAAAAATCAGTCACACTAACTCTGTTAGAAGAAAAATTGGGGAATAGCCTTGAACTCATTAGCACAGGAGACAACTTCCTGAACAGAACACCAACAGCTCAACCTCTAAGATCAGCAATTAATCCATGGGACCTCATGAAACTGAAAATCTTCTGTAAGGCAAAGGACACTGTCGATAGAACAGCCTACAGACTGGGAAAAGATCTTCAACAACCCTACATCCAACAAAGGGATAATATCCAAAATATATAAAGAACTCAGGAAATTAAGCACCACCAAATCAAATATCCCAATTAAAAAATGGAGAACAGAGCTAAACAGAATTCTCAACAGAGGAATAGCAAATGGCTTGGAAACACTTAAAAAAGGAAATGCTCAATGTCCTTACTCATGAGGGAAATGCAAATCAAAACCACTGTGAGATTCCATCTTATATCTATCAGAATGGCTAAGATAAAAAACTCAAGTAGCATCACATGCTGGTGAGGATGTAGAGAAAGGGGAACACTCCTTCACTGCCGGTGGGACTGCAAACTTTTACTACCACTTTGGAATCAATCTGGCACTTTCTCAAAAAATTGGAAATAGTGCTATCTCAAGACTCCAGTTATTCTACTCCTGAGCATGTACTGGAAAGATGCCCTACCATACAACAAAGACATTTGTTCAACTATGTTCATTGCAGCCTTATTCATAATAGCCAGAATATGGAAACATACTAGATGACCCTCAACTGAAGAATCGCTAAAGAAACTCTAGTACATTTACACACTGTAATACTATTCAGCAACCAAAAACAGGAACTAGAAAACATCATCCCGAGTGAGGTAACCCAGACACAGAAAGACATGCATGGTATATATTCACTTATAAGTGATTATTAGCCCAATATAGATGTCCTCTGAGATACTCCACCTAGTGGGGGATGGGGACAGATACTGGGATTTTCAGCCAGACTCTGAGAGAAGAGCTGTGAGTTGTATAGAAGGGACAGTGGATGGAAGTACGGGGATGGGGTGGGAGGAGGGTTTTCAGGAGCTCTACAAGAAGATTATCAAGGCTGACAGATGTGGACCCTGGTGGGAGGGCACCCACAGACTGATACACCAACCAAGGACAGCACACAGAGAACCTGGAACCCTTGTTTGGGTATAGTCGGATAGCTCATTGTCCACATAGGGAAGGGAAGTGGGAGGGATCATGGGACTTCCTCTGACAAGATCTCTAGTGTCTGGGATTTGATCACCCCCTTTGGCCAAGAGGCCCTGTGGGAACACAGTGGAGGGGATGCAGACTATCTGGATGAAACCTGATGAGCTGTGGTCAGAAGGTGGGAGAGGAGGACCCCACCTGACAGAAGTATAGGGGAGGGGAATAGATCAGAGGGGTGGGTAGTGTGGAACAGGAAGATAAGAGGGAGAGGAATTACAATAGGATGTAATGTGAATTAATAATAATAATAATAATAATAATAATGAAAAAGGAAAAGTATGCTATAAATATGTTTAAATATGCAGGAATTGAAAAATGACATAGAATAACTGAACTAAGTTAAAGAGGTTAGGATTAAACCTCTCGTTGATGTCTAAAAGTCCCCACAAAATAAATAGTTTCATAAAATAATGAGAAGACATATAAATTAAAGAAAGATAAAATTGCTGTTGAAAACATAAATATAAATAATGATGGAATTGAAATTCTCAATAACTAGGGTTGAAAACCTAGAGGAGATTCTTTATTGGAAATCAACTATATATTTAATGTAATTCCTGTCAAAATTCTGATGACATTCTTCCCCAAAAGAGGGAAAAATCCTTAAATTTGAAAGGAAATACAAAAGGCCTATAATAGTAAAAGCAATCCTAAGAATAAAGAACAATGTAGTTATCACAATACCAGACTTCAAATTATACCATAGTGCTATAGTAGCAAAAACAGTATGATGCTGGAATCACAACACATATGCCTACTAATGGAATGAAAAATATAGAAATAAGCCAACAGAGTGACACAAGGGTGTAAAAATATGCAGAAAAACAGTAAAGGAATTTTAATTCAGCAACATGGCTACTCTGGCAAGGGGTCACATCCAAAGTCCTAGGTCTTTGTAACAGCTGGAATACAGAAATGCCCTTAGCAGACACCTTTAATCCCTCTGGCTTGAATACACATTCTTAATCTCTCTGGCTAGAATTTAGTATGCACGTTCAGTCCCAAACAATGACATCTAAATAGGGAGCAGACAAAGTGACAAATCAGAGAAAGATTTGATAAAATGAGTCAAAGATGGGAAGAGACCAACTCTCATGAGAGCAGACAAGAAAAGGAAGCTAATTAAGAGTAGTGCCTAAAGAGGGCAGGGGAGTTCATGGGGACAGTACTGTAGAGCTGAGGAGTACAGCGCAGTTTGGTGCAGTTTGGTGCAGTTCAGTTGAGTTTGTGGAGGTCAGAGGCACTTTTTTTCATACACAGCAATTCAGTGAGAAGCTGAGAGAAACCAATTTGAATCAGTCAACTTGGAGAGTGGTTTTGAGCAAGACCATCTGGGTGTAACCAGCCAGCCAGCCAGATTTCAGAAAGAACTAGAAAGGGTGAACTTATTCAGCAGTAAATCTCAGAGGCTAAAAACATTGTAGGCCTAGATTAGCAGATGGAGGCTGGAAAGCTGAAGTCTTCAAGGTCCAAGTTTCCAGAAGATTAGATTGTATGGAGGCTAGACGCTTCCAGGCCTAAGCCTGGAAATTAGAGCAGAGAGGAAAATAATCTGGGCTCAGTCCAAGCCATATATTTATAAAGCTTGGGAAAGGCTCTCATCTCATCTCTCCAACTGAGGAAATAAAAACAGCACTGACAAAAAAAAAATAGCTTCTTTTACAAATGCTTCTGTTAAAACTGGATATCTACATAAAGAATAAAATTAGGTCCATATCTGTTATTCTATAGAAAAATCAATTTAAAATGAATCTAAGACATCAATGTAAGATTTAAAACTGAAATTGCAAGAGAAAAACAGGAAAAACACTTAAAAGAAGTAGACCAGGCTAAAACTCCCTGCAAAGGACTCCAATAGCTCAGGAAATAACCTCAGGAATAGGCAAACATAATTACACAAAATTAAAAAGCTTCAGTGCAACAACAATAAGACAATCATCAGAGTTAAAGATAGCCCACTGAATGGGAGAAAATCATTGCCAACTGTAATTGAGGCAGGTTGTTAAGATCTAGAATTCAAAATACCAGCAAAAATTATACACAGACTTTCACACATGCAGACACACACACACACACACACACACACACACACACACACACAGAGAGAGAGAGAGAGAGAGAGAGAGAGAGAGAGAGAGAGAGAGAGAGAGAGAGAGAGAG
>OU015744.1:117219718-117240669 GCA_907169655.1 Acomys percivali | reverse complement strand
GAGAGAGAGAGAGAGAGAGAGAGAGAGAGAGAGAGAGAGAGAGAGAGGAGAGAGAGTGTGTGTGTGTTTCAATAAATGAACGACCAGTTCTCTAAAGAAAAAATACAAATGACCAATCAATATATCTTTGATTATTTCTTTTGGTGTTTTTTTTTTGAGATTATAATTACATAATTTTCCTCTTCCCTTTCCTCCTTCCAAACTCTCCCATGTGCCCTTCCCTTCTTTCTTTCAAATTCATAGCTTCTTTTGTCATTAACTCTTGTTATATACATATTAGCATATGTATAAATTATATATTTTTAATTAGATAAATACATGATCCTCAGCCTTATAATGCTGCTTATATGTATTTTTCAGGATTGACCACATGATATTCAATAATAAATTGGTGTGCTCTTCCCTGGGGAAGACTATTTATTCAACTCTCAGCATTCTTTAGCTGTCCAGTTCTTTATGTAGGGTTAAGGTCCCTTGGGAGTTTTCTAGACCACATTAATATGAATATTGTTATCCTTGTTCAACTCATGCTTAAAGCAGTTACATTGAGCCTTTACCGGTGTAGCTCCTGACATTCCCATGAGAAAAAAACCTCACCAAAACAAAACAAAAACAAACAACAACAACAACAAAAACCCAAAACAAAATAAAACAAAACAAAACAAAACAAAAAACCCAAAACCAACCAAATAAATAGAACCTCTAATCCTCTGGTGCTTTCAGTCTTTCTGCCCATCTTCTGCAATGACTCCCCAATCTACGGCCTGTGGGAGTTGCATGGCAGCTATGTACATTGGGGCTGGGCTTCACGATGATCAGTAAATATTTTTAAAGTGTTAGACATCCGTATTCATCAAAGGAATACAAATTAAAACTGCTTTGAGATTCCATATCCTTGCAATCATAATGGATAGCATGAAGAAAATAAAAACTAATGCTGATGACAGTGTAAGAAAAGAGAGGCATCACTCACTGATCGTGGATCATTAACTGTTGTAGCTGCTCTGGAAATGAGTATGGAGATTTCTCCAAACTCTAAAAGTGGAATTGCCATACAATACTTACCATATGAATTCTGGATATATTCTCAAAACACTATAAGTCTTAACAAAGAGGTCGAACCAGACTAGATGTCCATCCACAGATGAATGTATAAATAAGCACCATGGAGTTTTGCATAGGCAAGAAGACAAAATTTACAAAATTTATGTGAAATTTAATATAAATGATGTAACATTCTGAATGGAGAATACTTGATAATTTTGTTATTTGTGAAGCTTAAGGTTTTTTTTTTCTTTTTTCTTTTTGGTGTGTTTATGTGCATGTAATAGAGTATGGGCCATGAAATTAGAAAATAGACTGAAAATAGGAAGATAAGATCTTAAAGAGGGCAAAAGTAAGACGATAATAAAATATATGTAACACAGAAGCAAAATTAGAGCAGTTAGGGAGTAAAGGACGAAACGTAGGGTGTGGCAGGAGGACTGGGAAAGGGACTTGGGGAGGGCACAAATAAGGATACAATGCAATAGTGATTGATGTTGAGGCAAGGATGAGGGGAGGGATGAAGGAGGCTCCCCTGCCCCTCACTGATGCATTGCTTCTTATAGACAGACTGAGGGACAGGGAGCGTTGCTGCTTTCAGTAGTGTACCGGTTGATGAACCCACGAAACTCCAACGAACAGTCCCAATACAGTGGTCACACAAGTGAGGATGTTTAAACTAAATGGGTAACATCTGTCTAGAGATGAAGAAAAAAATGAAATTACGAAAATCGGTATAAACATGGATGGATCTGAAACTTAATTTAAGTGATGCAACACATCCTGAGTGGAAAACACTTCATGTTTTTGTTCATACGTGGTCCCTAAATTGTAACTTACATGTTCTTGTTCACACAACAAATCCAAAAGCCATGAGTCTGGAAAAAGGACAGGTGGAGTAGAGGGAGAACAGCGGGAGGGAAACAAAAGAGCCTCAGGGGGATAAAGTAACAGTTACATTCAGATATGAAATTGTCAAAGAGCTAACAATAAAAATGGCATAATGAAATACTTTGTTTGCCAATTCAAAAAAAAAAAAAAAGAAAATTAATTAAATTTTCCTTACTATACTTGTTTAAATTGAGCCTTTACAAATCACAGTCTGATACTGATAGAAGATTTTACAAGTACCTAAAAAGAGAACCTTTTCCAGCTTAGGTATTTTATTAACCAATTGTATTATTAAATTCCTTTTTATATGCTAAACATTAGATGAAAACCAAAGGTTTCCCTGAAACAGGTATCAGTACTCAGGAGGCTTCAGTGAAATTTTTGTCTCTGTAAAGACCAAAGATTTGTGATCTATGTTGGTGGTGACCTTAGAAGAAAAATCAAGGGAATAAATTATTGTGTCAAAATTACCTTTATAGCCAATGTTTTTGATGTCATAGGGCAATCTCTGCTTCCCTTTATTCTTATAATTGTATCAGTTTCTCATTGTTAAAGAATTCTTCACCCTAAGCTATTCTATTATTTCTGGAATTTGTTGAAAGGTCAGTGAGTCTCGGGAGCTGTGATTACTTTTTCTAGCTGACATTTATTGATCTCATTACCTTCACGCTCATATTTCAAAAACTTTTTTTTTCCATTCTGTTACCATTTCAAAGATGACGGAAATGTTGCAGTGTTCACTGTATTAGAACTATGGGTAATTAAGGTTGTTCGCGGTTTCACAACAGTTTCTCTTTCAAAACTGTGTCAAGTATTGTTTACAAATTAGATTGTTATAATTAGGAAACACAATGTGCATGAAGTCAAGGCTGCTTTTATATTCTAATACATGCTCTCTATCTCATCATAGAAATTAGAGCTTCAAAATCGTTGGACATAAAACTCTTGCTAAGACTGAATTCTCACTTGACTCTTACCATCATCACTAATGCTCCGTGTCAATGATTTACTTTTGAAAAGTTTCCATTCCTGCAAAATTGGTTGTTTCTTTGAAAATGTATGAGGACAGAATAATAGAGATATACAAGCGAAGGTGATTAAGTAAAATTACACTTGAGCACCGTTCAAATCCCATTAGTAAGACCGAGTCCTACTTAGACAACTTTATTAAAAAGTTAGACATACATTTCTAAATATTTAACTCCACATTTCTTGCCCAATTGGAGCAGTCTACACTGAGACCTTTAAAAGAATAGCTAAAGTTTATTTAAATAGGCATATTTGCATAAGGATGGCCAGAAGGTCAGTCTTGTCCTTTATTGTTGTAAGACACAATTATGTGCAGAGGATATGTTTTTCCATTTTGCCAAGAGACCAGGCAACCAGAACGATCTAGGATCTTCCTCTGTGCGAGTTAAGAATAGATACAGGACATAGATCTGTCACGATGAATCAGAAACGTAATCTGTGAATAATTTCCTGGCGGTTATCATTTAGATGGAATGGTCTAAGGAGAACCCTTATTTATAGAGGCAATAAGTTGTAGCTGGTAGTTATGACCAGAGACCAGAAACATATTAGATAGGGTTGCTATTGCTTCAGGGAGTTATTTTAGCCCCTATTAATTCATTCATAAGTGTTCATTTCTCTAGTCTTTCTTTCAATTTGAGAGATACAATCAGAAAATCATGCAGGCCTGTGAGTTTAGGGACCTACTGCAACCTCAGTCTGGCATTGTTTGTATTTCCAATAAACTTGAAATGGCTTGCTTTGCTCATATTTATTAGAGGTTTCCTGGCACATGACATTCATCACACGTGGGAAAATCTAATCTCATTGTTAAAAACATTATAAACTTATTGACTGTTTTGACTTCTCTATTAGACTCAAAGAAAATAGTCTGGATTTAAACATCTACTATACTAATAGGGTATGCTAACTTCAAGAAGTATATTCATGGACCACTTTATAGACTCAAATTGTATGTCTGAAATAAAGTATCACTCTGTTACTGAAGATTGTGAATTATTATTTTGATGACAAATATGTGGATAGTATATGTAAAGCTAAAGATTCTCTTTATAATATTTAAATATTTCTGGGTCTAAGATAAACTGTTAAAAAAAAATAGAAACAGCCTCCTTTCATGGTGCTGAAGATTGAACTTCGAACTTGTCACGTGTATAGCAAGGGCAATACCACCATACTGTATCTCAGCTCCTGAACAACCGTGGGTTTTAATAATATTGAAGCTTGTGATATCTGATGCTAGATACCTGGACTCTCTTTTTTATCCTGAAAACTTCTATGAATACTATTTTAATTATTTGAAATTCAATCAATAAATCTTCTGGCTGGTACTATATAGACCAAATACCATGCTACCTATAGGGGAAGAAAGGAAGTCACTGGACAGATAGTAAGCTGGTCAATCCTTTAAAAGTCTTTAAAGGTTTACATTTATTCCCAACAATGTTGAAGGTGGTATTCACATTATCTAGATGATAACATTAAGTTTTAGTTCATAAGTAGTAAAGAGAATATTAGGTTCCAGAAAAGCCCGAATTTGAAGCTCTTCATTCTTTAATAATGCCCTTAAGCTTTTTTTGAATAAATTATGAAAATAATGGACCTTCTATACATGTTTAAGTTGAGATTCAAAATCCTTTCATTAATACTTTAAATAGTTTACAATGCAATTTTGACATATCGTAAATATTAACATTTTAAAAATTAATCTCCAAAGTGTCTGGTTGAATCTTTGATGCTCTCATCATAATTTATTTTTTATAAAGTACTCAGATATTTATGTCATAAAAGTGGATGTGTGTTATTGTTTTTATTAATCAGAATCCTTCAGAGAATCAGAACTGGGGATAGGAGGTTGGGAGAGAGGGAGAAGGAAAGAAATAATGTATTCCACAATTTGCCATCTGAATGATCAACAAGGATGGGATGACGGTGGCAAGGGTTTAACGCCTTACCAAGTCCCAGACCTGAGAACTGAGAGCATATACAAGGACACAAGTAACAGTTGTCTCTGGCCAAGCAGAGATGTTGACACTATCTTCCCTCTACCTGACTTCTTCTATTCCGGGCTTTAAAACCACACAAGTCTCCCCCTCCAGGGGACATAGTCAAATGTGAGGCACCAGAGTACATGAGAAAGTCATATCCCACTCTCCATTCAAGTGTGGAGACTGTCCTGTCCGTGGCACTCAGAGGAATGACAGCAGGTCACCGAGAAGAGACTTGATACCCTATGAGCGTATACAGGGGGAGGTAATCCCTCTCAGGAACAGTCATAGGGGAGGGGAATAAGGGGACAATGGGAGGGAGGGGAGAATGGGAGGATACAAGGGATGGGATAACCATAGAGATGTAACAAGAATAAATTAATTAAAAAAAATTAAAAAAAATAAAACCACACAAGTGAGTGCATTTTTCTTATTGAAGCCTATCACTTTGCATGGTAGTGTGCTGGATAGTTTTATGTAAATTTGAAACAAGCTGAAGTCATTTGAACTGAAGGAACTTCAATCAAGCAAACAGCTGTATAAGATCAAGCTACAGGTAAGCCTGTAGGGCATTTTCTTAATTAGTGATTGGTAGGAGAGGGCCCAGCCCATTGTTGATAGAGACACTCCTAGACAGGTGGCTCTGGGTTCTATAAACCTAGACTCCCTGTTCAGAGCTATCCAATGGACAGCTCATTCTCCATGGTTGTGGCAGGAGCCGGGACTACCTCTGACATGAACTCTGGAGCCCACAGCTTCATCATTTCCCCCAGATGGGAAGGCCTGGTGGCACACAGAGGAAGGGGAAGCAGGCTATCTGGATGAGACCTGATAGGCTGTGGACGTATGGTGGGGAAGGAGGATCCCATCTGTCAGAGGTCTAAAGGAGGAGAATAAGAAAAAAGAGGGAGGTGGGAACAGGAAGATACAAGTGAGGGAATAACAATCGGGATGTAATCTGAATAAATTATAACTTTAAAAAAGAAAGAAAGAGAGCAGGCTGAGAAAGCCATGAGAAACAAGCCAGCAAGCAGCACCAATTCATGGCTGCATCAGTTTCTGCCTCTAGTTTCCTGCCCTGCTTGACTTTCTGTCCTGACCTTCTTTGATAATGAACAGTGATGTGGAAATTTAAGATAAAACAAACAAAACCCTTTCCTTCTCAACTTCCTTTTGGTCATGGTATTCCATAGCAGCAATAGAAACCCTAAACTAAGACAGGTATGTAATCTCTTGAGCTAAGATCTTTACATATGTCCTCTAACATAATGCTTTTCCAGAGCTATTAGACATCTATTGTAACCTTGACTCATATTGTTGATTTTAACCCTATATACAACCCTATATACAATCCTTGTTAACTGTACAAATTTCCCCATTTACTTTGTTACTGTTAGTGATTCCTCTTTTTTTGTTAATTTTTTATTAATTTATTCTTGTTATATCTCAATGGTTATCCCATCCCTTGTATCCTCCCATTCTTCCCTCCCTCCCATTTACCTCTTATTCCCCTCCCCTATGACTGTTCCTGAGGGGGATTTCCTCCCCCTGTATATGCTCATAGGGTATCATGTCTCTTCTTGGTAACCTGCTATCCTTCCTCTGAGTGCCACCAGGTCTCCCCATCCAGGAGACATGGTCAAATATGAGGTACCAGAGTTCATGTGAAAGTCGTACCCCACTCTCCACTCAACAGTGGAGAATGTTCTGTCCATTGGCTAGATCTGGGTAGGAGTTTAAAGTTTACTGCCTGTATTGTCCTTGGCTGGTGCCTTAGTTTGAGTGGGACCCCTGGGCCCAAATCTGCCTATCATAATGTTCTACTTGTAGGTTTCTAGGACCCTCTGGATCCTTCTACTTTGCTATTCTCCCATGCTTCTCTCATCTAGAGTCCTTGTAATATACTCAGAAGATGCTTTAGCATACAAAAAGAAAATTTGCTCAACCATGTTCATAGCAGCCTTATTCATAATAGCCAGAACATGGAAATAGCCTAAGTGTCCCTCAGTAGAAGAATGGATAAAGAAACTGTGGTACATATACACTATGGAATACTACTCAGCTATTAAAAACAAGGGATTCCCGAAATTTGTGGATAAATGAATTGAGCTAGAAATGATTATAATGAGTGAGTTAACCCAGAAGCAGAAAGACTCAAATGCTATATACTCACTTATATCTGCACACTAGCCCAAGGGGCATGTCGCATGAAAGCCTTCACTTACCAGGAAAGTGATTCCTCTTTTTATTTGGAAAAATATTTGTTCTTACATATTTTAAAAAACATCTGTCTAACATTTTATTTTAGATATCTCGCTTCTAGAAAGAATTTATGTCTTTAATCATAAACCAAGTAAAAATATCCTTTTCATTTCCTGAATTAATTTAACTGAGTTATTATATTCATTGATATAACTGAGACAGTTGTTGTACTAGGTTTTTTATCATTAAGTAACAAATTGCTACAAGTGTAGTGGCTTCTGAAATTGGAAGTTTATGCTCTACTTGTTCTTCTTGTCATCAATCTAGGTACCAAATTAGATTTTGTATTCAGGTGTTTGACTAGCTCAGTTTTAATCTGAAGCTTAGGTTGCTAATGCAAAGGGATCCAGGTTGGTGAAAAAATTAGGTTCTTAATAAGTATATGCTCAGAAGGTCACTCTCATCTTTTAGGTAGTAATTCCCGAAATACAGAAATAGAACTTATTGCTCACTGAATACTTGTTTTAAATTTTTAATTTTTTTCCAAGAGAATGACTCTCCTAATTAGGTCAGAACCACAGAACGTAATTTTTGCTTTTTAAGGTCAACCCATCCATGGAACATAACGTAGTCATACAAGTGGCTAACTCTTTATCACCTTTACAAACTAAATGGAGGGGCTGATACAGAGGTGTACACCAGCAGGCATAATTATGACATCCTTGTGCCTATACCACTTTCTTATATATTCACTGTTGTAATTTTTTGATCTTTTGAGACCTCCTAATTCCTTTTGTAAAGTTAATAACACCAAGTCTTATACAGTGTTAATAGTGGTTAAGAATCAAGAGCATACAGAGTCAGGGTTTAGATTCATATCAGAGAACTATTGTCTGTGGGATTTGGGGTAAGTTACTTAACCTCTTTGCCTCAGTGTCCTTCCTATAAAATGTGATAATATTACCTGTTCCCAAAGGCTATTTTGAAGATAGAGTGAATTAATATACACAACAAATATAGAACACAACCAAGGGAATAACACTCAGTGAATCTTAGGTTTTAGTATTTGTCTTTTATAGTTACTTGCAGATTCCTGCTCTGTGAAGGAAATACTAGATTTCAGTTATGCTTTGAAGACATGTTTGTCTCATTTCCCACACGTGCTAAGTGTAGGCACAAACATACTATCATATATAAATAGTAGTCTTCATTAAAATAATGTACTATTTATATTAACAGAATTAATTAATATAATAGATGCCTCTATGACAAGTTAACTGAAGAGCGGAGAAAGAGATGTCATTTGCAAAGCTGATCTGTGCAGAAAGAAAAAGTAAAGAGAGCAGGAATGCTAAACAAGAGGTAGAAGATGTGTGTTCTAGAACATAGCAAGCATGTTCAGACGGCCAGGAGTGAAAAGTAAGGACTGGGTGCTGAGGAACACCAGCAACACATCTGCCAGAGCTAAAGTTTGGCAAGTACTTGGTTTGGTTTGCCCTCTCAGGAAGTGAGATATCCACTGGAAGTTCTTTAGTAGACACGATGCAACCCATTTTGATTGTCATTGAACAACCATGGCTTCTGCACAAGACTATGATTAGCAACAAAAACAAACGAACAAACAAACAAACAAAAAAAACACACCGGAAGGAGCAAGCCCACACAGTGGAACTGGACCATGACAGTGGCTTGCACCAGGGTGTCAGCCATAAAAATTAAAATTAGAGTCATATTATAGAACTATTGGATCCTGATATGTTTAGAAAGGAAGTTGAGAATGTAGCTTTTTTGTGATTATGAATTTTTTTTAAAAAAAGGAGAACTTAAGTATGTGTTATAATACTTTGGTTTGATTAAATAGAAAAAAAATCAAAATTCCACTTACTGAATTGTGGGATTATGATAGGAGACATTAAAGAGGGGGATATGTAGTTCTTCTTTGAATTTGTTAATGGGGTCCCCAAGTCCTTAGGTATTAAGTAAATGATTTGATTATGGATTTAGAGCTCAAGAGTGAGATATGGCTGGCTTGGAGAATCAAGCTAGGAATTTTCATATTTTTAAAAGAATACAAGTTATGATTTTATAGGATATTACCTCTATAGTCAAGGGGGAAGCTACAAGGACAGAATTCTGGGGCATATCAATACTGCACAGAGAAATGAAAAAAAGAAAAAAAAACAAAGGAACAGTGCATCCACAGTTGCTTTTGATTGAACAACAAATGGAAACATGATGACGCAAAGGGTCCCAGCGAAAGAAACCAGGATGTATGTTGTGCAATTGTCATAAAGCAGAATGGTTGGGTCCACGTATATTTTAAAATACAATGGTAAAAAATTTAAAACAGTGTCTCCAAACTTGTACCATGAAATTCAATACTTAAAATCTATAGATTAGTATGTTGTCATTGTTACCATATCATTCCAATATAGTCTTTCTACATAAAACAAATTATATATAATGAATTTTTAATCAAATAGGTTATAATATACAATTTTTGTGGAAACACATTTTTATTCTTTAAATGACCATTTGTGAGGAAAAAATAATAGCATGAAATTAAATTAGAAGTTGTTAATTTTATGATTAATTACTATCAGTGATTGTGGGTAAATTCACTCTACCATCATGACTTCATATATTTGAGTTACTGAATGTATTTTAAAAAATTATTTCTTGTATTTTGTTGAAAGTATAATTGAATCACATTATGTCCCACTCTTTTGTCCCTCTAAACCCTCCTGTATGTCCCTCCTCGCTCTCTTTTAAATTAATAGTATCTTCTATCATTAATTGTTCATACATACAAGTGTGTGTGTGTGTACATGAACACATACACATTCCTATATAAAACCTGCTCAGTCTCCATAATGTTATGTACATGTTCTTTTGGACTGACCATTTGGTATTAGATGACCAGCTGGTATGTTCTTCCCTACAGAAGACTATCCCACTCTCAGAATTTTCTAGCAATGTCAGAAGACACACCCATAAAGTCTCATTAGCCTGACTGTCTAAACAGGAAGAGAAGAACAATAGACGTGACAATGTGCCCACAAGGCCTCAACCCTATGCAAAGAATGACAAGCAACTATTTTTGGCTATTGTGAATAACACAGTGGTTGTATATATTTCAATATTCAGATTTTAATTAATTTTGAATGGTTGAATTAATTAATTTTTCTACCTTTTATGATTTCACATTGAAGTGCTGAGCAAAATGATAAGAAACAAAACCTGCTAGAAAACAAGAAAATAGATTGTTGATTATGGAATGTATTCAGAGAAAGTTATATACTCAGAATTTTGTTGACCATGCTATGTGCTAAGTAGTTAGCCTGTCTAATGGTACTGATTTGTTGCACCCATGAAGAGAACAATTTCTTTATATAATTTTGCAAATGGCATATTATAAAGTAGTCTCTTTTCTCCTGAATTATTGCTCTCCTTTGATTCATTTATTTTACAAGTAATTATTGACCACTCGGCATTCATGAAAGTCATTTCCTAGTCACAGAGAAATAGTAAACTAGACATAATCTCTGTTTCCAAAGGAGTTTGTGTTCTGCATCTGAAATGGTGTCCTCAGATCTTACAGTTACTAAATGAACAGTTTTGCTAGTGGATCCTGAAATAAATACAAGTCTACAGGCTAAGTTCTTCAACTCCCAATTACTTCTCTGTTGGAGGAGTGAGTGTATATCCTGTTGCTCACAGAGGAGCTCAGCTCTTGTGTACTTGTGTGTTCCCAGGGAGGAGAGTATCACAACATCCTGGTTGTACAATGTCCTGGGGAAAGCCATCAGACTTTTCTAGACCTTGAGGACTCATAGAGGAGTTGAAAATGTAAAGAGGGATTCTTTATTGGAAGATCTGGAAAGTTTTCAGTAGTTGATACCTGATTTGTAATTTTGGTACATCAGTAATTTTAGAATGATTTCAAAATTATATACCCCAAAGGGGGCAGATGGAGAGAGGGGGGAAAAGTAGTTACAACAGAAATAAGTGAGGTGTTTAACAATATAGCCACTATATGTAGGGATAACATCATTTCAAAGAGTACATGTAAAGAAATAAACCAACTCAAGATGCCATTTAAAAGAACCATGTATAATCAGGCATATATATGTGACTGCAGAAGTAATATTGGAAAAGTAATTGAATTTCAATGAGATTTGGGAAAAGTAATTTAATGAACTGTGTTTAGCTGAACAAAGCCTTAAAATGACAATGATTTGAATAGCGCCAAATTAAATTGCATGATGAAAGTTCATGTGCATTATGCAAATGTCTCAATCTTGTACAATATCATAGTGTTAGACTCAACCAAAGCCTTCTTATTTTGACTATTGTAGGTTAATACCAACATATTTGATTCAAATGATGCTTTTCCTGCCCTGCTGTCTTAGATTGCGAATTCAGGTAAAGCAGATTTTAATCACACAAAACACAATACACATGTATATGTATATAGACTAAGTAAATTTTTTTTCTTTTAGTCTTGCAATAAGGAGGTTTAATCACTGCTGTGAAAACATCCACAAAATAATACCATTTTCCCTGGAGATCATAGAAATAGGCCAATCTTATGAAAAAGGAAAGACACATTGAAATGCTGAACACGTTATTCTTGAAAAGATTGATGTATTAAATATTTATGCAAACACATTAAATTGGCAAGTGTATGAAAACATTATTACATATTCATCACCTTCACATTTCATCTTTTGGAAAGAACTGCCTTTCTATAAAAGTAAATGGATGACTGTAAGTTATCCAAATATTCATTTTTTAAATTGTATAGCATTGGATAATTTTATTTTAGATTATATTAATTGCCATAAATAACCCAATTGATGTTAGATTCAGAAATCTCTAATAATTTATTCAAAATAGTAGCACCAAAGTGCTGTTTCATCATTGGGTTTCCTCTACAAAACCTGAGCTAGGGACTTCTAATATGAAAGATGTGCCCTGAGTGAATATTCCTTTTAGGAAATAAATGAGCTCTTTTGGGTCACAGAATTACTTACCAAAAAAAAAAAAAAAGTTTTTGTAAGAAAAGTGAAATGTTATGGAAGAATCAATACATTTGCTAACCACCTAACTTCTTTTGAAGGGAAGTAAATCCTCATTGACATCAAACTTTGAAAAACATTACTTGAATTAAAATTTAAATTGACTTACCTCTCATTAAAAACCAAAAATATTGATGTGATTCTATATATGTTCTAAAATACTATATAAACTGCCTTATTGTGTTACTATTGTTTATGCCAAGGTTTTGTACTTTTACTTCCTTTTTATAATAAACTCATTCCTCTCAGATTGTTAGATAACTTTTTTCCAAACTATGAAAAGTGCAATTTATTTCTTTAACTTTTTATTGATTCTTTGTGAGTTTCTCATCATCCACCCAATTCCACACATCTCCTCTTCCCTTTGTATCTGCCTTAATCCCTTGCAACCTAACTCCCTAAAGAAAATTAAAAACTAAAACAAACAACACAGAAGACATCTCCTCATGGAAGCTGTGGTGTGTCACCTCTTTTCCACATATCTTTATGTGCAAATGTTTGTTGCAATGAGTCTGGTTCTGGACCTCTGCCTTCTGCTATACCTCAATAGTGAGTCCTCACCCAGACTACTCACCGGTATCCTGTGCCATAGAGACCCTGCCTCTTCACATCTGCAGGACCAGCCCCTACAAGTGCTACAGCAGCAGTTCATACATGGGGTAGATATGGGGGTGGGCCAACTCCAAGGCTTGGATCTGGTCCATGGTGGTAGCTGAATTGGTTAGCTCACTAGCTCTCCAGCACCTGACCACCAGGGTGAGCTCTCCAGCCCTGGCTATATCACCCAGATTGTTTGATTCTTATCCTACTCATCATTATTTTATTTCTGTATCTATATCTTTTTTCAACCCCTGCTTATCTTCTAAGTTTGCTCTGCTTTCCTGATTGCATCTCTATTTTCCACCATCTTTAATGTCATAATGTCATATCCTCTTGCCTTACATGACCGTTTTGCCTTACGTTGAGTTTTTGGTTTTTTCTTTTTGGTTTGTTTTGGTTTTTCGACATAGGGTCTCTCTGTGTAGCCACTCACTTTGTAGACCAGGATGGCCTCAAACTCACAGCAATCCACCAGCCTCTGCCTCCCAAGTGCTGGGATTAAAGGCGTGTGCGACCATGGCTGGCCCTATGTTGAATGTTTAGCCATTGTATATATACCTATTTATTTTCTGTTTTCTGTATGTGTCTGTGTATGGGAGAGAGAGAGAGAGAGAGAGACAGAGAGAGACAGACAGACAGACAGACAGACAGACAGACAGAGACAGACAGAGACAGACAGAGACAGAGACAGAGACAGAAACAGAGAGACTGGTAGTATCCTTTTCTATCACCTTGCTTTAGTCTATGAAGCTTTTGTTTTTCAGGTAGGCTGACTGCCATCAAGTTGCAGAAATAATCTTTATTTTCTGCTGTGCCTTGGTGGTTACCTGGATTCTCAGATTTAAAATCTGATCCTCATGCTTGAGAGCGAGCATTCTAAACTGCTGAAATATCTCCAAAACTCAGAGGCTCTTAATAGTCTCCATTTTAATAGTTGTCTCACAGTATAATCACCATGAAGGAAGGAGTAATAAATCTTTTAGTATAGACTAGGCTTAACCAAGCCCTTCAAATTTACAATACAGTACGATAAGTGTGTGTTAGGTCATGGGAGAGTAGAACCATCTCTCCAGCCTTTTTTTATTGTTTTTTAATTTTTAAAGAGAAAAACCAATAATTATTTTCCTCAATGTAATTCAATATTATTTAGGAATGTTAGAATAAACTGCAGTTAAATTTAAAAGAATATTTTTTATCATGTTAGATACCCTCTTTATAAAAAATGTAAGTAACATAGATATATTAAAACAATAAAAAACTATTAATATTGGCAAAAGTAACCAAATCAAAAACTTATACAGACATCTTTATATTTTTTGTGTATATTTTTGAATTTATACATGCATGTATTTTTGATGCTATAGATTGTCTCAGATCCCTTTTATATTTTTAAGCCTAGACTGTTATAATTTTAAAATCTTGAATTTGAACAGAAAGGATTGCCCTGCTATATCTTAACCAATATTGTAATGGCAATAAAAAGATGAAATGCTTGCTATCAATTGTAGTATTTTCTGAACAAAAATTGAATGCTTTCCAGAGTTTTGCCTGCATTTGTTACTGAAGACAAATATTTGGAATATGCTCCACATTTCTGCAACCTACTACAGAAGATTATTAAAGTTGAAATTGATACAAGGTTACAAGTTTAAGCATTATTCCATTATTAAGCTTTACATATATGTTTAATTAATTATTGTTTTATTTCTCTAGTGAAATTCTCTGCATCAAGGTTTCTATGCAACTAAAATTTGTTCTCACATGAATTTCCCAAAATGTGGCTGTCTTACTGAGCTTTGTCTGTCATCTTGATAAGGTCAGGGGTCACCTGAGAGACTCAAGTGAGAATTTACTTATATCAGACAATCCTGTGAGCATGTCTTCAGGAAGTTACCTTGAGTGTTAGTTGGTGAAGAAGTGCCCATCCTACTGTGGGCAGCATCATTCTCTAGGCATGTGGACCTGCATCTAGGTGAACATAAATCTTTCGCATAGGCAGGTAGCAGAATTCTCTTAGTTTCTAACTGCACTGCTTGGGCTGTGACGTGAGTTCCTTGGTTGGATACAGATGTGAGAAATAGCAAGCAAGCCTGCCTTTAGTTCCTGGTTTCACTTCCCTTAGTGACGAGAAAGAAGTCTGTAATTTCCCATAAAGAGTCAGTTTTCCAGTGTAAGTATATATAATGGTGTTTTCGACAGATTTTAAAAGTGAGTTGTTTGACACCAAATTCATTTATAATTATGTTTTGGTGTTGACATCAGCCTTTTTAATATAAGGAAATAAGATGCTTCCTCAATAATTCAGTTGTACTTTCTTCTGTATGAAAGTGAAGTTCATATGAATTTTTACACAGTGCTAGGTTTTCTTAATATAAATTATTTATCTTTGTCCATTTATGTAGATGTTTATGCAGATATATTATTTTTGTGGTCATTAGTAATTAATTAATTTTCTATGGTGTGTTTTACTTAATTCACCAGTTGATCAGAAATTTAGATTGTTGTAAGTGTGTGAACTAGGTATTAAATTATTTCCTGTGTATGACTAATTATCTATTAATATTTTCTCTGTTCCTTTTAGACAGTTCCCACCAGATAAAAAGTTTTGTTAAAGAAATTTGTTCAGATATTTTTTAAATTCAATTTTTCATCTTATTTATGTTCCAGTGGCTTGTTATAATATTTTGCTTATTAGTGTCCTAAAATACAGTTTGATATCAGGCAGAATTGGAACTGCTATGGATATTTTGATAAATACATGCAGTAATGTCTCCTATTAATTTACACATTTGTAAAAAGTTTGGTTAAATGTGAAAAAAATTAAAGAGTATTTAAGGGATTTGAACCATGTTTAAAAGTTCCTGTGCAAAGGTAACCTTTAAAAATTAAGAACCAGTAATATTATGTTTTCATTATATAAGAATCTTCAGTATTCTATGAGTAGTTTATAGTAGGACAAGAGGTTTAAATGAGAAATCAAGCAACTACTTATCTACTTACTGGTTAAATAAAATTGGAAAGAAAAGTATCATAAGAGTGTGTTACTATTTATTTACTGCATGCTTATTTATTTTGGAGTACTGGAGATTGACCAGAGAGCTTGTGTATGCTAGGTAATTGCTCTGCCTCTTATTTTAAAGTCAAATATACAGATATTTTACAAGAGTTTGGTCTTTCTTGAAATTCTGCCAGAAGTTCCACAACTCTCACTTGTTATTGAATTGTTTTGTAAGATTCATCTTTGTGTGTGTGTGTGTGTGTGTGTGTGTGTGTGTGTGTGTGTGTGCGCGCGCGTGCATGCACACATTTCTATGTGTGCATACACACGAGTTATTGCAGGGTTCCCTGGATGCAGAGGGAGGCCCTGTGGTACTGAAGTTGCAGGCAGTTGCTAGTTGTCTGGTATGGGTATTGGTTGTTGAACTCAGGTCCTTTAGAAGAGAAATATGCGCTCTTAAAAAATGAGCCATTTCTCCAACCCCTTTTGATCTGGTTCATATTTTGTGTTTAATATGGAGGTCTAGGCATTCTAGAAAATCAGATGTAATATTTTGCAAAGGTTATAGATACAAAGGAAGTGTTCTCTCTTGTAAAAGTCATGAAATATTGCTTTTCTGTAGAGTAATGGTCCTATGTTTATATTTGGAAGTATTTTCAATTTTATTATGCATAATCAATGCAGCCTAATTTATGAAAATATTCTATGAAAAAAAATTTAGATTTTCATTAGAAATTTTGTGCTGGTCGTTTGCCTGTAAAGCTGATTTTCATGAAGCATGATTAATTGAGTCTTACCAGATGGAAGATAAAAATTATGCTCATAAAATATTTCAAAGGGTAAACATTTCAATGCTAAAAACTAATCACAGAAATTTTGTGATATGAAGCAACTGTATGAAATAGTAATATTATGAATAATTTAGCTCCTGTTTCATAGTTGATTGTGTAGCCTAAGTTTGGGGTTTCTGTGATAAGGCAAGAAACTCCATTTCTTTCATGCAGCCAACCAGTGCTACATAAGTAGACAAAACTGCAAGATTACAACCAGTTTATCTCTAAGTAATTAAGAGATGAAAATACATATAGAAAAATCTTATTCTGAATTATTAGGAATGGCTCAGATATGTTCTTGACTTTCTTTGTTTTGAAATCATGAACATATTTGAGAAAACCAGGATGATTTTGAAGAATGCACAGCTCTTTTATGTTGTATCTCTTTTCATATACCTCTGCTGTAATGTAAAATACATGATTCTTGAGTCATGTGATATGAATGATGAATACATGTTTATGGGTAGAATACAAAAGGTACTATAAAACTAATGCAAAATTTGTGGAATAATGAATTATAAAGCTCATTTATTTTAACTTTTGTTCTTGATCATAAGTTAGTATCATCCTTATTTTGGATCCTTATTTGAGAGAGTAGGCTTTTAAAGATAGTTATGAGGAAGAAGATGCCACATATTAAAGTGTTTATTTGTAGTAAAGGCAGGCTTATATAGTATAAGATCCACATTACTGGAAAGCCAACCATAATGTAAAAGATAAGCATTGAAAATCAGGGACTCCACTACAAAAGGGCCATATTTGGTTAAATGACTTCCTAGGGAAAGTAAAAAAATAGGGAGCCCTCTCCTTGTTGCTCTTAAGAGATTACATTTCTCCATGTTCTATGACTTAAGTTGTGGTTTCTTCAGAAATATGATCCTTATTGTTATCTGCTCACCTGTATCTTCCCATTCCCCCCCAACACTCCCTCTTTTACCCTGTTCCCCTCCCCTAGACCTGTAACAAAGGGACCTCCTGCCCACTCACTATAGGATCACAGCCTATCAGGTCCCATCAGGTTAGCCTGCTTCCTGTGGTGGGAAGGCCTGGTAGTACTGAGAATTTTATCTGCTAGCCTATGTCATCTGGGAGAAGCATTGTTTCCCTGTTGTAGGGTAACTCCGTTAAAAAAAAAAAAAAAATATATATATATATATATATATATATATCCCAAAGTGGGAGTAGGAGTAATGTCTTTCTCTCACTATTGTCTGCCCTTGAATCCCTTTCCCCTAACTGTGCTGCCTCAATAGAAGATGCGCCTAGTCTTACTGCAACTTGGTATGCTAAAGCTGATTGATATCCATGGGAGGCTTCCACTTTTCTTTACACACACACACACACACACACACACACATACACACACACACACACACACACACAGAGAGAGAGAGAGAGAGAGAGAGAGAGAGAGAGAGAGAGAGAGAGAGAGAGAGAGAGAGAGAGAGAGAGAGAGAGAAAGAGAGACACATTAAACTTTATAGTGGTATGTTGGCTCAATTTTCATAGCAATTATATTTTATTACGAACTTATTAACTGAGAGTATCTCACTTATAACCTGACTAACTTAAACAAAAGGAAAAGGAGATTGAAGAACTCAAGAATGGAAATGTAAGGGTATCAGTTCTGAGGACCAATTCTCCTGGCATAATCAGCAGGATTTCTTCTGCTGGAACCTGGGGCAACCGGAACCTGGAGCCTCAGCTGAAGCCCAGAGGCCTGAAGCTTTCCCTCAAGTGGTTCTCTCTAGGAACATCTCGAAGTGAAGCAATGAACAGCCAAAACTACCCCAAGTCTCCAAAGACACCACCTCCTGTTTTTGGCTCACATTTATACCTCCTCTCAGAATTTGTTCAAGGGTGCTTTTCAGCTGGTTAACAGTCTCCCCCATCCTGTGGTTCAACTTCTAACGGGATAAACATCACCTGCTCTCTCACAAGTCTTTTTTTGTCATCCCCCACTTGTGATCTAAACAAAAAACATGTTTATGTCTCCTTCAGTGGCAGGTTTGTATATGGCATTTATAAAGGTTTTTATTGCTCCTCCCAAGACTCATTCTTGTATACTTCTCTCCCATGCCACAACCTATGTATATCTTCTTGTTACATTACTCTGCAATTTAATGCTTTATGTCGCCTGTATTCTTTTCCCCTTTTCCTCAAATCTATCCCACGATCTCTTACTAGTTCATTTATGAGTACTTCAACTTAAACATATACATCTATAGATTAAATGCGAATATCTACATTTGTAAAAGAACATGTGGTATTTGTTTCTCTGTGTCTGGGTTACCTCACTCAGAATGATCATTTCCAGCACTTACCTACAGTTGCTTGAGTTCATTTCCCTTTAATTCTGAATAAAAATCTATTGTTTAATGTACTGCATTTTTACTAATTAGGTTATTTATTTACTTTGCATCCCCTTTTCTCCTCAGAAAAGAAGACGCCTCCCATGAATATCAACCAGCCTTGGCATATCACGTTCCAATAAAACCAGGTGCATCTTTTTCTATTGAGGCTAGACAAGGCAGCCCAGTTAGGGGAAAGGGATCCAAACTCAGGCAATAGTTGGAGAAAGACCCTGCTTCCACATTGGGCCCAGCTGCACAACTGGTATATATGCACAGACAGCCTAGGTCTGCCATATGCGTGCTCTGTGGTTGGTAGTTCAGTCTTTATTCACCCCTACGAGCCCAGGTTAGTTGATTCTTTAGGGTTTCTTGTGGTGTCCTTGACCCCCTCTGGCTCCTTCAATCCTTTCTCTCCCTCTCCCACAGGATTCCCAGTCTCTACTTAATGTTTGTCTGTGGGTTTCTACACCAGTTTCCATAGTTTCTAGGTGGAGCCTCTCTAGTGACAGTTATTCTAGGCTCCTGCCTATAAGTATAGGAGAATACCAATAATGGTGCCAAGGGTGAGCCCCCTGTCATGGCATGGACCTCAAGCTAGGCCAGTTATTAGTTGCTACTTCCCTCAAATTCTACTTCATCTTTTCCCCATGCACATCTTGTAAGCAGGACAGATTTTGGGTGGAAGGTATTATGGCTGCTCTGGTTTCTCAATCCCTCCAACTGGAAGTCTTGCCTTTTATATCTGTTGGTTCAGATTCCATAGCCCCCATTGCTAGGAGTCTTAGCCAGGGTCACCCTCATAGATTCCTGGGAGTTTCCACTGTGCTACCTTTCTAGCTCCTCCCAGAGATGTCCCAATCCACTTGTCTCTCCCACCTCATCACACATGTTGCCCTTCTACACACAGTCCCCTTCTTCCACCCACCCCTGATGAGATTCAAGCATACCTGCCTTGGGCCCTCCTTGTTACTTAGCTTCTTTGGGTCTGTGGTTTGTAGCATGGTTATCCTATTCTTTTTGACAAATAGCCACTCTTAAGTGAGTACATACAATGTTTTTCTGCATCTGGTTTCCCTCACTCAGGATGGAATTTTCTAGTTCAATCTATTTGCCTCCAAATTTTATGATGTTATTGTTTTTTAATGTATGAGTAATAGTCCATTCTGTAAATGTACCACTCCCTCTTTATCAATTCTTCCATTGAGGGATATCTAGGTTGTTTCCAGTTCCTGTCTATTATGAATAAAACAGCTATCAACATAGTTGGGCAAGTGTTCTTGTGGTATGGTGGAGCTTCTATTGGATTTTTTACCAGGAGTGATATAGCTAAGTCTTGAGGTACATTTATTCCTGGTTTTCTGAGAAGCTGCCAAATTTATTTCCAAAGTGGTTGTACAAACTTGCACTCATACCAGCAGTGGAGAAATGTTCTCCTTGCTCCACATCCTCATCAGTGTGAGCTGTCACTTGAGCTTTAGATCTTAGCCAGTCTGATGGATGTAAGACAGAATCTCAAAGTTGTTTTGATTTGCATTTTTCTGATGACTAAGGATGTTGAACATTTTTTAAAGTGCTTCTTGGCCATTAGATATTTCTTTGTCAAACATTCCCTGTCTAGATTTACACCCTGTTTTTAAATTGGGTTATTTGGTCGTTTTTGTATAGTTTCTTGAGTTCTTTATGTATTTTTTATATCAGCTCTCTGTTGATGAGGAGTTGGTGAAATCTTTTCCTATTCTGTTTATTCTGTTTTAACCTTTTGACAGTATCCTTTGCCTTACAGCAGCTTTTCAGTTTCATGATGTCCCATTTACTAATTGTTGACCTTAGTCCCTGAGCTGCTGGTGTTCTATTCAGTAAGTTGTCTCCCATGCTGATGCATTCAACACTATTCTCCACTTTCTCTTCTATCAAATTTTGTGTGTCATGTT
>OU015744.1:117192786-117216558 GCA_907169655.1 Acomys percivali | reverse complement strand
AGTATCACTTCAGATGTTTGGCTCTCTGAATGTGCCTCCTCCTTTCTTAATTTTGTTTACTACCTTTTAAGCTTTTGCTCTAAATACAATATTCTTTAACTCAGGATTTGTCAGACCATTAGAGTGTGGTTTAAAGATAATCACTAAAGTCCTTAGCAGTAAAAGTTAGATTCAAACTTGTAAAAAAATAAATAAAAAAAAAAAAAAAGAGAGTTGATAGTTAAAAGTCTATCTATAGGTAGCCATCATTTTTTCTTTATACACAGATTTACAGTCTCTTTGCCATCACCGGAGAGGAAAGGGACACCATATCATTTTACTTGGATTCCTCTCCCAGCAATCTCTGCTTACCTCTTTTCTCTTAACCTGTCTCACAGTCATGCAATCCAATATGTAAATGACCTTCTACTAACTAGCTCATCACTCTCACTGTCACAACAGCATAATGCTCAACTTCTTAACTTTCTAGGAAAAAAGGATATACGGAGTTTTCCCTTCCAAAGCTCAACTTCCTGTTCTTCATGTCAAGTTCCTAGGCTCTCTGTTATTCCCGATTAATCATGAACTCACTCTTGATTACAGACAGTATTTATAATCCCTCAGACCTCCAACTACAATGACTAGATGAAGGTGACTAGATACCACAGAACCTAGATTCTATCATCGTTATTTTTGCTTGCCCAGGCTATGAAGCAGCAAAGAGCTTCCTAGCTGAGGTTCGACGTCCTATTTGTCCCGTCACACATGCTTTCTCTCACCTCATAGAGGCATTCCTATGGGTCCTGCTCCAGCTCCCCAAGACCATGACCAACCCTTTCCCCTGTATACTACTGAAAACATGGAGACTAGCTTTGCAGAATTTTGAAGCAAATGGGAGGATCCACCTTTACCCCCACTGCCTATCTTTCTAAACAACTAGATTCAGAAGTTAGGGATGACCAAGCTTGGTACAGGCACTGCCATAATCTTTCTATTAATTAGCCCAGGAGACCTCTAAGCTCACTTCTGTTGTTCTCTGTCCTTTTACTGCACTAGCTCAAGAATCTATCACACAAGCGCCTCTCTATTTTGTTCCCTTGTAAGGTTTAATTTTTTCCGCACCATCCTTTTAGAAAATGCTGATATCTCACCTGATTCCTGTCTCCTTTTCAACCCTGCTATACTCCTTCCCAAAGACTCTACCCTCACCAATTTCTTCCTAGAATTTTTTGAAAACATTACCTACAGAAAATCTACAACTTTTCAATTCCCCTCTCACATCCTGACTGCACTTGGTTCATACATGGAAGCTCATCACTCAGCTCTTCTGGCTCCCACCAAGTTGACTATGCCAGAGTCTCTTCTGACCAACTCATGGAGTCTGCCCCTTTGTCACTAGCCCTCTATTAGTGACACAGCTTTGGAAAATGCTTTTGCTGACAGGACTACTAAAGAGGTCAGCCAACATCCCTACCTTCTTTCCTCTAGTCTCTTCCAAGCTTAACTCCTACTGCTCTGAGCTTCAATACAGGCCCAATCTTCTTCAGATAATAGAGCAGCCGTGCCTCCTGCTTCGAGATCAGCAAGCAAGCCTCATCCAGGTCCACCCTAGATGTTGCCTGGTCCCTTCTGGCTGTATAAGAACTTTAGGTGCAAAAAATGGGCATGTTTCTTGCTGATGATACAAACAGAGAGCCTTAAAAGGAAAGTTTAAATTACCCAAATCTCTTATATAAGAAGGTATCAAAACTGAGGCTCATTTACCTGCCACCTAAATTAGTTTCCAGGATAAAAGTCAAGACTTGCTTTCTCTTAGAGATAGCAGGATTCCTACTGGGTATGAACTAGGTAGGTAAATTCACAAAACAGGTTTCAATGCAAAAGCAAACCCCAAACTACCATGCTGTTAGTTACTTAAAGGACTTGCCTTTTCAGTGACTGCTCTCAATAATCAACTACCTATGTCTCTTGGTAAATGATTGCATGTTTCCAGATAGAAAGACAAAGAGGTAAGTTTATGCAAGTGGGAAGGATCTGAGAAAGTGATTTAAGGTACGTGAAAAATGAGTCATCTTAAAGATGACACATATTATGCTAGAATTCCAAAATCCAAAGTTTAACATTAATCAATGGAGTTCTCGGAAGTTATTCATCTAGTATCAGTAATAGTTGTAAACAGTGACTCCTGAAGCTCTTAAAAATAATAGTTATCATAGTCACAGGCTTAGATTTTTATTTTCCTTTGGTTGTTTTCTTTTCTAAATATAGACTTGCTAATCCTTGTCAAACTTCTTTGACTCAGTTGGATGTCCATGAGGCTTATTCATTGTCTTCTGTAAAATACATGTTGTTTTTTATTATTGTACCTCATTATAAAAAAATCCTAATTTTGGTCTATAACCAATGAGTTTGTCATGTTTACATTTTTTATTACTATAAATCCACTTTAATAATTACTTTAATCCAAACAACTACATTTTTGGGTCCAAATTAGTAAAGGTGTGGACAGATGATAGAGAGATGCATAGTGGAGAAATGCAGCTCTGAGTCCCTGTGAACAGGAATAAAAGTTCTGAAGTAAAGATGTCTGAAAAGCTTGGGGTGGGGGCAGGATTGGCCACACCCAAAGTCAGAGGCTGATACAACAGTTGTTCTCTCCTGGTGTAGGTTCCTGCTTAGCTTGGACTTTGCCCAAGGCTATGGATTTTGTCCAGCTGTTTTTCTCCCTCTGCTTGGACATGTTTGCAAAGATTTCTTTGAGAATAGTGTCAAAGGCCAGCTAAACACAGGTAGAGTCCAAGACTGGAGTCCAGGAATTAAAGACCATTTAGTTCAAAACAAGCCTTATCTTTGGCCACTTCCAGGCATGATGTCTGATGTCTTTCATCCCAGCATCAGGAGGCAGAGGCAGGGGGGTCTCTGAGTTCAAGGTCATCCTGGTCTACAGGGCAAGTTCCAGGATAGCCAAGGCTACATAAGGAAACCCTATCTCAAAGAACCAAAATCAATACCGAGCAACCAAACCAAACCAGTTCTAGCATCCCTCTGTGGTACTGATCTCATACTTGTTTGTATGGAATACTAGGATTGTCCTACTGCTTCCTGATAGCTCCCTCCAAGACAAAGTTACAGTAGTCCTCTGTTCCAGTCTCTGTTTTGGCTCTGCACAGAAAGTGTAAGTGTTTCAGGGGAAGAATTCAGGGGTCTGTATTGGCTCCATGTTTTGAATCATCAACCCAGCCCTCCTTTTATTGGATTTAAGGAGAGAGGACCCAGTTGAGGATGGAGAAGGCCCAGCAGCTCAGCTGTAAAACCAGGGTTGCTTTGTGGAAGCCCAGAGGACAGAACCTGAGAAGAGTTGCTTTTTCAAGAGAGCATTTTTTAACTTTGATAGACACACCTGTGCTTGTGGATATGAAGATGCTCATCTCTAGGAGGTGTTTCAGCAGTTTTCTAGAATTCTTGCACCCATCTCATTATGGTACTATAGAGTATCTGTGGAGGATGTGCTCTACAAACCCCAAGTAGATGCTGAGGAGTCGAATATACCAGATACAATACATACTCTTTGTTCCTGTATGTCCTTATGCTGCAGTTTATTTCACACTACTTTCCTTTTTAGAGAAACAAACAGAACTACTACAAATTTCTTTTGCTCACAAATTCACAAAGAGGATTCATTCTTATAAATATCAGAACCTTAAGCATGTCATTTATTTTATAAGTCACAGACTTACACCTTTGCACTTAAATGGAATGATTTCTGGCTTCTTTCTGTCATATCTGAACTGTCAGCACTAACTGCATGCTTTGTGGTTATTACGTGCAATGAAGGTTGTGTGAACACAAGTGCTGGGTTATTATAAAAACTATTCTGACAGTACAGACAGCTGCAAGTTAAGGAGCAGATTGTGTAAGCAGCATGGACGTACTGGACTGAGATGTTCATGGTCCAAAGGGGTTGAACAAGGTGGTATAAGATTTCATTAGGCTATCAAAACTAATGCACACTTTAAGAGTTAGAAATTATTTCTAGATTTTTAAATATTTTTTTAATTTGTTGAATGCCTTTGAAATCAGTTCTTTAAACACTCAAGATATAATATCTTTATTGTATTTATACCCCTTTAAAGATTTATTTATTTAATTTTATATGTGTGTTTTGTTTGTGTGTATGAATGTACACCGTGTGCATGCTGCACATATGTATGTATATAAACATTATACATGCAGTGTCTCCAAAGGACAAAGGTAGAAGGCATTGAATGTCCTAGAACTGGAGTTACCATGTGAGCCATGAATTCCTGGAAACTGAACCTGGGAGTCTAATTAGTGCTCTTAAATGCTGAACCATTTCTTTAGACCCTATATTTATATGTTGCTTGTATGTTTTCTCAGAACCTTTTGTATTTTTATTAATAAGAATATTGTAGATTTTAGGAAGATTTTGATATTACTAAAAATAAGGTTATTGATATTTGAATGGTGGGGGATTTTATATAAAGGCCTGGCTTGTTGCTAGGAAGACCCAGCAACACTCAACTTCTTGTTGTCAACTATCTCTCACTTGACAAAATTCCAGCATGAAATAAATTTTAAAGAGGAAAGGCTTCTTTCAGCTCATAGTTTCACAGGCTTCAATTCATGGTCAGTTGGCTCTGTTAATTTTAAGATATGTGGTCATGGCAGGAATGTGTGTTAGATGAAATATATTTCACAAAGACCAGGAAGCGAAGAGGAACAGGAAGTAGCTGAGGTTTCAATATTCTGAGGACATAGGCACAATAAAAGCAATTTATTTTCATGAGGCCCACCCATAAAGGTTGATGGCACCACAGACTGAGGTTCACACCGTTAACCGATAAACCTTTGAAGGACATTCAACATATGAACCTGAGCACTGTTTGGGATCCTATTTCTGAAGGCTGAGTAGTAGCAGCTCATGTGAGGTGCCCACCATGCTTCTTGCTACTCCAGTGCCAGCCTATTTTATAGGCTGATAGTCTAGACCGGTGCCTAATATGAGAGCATGCGCCAAGGCTCCTTGGGTCCTCAACTGTCTGAGCTCTACCACCAACTTCTGTTATCTTATTGGTTCAATAAGTTCAAGGGACAAGAAATTTGTACCATTCCCAGGACCTCATTAAGAATGTCCAATCTTCAGCAATTATTTAATAAAAATATAAAATATGGTGTAATTTGATATTATATTTTTCCTGTCATTCTTTAATTCTTCCTTCCTTTCATTATTTCTATTTTTGAGGCAATGTCTCTCTACATAACTCTGGGATGGTCTGTAATTCACAGGGATATGTCTGCATCTGCTTTCTAAATGCTGGTATTAAAAGTTCATGCCACCACATTGGAACCTAAAATATTTTTGCAAGAGGCTGTATATAATAGATTGAAAGAAGAGGCTGAGAGCTTAAATAAAAGAGAAGGCAAGTTAAATATAGTGTTTTCTTTAGTGAAAGGTGTAAGTTCTTTCTATAAAAAACACAATAATATTACATGTTATTATACACAATAACAATCAATCTTCTCTGTGGAAAGTGAAGAAAGAGAGATGGATATATGTAAATGATGAAACTAGTGGAATTTGACAGATGTTACTTAGGATTCATGTGTTAAAACAAAACAAGCACTTATATTCAGATATATTATATTCATGTGTGTACATAGATGAATACATATGAGCATACTAAATAATTTAACCATGTTCATAACTTAAAATATTAAATTTCATTCACCACATTAACATCAATTGAGAACCTCATTCCAAAACTATTTCTGGATGGCTTTATATATTAAAATCACAGAAATATATAAAAATAAAAATAACATTCATATTATCATTAATATTGTGATGAATAGACAAATGTGTCAGAAACATTAAAATAATAGGGGAGGGGAATAAGGGGAAAATGGGAGGGAGGGGAGAATGGGAGGATACAAGGGATGGGATAGCCATAGAGATGTAACAAGAATAAATTAATAAATAATAAAAAATAAAATAAAATAAAATAAAACTTGAAGTGCTTAAAAAGTCCTTATATATATTGAGAAAAATAGCATGATGTTGATGAAAATATAGACAAATCAAGAAAGCAAACTACAAGTCTCAGAAATAACTCACACAGGTATTGTCAACTGATTTTGATAAAGAAACAAAGGCAGTTTAATGAAGGAAGGAGAGATATTTTAATAAAATATGCTCTGCAACTAGATATTAACATCTTCCAAATTGTACTTAGACATAGATCTTACCCTTTCCATAAACATTAACTCAAAATGAATCAAAAGCTTAGCTCAATAGGCAAAGCTACACAAGAAAATCCAAGTTATTTTGTATTTAAGAATAAATTAGTAGATTTAACACTGAAAGCATAATCTATAAAATTTGATAAATTATGGAGCTCATTAAGATCAAAAACATCTGTTTTGTGAAATGCACAGATAAGAAATGAAAATGCAAGCTCTGGAAGAACACAAAAATCTTTAAAAAGCACACATTCAATAAAGGATCAGTATGCAACATAGACAAATGATTCTCCAACAAAACTTAGCAATAAAGAATTAAATAATGACTTAATTAAAGAAATGGACAAAAGGTAATAAAAATAAACGATCAAAGAAGAAAAATTGCAAGAAATCATATGAAAATATGCTTGGCATCCAAGAATTGAGGTTTCAAACAACAAGATACAGCACAAAGTGATTTAAATAGTTAAACATCAAAATTTTGTCACTAAATGATGGTGACAGTAGAGAGTTATAGAAACTTTCATCCACTGCTAGAGAACACACTGTCAAGATCTACATGGGAGGACCACCTGACAGATTCTTACTAATCTACCAATCAGACCAGGGATTGATTTTCTTAGGTTTTAGCCAAAAGATTTAGAAACTTTTATGAAACATAATGTTTATAGCAGCTTTATTCCCATGTGTCAAAATTAGGAAGCAGCTAAGATGTCCTTTAATAGTTTAATAAACAAAGAGTAGTACTTCCATAGGATGTGAACTTGTGCCTAGGGGTTATCATGACAACACTACACAGCCTGGGTTGCTCACTGCCAGACGTTCAATTTCACACCATTGTTGAATCTGGGAGTCCGAAACTGGGGTCTTGGTGATTTAAGCTCCATCTGAGGGCTACAAGGGAGAATGCATGGATGTCTCCTTCTCAGTGGCTAGTGATTTGTTACAAATCTTTGGCAATCACTGGAGCATTGCACAATAACTACAGCCTCCACATGGATTTCATTTTCCATGTACCTATGTCTCTGTATCCATCTGTTCCCTTCCTAGAACATGGTCAGATTAAGGTGCATCCTAATGATCACCTGAACTTGTTACCCTACAAAAACCTTGTCTCCAAACAAAGAAATAATCAAAGTAATCAAGACTTTATCATGTTTTGTGGGGAATACCATGGAATATTATTCAGCAATAAAATTCAATTCAGATTTTAAATCACAAAAGATTAATACATTATAACTATATGACATTCTCGAAACGTTAATACTAGAGAGAGCTAAAAGATGAATAGTTGTAAGGAATTCAGGGAGCAAGGAGGAGGGATGATGAGGTGGAACACAGAGCATTTATTAGAGTCTTGAAACCATCTGTAGGATATGGATGTGAATTATACATGTCCAAAGCTGTAGCCTATATAACACAAAGAGTGAACCCTAAAGTAATTTGTAGATCTGGGTAACACTGCTCATTATCAGTTTAACTGTTACAGCAGATGTACGAAACTGGTGTAAAGGATAATTTGTGAAGGGTTTAAGAGCGCACACAGGAGCTGTAAACTTTCTGTTCATTTTTCATACAAAACTAAAACTTTTATGAAGAAGCATGCCTATGACTTTACGTAAAAATAAAATTTAAAAGCCTCCAGATTACAGATAGCTTCTTTAGCGTAGGTGGCCAGGAAGAAGCTCTGTGAATCAATTACCTTTAAATCTGGCCAACAGGACAAGACTCTTCCTTTAAAGTGCAGGTGGGAGTTTCTAGTGGAGTTGACAGCTGGGCCAGTGAGAGGGCAGTAGAAAGATGCTTGAGGAAGACTTCTAGGATTACAGGTGGAAGGGATCCGGCAGGAGGGGACAGCCCACAAAGGAAAGCCTTCAGTGGCTAGACTGGGGAAGCCTTTCTGCTGTTTTGAAATCAGTATTGGGTAGTGTGACTTAATTTTAAAGGCAAAATGAAACACTGCACGGGTTATTCAGGATGAGCTAGGGTATGATATGGGTTTGTAAAATATCCCCAACTTTTTGATGTAAGAGAACTCATTGTGTATGGAGGCAAAATTAGAGTTAAGGACACTAGTAAGTGAGGAAGATTCATACTTGCTCAAGAAAGAAGCAATAGTCGTTTCGACTTAGGTGGAGTCAGAGGATATAGAGGTATGGAGTGTATGTGAGATACATTGTTGAAGATAATAGAAGGGAGGCCGGCTGACTGTATCAGTCATCTAAATATGAGAGATTATCATATCAAACTGATTGCAACCTGAAGTCCATAATTTTGTTATTCACACCACTTTCCATGGAATGAAAAATATTAGATCAAACGTTGCTTAAGATAAATGGGCCTTGTAAATATGTGCATGATATTTGCTTTTCAAAGTGTTTATTGTAATGGGATTTGACTCATCATTAAAACTGACTTTGTGTATGCATTAAAATGCTTTACTTTCATTTTATTCTCCCCACAAATTTTAATTACTAGACTAGCTTCTTTTGTGTTTGTAACCAATGAATACCTTTTTTTTTTTTTTTTTTTTTTGCTTTTTCTATTAAGTAGATCATGTCTGCAATATAGGCTGACACTGGTATAAGTTGTTAAATATTGTACTGTATAGTACAATGTATCAATCACAAACAGGAAAAGAAAGAAAATGAATTTTTTGTTTGTTTGTTTGCTTAGCTTTAAAATTACTCTTCAAGCTAGGCACAGTGGCGCATATCTATAATCCCAGCACTCTAAGAGGCAGAGAAAGGGTGATTTCTGTGAGCTCCAGACAGCCTGGGTTACAGAGTCCAGGACAGCCAAGGCTATATAAAGAAACTCTGTATCTAAAACAAAAACAAAAACAAACAAAAAACAAAAACCAAAAACAAAAACTGAAAAATTACTTTTAGAATTGTCTAAATAACAAATGCCATGTTTTGTCTCAATATTTTAAGATATGTAGCAAAACACTTGAAAGCAAAGAAAAAATGATATTACTGACTTCAAATAACATGACAAATTGCTACCAATTATTTTAAAAAAGATACCCTCCCAAATTAACAAGTTTTGAGAATTTAGGCAAACAATTGTAATTTTTGAAAAACAAATACTTTGTTTCCTCTTGGGGAAGATCAAATATGCAGAGGATGATGTTCTGATGGATAAGAACGTCAGAAAAGTAACAAGTACTTTGAGTGAAACACAGCATGATAGGATGAGGTATTTGATTTTATCCTGTATAGAAACACTAGCACTTTTTAGAAAATATATTTTATTATTTTTATGTTTCTTTATATATATTACTAATTTATTCATATTACATCTCAATTGTTATATATTTTATTCTTAATTACAGATTATTAGGAGGTATATTTGTTTACCAAATAAGACATCCTATCATTGGAATGTATTCAGAGAAGGTGACATTGTTTATCTTTATAATTCATTCTATGATACTTGCATCTTCCTCAAGGCTGTTTGCTATTTCCATGTATCAAGAGAAAGCTAAACTACAGTATCTCCTTTGAGTAAAGTTTTTTACCTGTTGTTGTAGTTTCAGTATTTAGAAATACAGTCGTATATGAAAAGTATTGCTTCATAAACATCTTACACTTTTAAGCTGAACAAATACCATGGTGTAAAAACGCTGTAGGTGTTATGGTAAATATATCACAAAGGGGAAAGCAGATGAGGATGCTGAATTCATTTTGATGTTCAAAGTTTTACCAGGGTAGTTAGAAGCTAGCTACTCTCTTCCAAAAAAGTTTTCATTGGACTAAATTCAAGTCAGTTTTTAAGAGAAAATAGGATTTCTCCACCACTTCAAAAACTTGCAGTGTATCTTAATTAGAAAAATTAAAATACAGTTTTATTTTTATGTTTCATGTCAGAGGTCCTTAAATGTTAGCCGAGGGTGTTTACTCACTGTGAGAGGAAAGAGAGCTCTAGGAGAAAACCTAGATAGAACCAGGAGCTGTAACAGCAGCGGTGTTTCAAGGAATCCAGCACCCAGTGAGAAAGACTGGAAGAAAAGACCCTGTCATGTTTCCCTGCACTGATCTCAGAGTGGGGCAGAGAGGAATTGCACAGCTCCGAAGAGCTAACCCGAGGCAAAGGAGGGGGCATTTGCCCTCCCCACAAAACGAATCTTTTTTTTTTCTTCTTTCAGCACATGTTTTTACACAGATGTTTATTTTCAGTCCAGTTCGCTCTCTGGTGGCTTAATTTACGCTTAACCAAAATACCTCCAAGAGCGTGGTTATTACAGATTGGGAAACAAAGACCTCTACCGACCAAAACATCTGCGTCTTAATGGGCAGAGAAAGGCTCGGCTCCTAAGTGCACATAAACCTGCGCATTGGCATCTATACCTTCCTTAAGTTTGCCACTTAAAGTTCCCTTCGCTGCGACGCACTGGCCACCATAGGGTATCTAATGGGCTCTGTTAGAGCTAAACCGATCACCCCTAGGGGCGGCTGGGACGCTGTTGCTTCTGCCATTGATGCCTTGATGCAGAGTCCTAGAGGTGAGCGGCCAGCAAATGACTAAAGGAAACCTCTCTTCCTGATCCCTTTATGGTCCTGCCCAGTCATTCTGGGTACCCGCCCCCTTAAACCCCTTATAAAGTTGGCTCTGAAGCCAGACAGGCAGAAGGGCCAAGAGGTTGGTGCTGTGGGTTCCAGAAGGCGGAGCAGTGAGGCCGGTGTGGCAGCTGTCATCTCTTCTTGCCGCCCCAATGAGCCCAGACCCTACAAAACCCTACAGAGCCCACAGCTTCTAGTAGAGTGCTCACTGTCCCCGCGCAGTAGTCACTACAGCTTCAACTCCTAGCGCTCGCCCTCTCCCGGACACTGCAGAGGGGGCAGGCAGCTCTGGGGCGCTCTCAGGAGCGCCAGGCTCCTTGCACCGGCTACATCCGCTGCATCCCGGGTTCTGCAGCCTGAAGCTTAGCCTGGGGAATCAACATGCCGACAGGCACCTGAGTGTCCCCACCCGACTCTGCCTGCACCCGGAGCGAAGGTAGAGGGCGGGGAAACGGGGGTGGAGGACTCTGATTCCCTGGTGGACCCAGGAAGTTGTCCTTTAAAAAGCACATCTTCAGCCCGCCTGTGAGCGCCGCGCCGCCTGGTCAGAGCAGCATGTGGACTGGTTCCCTGGGTCCCCTAAGTGTTCTGGGCTGCCGCCGCCGCCACCTCAGTCCGAGCAGCCACTGTGGGCAGCAGCGAGAACCACGCTCAGGTCTAGGAGCAGGGGAGCGCGGGCTCTCCATCCTCAGCTTGCTGCTTGCCTCTTCTCGGGAGGTGGCAGTCACTGTTGCTGCCCAGAAGCCAGTCCGCATTCCCTGCCTGTTGGTTGCCCAGTGAGGAGTTGAGTCTGCACCTCCAGCCCGGACCCACATGGCTTGTTACCTGGTCATCAGTTCCAGACATCTTAGCAATGGGCACTACCGGGGCATTAAGGGAGTCTTCAGAGGGCCCCTCTGCAAGAATGGATCTCCGTCTCCGGTAATGTGCACACAGGCGCGCACACTCATTCACACACAGTCAAACCAAAATGAAAACAAAAAAGAGACATTGAGAAATGTTGTCCTGCCTGATTGAGCGGGTTAGACTCCCAGGGAGTAAGGCACTACAGCTAGTTATGTCGGCAGACACACTTTGCAGACAATTACAGAGAGGGGTGTGTGTTTCCGTATTTCTTGTCATTCAATCATTTCGATCTGTAGTGTTATGCATGCAAATGTTTACTGAACACAGTTAACTGCAGGGTTGAAGGTAGATCCTCAGGCACAGTCCTCTTAGGCATCTGCTGATTTGTGTAGTGTAGAAAGTTTGAGTGACACTTTGTTATGTGCTTTGTGAAGTCATACTTTCAGATTCGTTTAATAATTTTACAGCTGCTTTATGATAAAATAAACTCAAGGAGATTATCTTGGAAAATGAAAAGGTGTTGTTTTTCAAAGCGTTCTAAAGTCCAGGACTCAATTTGACTCTTTAGTTTATAAGGAAGTGAGTAAGTTCCTTTGTGGAAATACAAGTTGGGTTGTTTCTTGTATTATATAAAAAAATACCTTAATCTGCAATTTGAGTGCTTTTATTCAACTTAGTAAGCTATTCAATTACTGTTGTGCAGAATCAAAGGCCTTACTAGATTTATCAATTAATTCCTGGGTACTATAAACTCACTAATGTTTAAGGGTTGAAAGGTGCTTAAAGAATACGTACACACGTATGTGTGTATGCATACATACATACATAGTTTACATATATAATTCGTTTTTGACCACAGTAAGTGACTAAGTATCCAAACTTAATGAACAACTTTTCTGTTCTTATACTGAGAGTATTTTTGATCTGTATGACATAGAAAGGTCATAGTATTTTGTACCTCACACTTTTCATTACAGTTTGATACTTCATTAATGTGAAAATTCACAGCTGCTATATTTTATAAATACATTGGTTAAACATCATCCGTGATTTGCATAAGGAATCTGGAATTGGGAGGTACGTATACTCAAATACACCACCAAGATCCCCAATGACAAACTGGTCTGTCATATTTTCAAGTACTTTAAAAATCTGTGTTGTAACACTGACAACTAAATGGGAGGTAGCCAGAAAGGCTACAGGGAAAACACTGTTTGCATTAACAGTTACAATTAAACTCACAGGGCTAGAAATGGACTTGGCAGTTCCAGCTGGCTGAAAAATACAGGCACAGTCAGCCTGAGCAGTGGGTCTGGATCTTGCCTGCTCTAAGATTTTAAGGATTGGCGTTTCTGCAACCTCAGCAAACCATTAGGGTGTCCAGCAACTCCCTGTGTCAGGAGCATTCTCCTCAGGGCAAACAAATCCTCCCAGTGCTTCCTTAAGTACACGTTATCTTCTAAACCTAGGATGCTCCAATTTTCTTATAGGTATTTCCCTCTAGTGTGTTGATAATCTCTGTGACTGTCTCCATAACCTTCCTGAGTTGGATTACTGTGCTCTAGAATATCCATCTTAATACTTAGGATCAAAGAGACATCTCATCATTCATACACAGTTTAATTCTATTCAGGAAGATTAGAATGTGACATTGAATTAAAACCTCTAGTGTTTGAAGAGGAATTTTCTGGCATTTGGTTAATGATGTCCCTGTGTGTCTCTCTCTGGTTGTTCATGTTCCCAAAGCCTGGCTGGCCTTATAGAGTCTGAGTGTGTAAGTGCAGATGGCAGACACCAGCCTTCCATCCACATGGTTGTGCTGGTTGTCCACAGTACAGTTGCACATCTGTGGTGTATTAGTTTTATAGTTTACTTGGCTGATTCCATTCACGTGTTAATTTTCTTACTTTGTTTTCAAGTCTTTTCAGTTTAATTCCCAGGATGATGCTCACTAAAATGATGTATGAGCTACTTAGAAATGTGTACAATGCCTTTAATATGCACTTCGCAAACCCACTTTCATCTTTTTAAAAAGTTCATGGTGGAATCTGTGTCTTTTTCAAGGTTTAAAAAGTCTTTCACATGAGATGGGCTGTGTGGGAAATGGATACTCAATCCCTCTCTGTTGCTGTTGGTTCGTTGAGATAAGTCTTCATTTGGTTTAAATTCCTTTGCATGGTATGGTGTCCTTCTCTCTAAGGCAAACCAGCACACCACTTACTAGATCCTCAGCCCTTTGCATTTGCATAAGCTCACTAGTCTCCATGAGTATGTGCTAGCATTTTGAACAACAGGTTGCAAAGCATGAAATTAAAAATAATATAGATATGTATATATTTTCATATTGAATGGTAGCTCTCAAGTTATATCCAGGTTGGTATTGGTTTATTCATAAGTCCTCAATATAAATATTAAACTCATTGAACACATTAAACACAATCACTTATAATTTTAAAATCAGTACCTATTATGATAATGTATTTTCAAATTAATGTCTAGATTAGTCTAAAATTGGATGTTACCTATTATTATAATTTCCCAAGATTCCATTTAACTAGACTTATATAGAATGGGGTGTCAGTTGATAACTAACATTCACTAAGTTTTCCAATGATTAATGCTTATTCTTATTCCTTTAACTGATGTCTTTCTATTCATTCTATGCATTTGTTGTTAGTACAGCTATTTAAAAGGTGGACATGGCCTTAACATTCAATAAAGTAAAATTATTGAGTAAGTGTACTTGTATTCTGTTGTTGAAAGGAGAAAAATGACAATTACTTCTTAGTTTAATAAATTTTATTTTTATTTTTTGCTATCACTATATATGTATAATATAGATCTTCTAACATACAAAATAATTAAGTCTACATATATTTAAAAATAATTACACAAATTTCTTATGCTCAAGTCATATCTCTTTAATGGAAACATGAAATATTAACCTCAAAGTACAAAAAAGAATTAGATATAAAGACATTCACACACACATAATCCCAAGAGATTTCATTTACAAAATATCTATTACATAGATTTACATAGATTTCTCATAATAAACAGGAATGAAGTTGTTGATTGGTAAATAAAGCAATCAAGTATTTTGTGCCATAAAAATACTCACAGTTTAGTAAAAATCCTAGAGGAAAATTCTAGTTCTATCTTCAAAGTTAACACATAAAAGTATCTTATGATCATCTTTTTGTTCTGCATGAAAAAAAAATAGGAAATTGTATTTCCATTCTGATGAGCATGTGGATAATTGATTTGAGATGGCTTATGTTCCTCTAAATCTAAGATAGATTCAGAAAACTAAAATATTTTTAATGTTTAATGTAAAAGTCTACTTAACACAAATACATTTTGCTGAATTTTAAGATGTTTATCCTCTATATTGTCTAATCGCTAAAATAATATGATTGCATGATGCCTCTAAAATTCAGAATTGGGTGTACATAGAGATATGTTACATAAGTAGCTAGATACTCATGGCTAACTGTGCTCAAAAAAGGTTACCTATATATTAAACTTTTTTTAGCCACCAAATGTGCAGAACTTTGTTACAATAAAGGTTTCATTAAGAAAATCTTAAAGCTCTATCACCATATTTAAATTCAATAAAATAAATAATGTTCTTTCAGCAATATGAACATATTCTTCTAATGATTCTTAGTCATTTTATGTTCTTTGGATATCATCTCAACTCTAGATTAATTTCAGTGCGTCTTCTTATATATTAAGAAGACATTTGTTCCTAGCACTTAGTCTATTAGTTACTAGTCATAGCTGTATATTTAATCTATGGTATATACTTCATCATCATTTATGTGAAAATTAGAGTGGTTAGAAGGCTGTATTCCTTCCTGGGCACAATATAGTTAAAATTTCAAGAAGAGTCGAAAAGCCTGCTTTACTAAAGTACTCTGCATGAAGGAGACCCTTTAAAGTGTCAATTGCATTTACATGGTCCTTGAATTGTTTTATGTCTCGTAATATTATCCAGAGTTGTATGTTTGTCTAAATCACCTAATATAACCAGATTATATATATGTATATATATATGCATATTAAACACATACAAATCCCATAACTTCCTGTTGTAAAATTAGAAATATATATCCAGAAGTGATAGGCATTATTCTAGAAACAGTGGAAACCTTGAAGTTTCTGAATAGGGAATTTCCTAAATAAGGAAGTGAATTGTTCTTTTTCCTAGTGCCTATCCTAGGCAGTCATATGCATTTTAAAGATACTTATGAGTAATTACATATTAATCACAGTATAAAGCTCACAATCTGATGCATTTCTCATGTGTCAACTATAATTATGAAGACATGCCCGCTAATAGAGAAGTCACCTGTCTCCTTTTCTTGAATTCATGACTACATACTGCTTCCAGGTATTTTCAATAAAGACAGCTACATGTTGAACTGAAGTTTTCTTTTTATATCAAATACCATATTAAGCAAACTTCTTTCTTTTTCTTGTCTTTTCATCTCTGCCTTCTCTTTTTAAAACCACACAAAAATCTGTGCTTAGAATTTGTCTGGAGGAGAGAATGTCACCATTCTGATTGACATGAACCTGTGTTGATTTAACTTCAGGAAACTTCCTTAAGAATGAAATCAGTATTCAAGTACTTTAATTTGTGACTTTTGCTAAGTTACTTGGCATTTGTCTTCTATCTTATGTATCCATTTTTAGCTATCAAATTAAGACAGACATAAGTTTCTGCTTTTTTTTTTGGAAGTAAAATAAAATAAACATAAAACATGTTGGCATCAACAAAAAAAAAAGAAAGAAAAAAGAAAACAAAACAAAAAACAAAACAAAAAACAAAACATCACGTGTCAGGCTTGGTAGTTGGATGGTAGTTGACACAGAACAACCATTTCCAATTTAGAAATTAGCAGTAATAGCTAAAATACTTGTACAATGTATGTGCTCTAAAATATACTTTTTCTGTGAGAAAATAAGAACACAACTTGAAAGGTGGTCTGTTTAAGCCTGTACTAAGACCCACTAGCAGGAAGAATCAGGCATATGTCCAATATCTCTACCAACTGCCCTCAAGTGTGAAGTTAACTGATTATGTCATAGTAAACCTTTGGCATATACTTACATATTCTAATAAAAGAATCTGAACAAAAATGTAAAATTCTATCCTTAAAGTATATTTTGCTTGTAGCAATCTTATAGAAAATTCAAAACTTAGGAGAGAGAGAGAGGGGGGAGGGGGATAGGTCCATATGGAAAAATTAAATATTTGGTGCTAACAAGGATACAGAAAATTTCAATATATGATCTTACACATTCAAAGGACTACCTGAAGTTGAAATCTTGAAGAGATGAGTTCTTAATTTATAGCTGTAATAATATAGATATAGCTTACTGAAGTAAAAATTAAAAAACTTCAAATTTTAAAATGAAGAGATTTCAAAATTTGTTTTTGAAAATACTTACTACTGATTTCATTTTTTCAGAGATGAACTCCTGGTGTGTTGAAATAAGTATTTTTTGGTTTAAATATAATATCTAAAGTCTAAATATTTCAGAAGGATACGTATTTAATTTTTCCACAGAAGGAGAGATGCCTATATAGTAAACTTTTTTTTGTTTCTACATTTCCTTTGCTGATAGGAAGCCCAGAGATAAATCTGGGCTTTAAAAATGATAGGGATTAAAGGTTGTCTTCAAAACCACATGGTTCACCTCTGCTTATCACTTATTCCCAGTCTAAGTCTTATTTTATTTCCTGTGGTGCTTATTCTTTTAAATTTGTTTTGTTCTTTTAATGCATGAAATTTCTTTCAGGAGACTTAGATTTATTTTCAAAACAAGTTATAAATAACAAAATATAGACTGTCCCTATGTAGATTGGCCACTGAGGACTCTATGCTACCCAGTTTTAGTTTTGATTTTTTTTTCATTTCTAACAAGGCTTCCAATTAAGGACCTTGACAATGGTGAATTTCCCTTGGCAGATTTTATTTTACATTTCTGTGAATATTCTTTATTTTGAAACAAATTTGCAAGTTTGTTTTAAACAGCATCCCTACCCACTGCATTTTTCGTATCATTAATTCTTACTCTTCCGTTTCTTGATTGTCAAATTTTCAACATCTTTTTGTGTGTTGATTTTCTATAGCACAATATCTTTAACTCCAGAGATACTAGCTCCTGAAAACAATCTACACACCCCGCACCCTGCTTTGTCTTTTCTTCCACTCAGCTGTACATTCTCTGTAGTCACCATTCACACCTAACATTTATCTCTAGATCATAATTTAGAATTTCCTCCCATTGCCATTAAGAACTCACATCATAGTTTCCTTCTATGTCCACATTTTCCTATGATGCTTACAGAATACTTCACTTTTCCATAAATATCTCTGTGGTGGCAGAAAGGCAGTCAGTTTCTACTGTCCACTTACGTATTCCTTCTAGACATTCATTTTGTAAAGAATAATTCTATTTGCCAACATCCAGCTGTAACACATATATAGAGCACATTTGTCTACCCTATTGTAAGTCACATGTAGATACTTTTCTCTTCATGGTTGGAACTGTTGTGTTACTGCACACAGGTGAATTGATAGAAGTGAATCTAAACAAAGACAGGCTTTGGAGTCAAATTCCCTAATTTTAAATAGTTAGTGATTAATTAGAAAAGTTATCTTAACCATTCATCAGTTGAGGGACATCTAGGTTGTTTCCATGTTCTGGGTATTACAAATAAAGTTGCAATGAACACAATTGAGCAAATATCCTTGTCGTATGGTGGAACATCTTTCGGGTATATGCCCAGAGGTGGTATGGCTGGTTCTTGATGTAAAATTATTCTCCATCTCCTGAGAAAGGGCCAGGTTGATTTCCAAAGTGGTTGTACAAGTTTGCACTTCCACCAGCAATGGAGGCATGTTCTCCTTTCTCCACATCCTCACCGGCATGTGTTGTCACTTGAGTATTTGATCTTAGCCATTTGGACAGGTGTAAGACAGAGTCTCAGAGTTGTTTTGAGTTGCAGTTTCCTTATAACTAGGGATGTTGATCATTTCATCAAGTGTTTCTCAGCCATTCAATATTCCTCTGTTGAGAGTTCTCTGTTTAGTTCTGTGCTCCATTTTATAATTGGGTTATTTGGTTTAGTGGTGTTTAATATATAAGACAGGCTAAGCAAGTCCTCAATAGTTTCTGCTCACAAACGTGTCTGTCAGATATATTGGGCCAGAAGTCTGAAGATGATGCTCCAATATTATAGAGTTTTGCGTGACTATTCAGGCAGCAAACTGTCTCTGTCATCTTCTCATTCGGGAAGATGCTTACCTGCACTCCCTGTATACTGAGGTAATTAATTTCATTCCTTCACAAGTCTCTGATGGGGTTGAAGACCAGATAGTTTAGTCTTACAATTATGCTTAGTTGTTTAGGTTTTAAAATATTTTTAGCTTTAGATAGATGTTTTAAGTTGATAATGATGAGATATTGATTTACATTCAGAATTTTAGACTCACCAAGATAGGAAAGATGTTTTCTTCAAGGCTACCGAATACAAGTAGCCAAAACACTATGAATGTAGCATAAATATAATTCCTGATTGTAGCATTGCTCTTCTTGCTGTAGGTAGTTTATTTTGCATATGTGTAATAATGTAAATGTACATTTAAAGATAAAAAATTAATAAAAATGTTATCTTAACTTCAGTTTCTACTTTTTTACAGAGAGGGAGGATGTTCCTACTATGGTGCTTTCACTGAGTGTCCTGTAAACGTTCACAGTTATTGCCATTCAAACATATTGATACACACATGTACTCTCGATGCTGCAAAGTAGAGGATCATTGAAGGATCTTACACAATTTCAACTGGGATAATTTTCTGCATAAAAGTTAATGCAGTTTAGAGAAAAATGTTTATTCTATTACAGCTTTAGTTGGCATAAATATTCCCTTTCGTTCTGGTGGGAGCTTTAAGAGGGCATTTTTTTTTTCTGAACTTTGTCTCCTGTTAGAATCTTATAATGCCGACTTTTCTAGGGGTGGTGTAAGTGCTCCCTGTGGTAGTTGTTCTCACTTTAATATCTACCAAGATCGCTTGCTTTAGGTATAACTTACTTTCCCCTATTATCTGAAGTTGTAAGTGCTTTATTCCCTGTAACCATTTTGGAACAGCTCTTTCTAAAGGCTGTAAGACCTAATGGATTGGGCACGTATACACATGGCTGAGATGAATGTGAGAGTTGGTTGTCCTTTACTTTTCATTGTCATATATGAAAAAGCTTCTGAGACATGAATCACAATATAGGAACTTCATCATTCTCTTTACTTATAAAGGTGTAAGGATAGTGAGGATGAAAAATTGTGATAGGATATTTACATTATTTCATTTTCTTTTTTATGGTGAAACATACAATAACTCCCTGACCAGTGGCCACCATACCCCTTCAGAAAGCAAAACCCAGAGCAGCTATAGTATGGTGGAAGTGTGATTATCAACAATCTCCACTTGCCTAGAGAACCATGTACTTGTCAAAAGGGCTTTCTTAGCACTTGCCTTTTAGGATTAGCCAGGGTATGATCATAAGGAGACCATGACCTTTTTCTAAACAAGGTGTTTTACCTATGATATCTAATATTCCAGAGTCAATAAATAGACAGGTCTCAGGAGGAGAATCAGGGTTATTATGGCACCAATTTCTTAATACAAATACATTTTTGTTGTATTTAGCACATTTATTTGTTTGTCTTTTCAATAGAGTCCAAACACTGTAAAACCCTTAATAATTAAATTATCCAAACACTATATACTTTTTGTTTGTTTGTTTGTTTCAAGACAGGATTTCTTTGTGTAACCTTGCCTGTCCTGGACTCACTTTGTAGCCCAGACTGGCTTTGAATCACAGCAATCTGACTGCATCTGTCTCCTGGATGCTGGGATTAAAAGTGTGCGCCACCTGCCTGGCTTGTTTTTTTTTTTTTTTTAATATATACTTTTAATATTTTATAATGGTTGACAGAATAATAGCACCTAAATAACACACACACACACAAACGTTGTGTGTGTGTGTGTGTGTGTGTGTGTATATATATATATCCACTACCTTAAAGGACAAAAAGATTTTTGTAGATGCAATTTAAAACATTGAGAAGATTATATTATCCTGGACCATGAAGGTTAGCTTCATGTCTTAGGAAAGGGCATGTGAGGGTGAGGAGGAGAGCCTTAGGTACCATGCTGCTGGCTTTGAAGTTAAAGCAAAGGCTCATAAGGTAAGGCACGTAGGTGAACACTTGAAACTAAGTCATGTAGGTAGATACCCACATAGTACTTCCAGAAAGATCACAGCCCTACTCATGCCATGATTTTTACCCTAAAGGGGCTTATGATTTAAAGCAATGGAAGATAAGTTTATATGAAGCCAGAAGAAGCATGGTAATTTGTTAATACAGCAACAGGAAACTAATGATAATCCTTACCATTGTATAACAGTTAAGTGGTAGAGGTCCATAAGACCAATAAAACAATGATGTCTTCTTTTGTGTTTACTCAAAAGCCTCTGCTTCTTTCTTCCTTTCTCCCACTGATACGTAGTGTGTCCTCTTAAATCAGGAGCGTAGGGAGCCATGAAGATCTCTATCTTTGGTATATCTTTTTACATATTCAGACACAGTTAGCAATTTTGCATTGCTTAGTCTCATGAAGGACTGAAATATTTGTGAAGAAAAAGTCATGTTATATGAAATTATTGTTTTTGTTATATATGAATCACATGCAAATTTTGCAACTCTAAGTATTTGTTGCATGCTATTGTTGTTTTCCATGTAATGAAAGGTGATAAAGTCTGCAAGATATTGTGACATATTTAGAAAACTAGTGTTCATATTTTACATATTGCTTTCTTTTTCCAGATGTTTTTCTGTTATACTATACATCTACCATAGTTGGAGCGTAAAATCAAACAGCATAAAATCAATTAATTAAAAAGGTATATATTAAGATATTTTTGGCTTAGTCTTTGATTTAACCATTTTAAAATTCTGATGGAAAAATATATTCATTTAAATAAAAGTAATGATATTACTGATGATGCTTATAGAAGAATGACAGTTTTATAAGTTGTCCCAAATTTCTATAGTGATATCGGTAGAAAATAAAATTTAAAGATTAAATATAAAATAATATATAAAATATAAAAATATTATATAAAATAAATCATGTAAAAATATAAGGTATATATAAAGTATAAAAATAATGTAAAGTATAAAATTTAAATTCAACATTTCAAGAATTCTATAGTGGGATTTTAAAAATTTTTATTAATTTATTCTCTCATATATTACATACAAATCACAGTTTCCTTGCTGCTTCTCTCCCCAGTCCCTTCTTCACTTTCCCTGCCTCTCATCCACTCCTCCTCTATTTCTCTTCAGAAAAGGCCAGTCCTCCCAGGGATATTAACCCAACGTGGGATATCAAGCCTAGGGATATAAGACTAGGTACCTCACACCCATATTAAGGCTAGAAAAGGCAACTAAGTAGGAAGAAAGGGGTCTGAAAAGCAGGCAAAAGAGTCAGACAGCTCTTTTTGACTGTTGGGAGTCTCACAAGTAGACCAAAGTGCCCAACCATAACATACACACAGAGGGCCTAGGTCAGACTCTTTGATTGGCAGTTCAGTCTCTCTATATAAGCTCTTATGGGCCCAGGTTAGTTGATTCTGTGGGTTTTCTTAAAGCACTTCTGAGTCCAACAGGGATTTTATTTTATGTTATATTAAAATATAACATAAAATATAAGTTGTTGTGTTGCAAGCACGCAGACTTTTGTTTTTTTTAATGCCTCCATGTTCAAATGGAACTTTAAAGATTCATAGACACTTCAGTTGAATCTTAAGATGATGTTATTCCTACCCAATGGAAAAAGCTGTCCTAAAAAAATGATTATCTTCTTAAGAAAATTAAGGTGAATCCAGTGACATGACTCAACAGGTGAAGTCATTTCCAGTTGAGCATGGCAACTTGAATTCAGTCTTAGGAACCTACACTGTAGAAGGAGAGGACTAACTTCTGTAAGCAAAGTGTCCAGACTGCTGTTAGGTGCACTCACAAAGACACACAAGAAATAAAAGTGTAAAACAGAAATAAGAATGTTAAGAAGAGCTCAGTTGACTGCCGTTGGGTGAATAGAGGCTGCCAGTGGTGGGGATAGGGAGCCACACTGTATTTCTGTTGTTTCTGCTTCACTTTGATGGCTTAACAATCTTGCTATTTGAAATAAATGAATAACAGAATACTGATTAGGTATGAACAAATGCATTTATGCTAGTAAAATACATAGATTAGATACATGCTAGTATCTGTGAAACATCTCATCTTTTGCTTAATTTTCCAGTTGAAACTCAAAGATACAACCATCTTGTGGGTTTAGAAATTTCTTGCAAGTGCATAGGAAGGTTCTATTGGGTTTTCATTATTTGAGAGGAGATATAAATTATGTACTTAGTAGCAGGGTAACAGTAAGTGATTAAAAGGCAGACATATCTACATTGGAATTTTTATAAAGTGACATCAAATGATAGATAAACATTATCAGAAAAGTTGTAATTTCATAAGCATACATGAGGATAAATGTCAGCTTTGTATTGCAAATAATATTATTACCCAAAAGATTATATATTAAGACTAAAAATATATAAGTCTAATTTCAGTGGCTTTAATGTGTACATGGGACTGTCCTTGAATGTTATAGCTTAGAGATGGAATATCCCTTCCAAATCTCTGTTGAAATTGATTGTCATTGTAATGGTATTAGGGCCTGGAGTTTCAAGGAGGAAATTATGCTGTTAGGAAAGGTTAATGCTTTTCTCTAGAGAGTGGTTCTATATTTAGCTGAAGAATGAGTTGTTATTAGCAAGGCCACATTCAGGTATGGCTTCTTTTACATATATTTACTTGTCTTTCTGCTGTTTGTCATGAGTTGAGGCAACACAAAGCTCTCACCCACCAGAAGCCTTCAAGATCCTGGAATGATCTTCTCAGCTTCTCAGGCTATGAGACAAAATAAACCTCTATTTAAGAAGTGTGTGTGTGTGTGTGTGTGTGTGTGTGTGTGTGTGTGTGTGTGTG
>OU015744.1:117111773-117186756 GCA_907169655.1 Acomys percivali | reverse complement strand
TGTGTGTGTGTGTGTGTGTGTGTGTGTGTGTGTGTGTGTGTGTGTGTCTATGTGTGTGTGTGTGTGTATGTGTGTGTGTGTGTGTGTGTGTGTGTGTGTGTGTGTGTGTGTGTGTTAGCATTCTGTTTAACACAACTGCTGCAAATAACAGCCCAGTGTTTGCAGTTTTCCTAATGAAAATGCTTAGTGTGGCCTGCCTCTCTGGCACAGTTTTAATTCAAGGCAATGATACATTTCATGTGGCTTTTCTTTTTCTCTTAGTATTTCGATCAGAACAAATTGAGAGAAGTAGAAGTGTTTGTTTTTATGATCTTGCTGCCTTATAGAAGAAGCTTTCTTTTTTTATAGGGATAGATTTTTAATTTAAAACTATTGTCTCTTTTCTGGGAAGCATCCAACCTCATTATTGTGTCTTAATGTCTTCTGCTGCCTCTGGAAATTCTAACAATGGCCATACCCTTATCACTTTCCTTCCTCAACAAGAAGTTATTTTTACAGTACATTATTTGAAATAAGGAAATGTCATATGACTAAGCGCTATGTACACACACACTACGAGCAAGGATTAAGTTGATATGTAGACATAAGCTTTTATTCAAGAACATTCTGTTCATATGAAAGAAAAGAAAAACACCTCAGTGTATATCATTTTCTACTCTGTGTTGCAAAAGTATCTGTATGGATGTGTCGCCAGGGTACACAGAATCCATTCTCAACCTCTCAAACAGAGTCATGTACAGACCTGATGAGGAGGCTGAGGGAGAGCAAAATAAGAGGCTCAGGCCTGTAAAGATACAGTGTGGCTGGTGCTATTAGATATTCTGCCTGCCCAGTTGCTTCTGTGACTTCTGTCATGCATGGGCTAGCCAGGATAGCTGCTACTGATACCACCATCAGAACTTTTTATTACTAAGATGAGAAGGCAGACAGACCCAGAAGCTAAATTAAAAAAAAAAAAAAAAGATGGCTTTCCTCCACTCCCACCCCCGGCCCTATCTCCTATCTTGCATTTTTCCCCTAGTGCTTTCTTTTGGCAGATCTAACTCCAAACCAGCAGGCAAGGGGCTCCGGGCAACACATTTTATAGGCTTCTGCCCAGTACTTTCATCCCAGAGAAGAATAGGAAGAGCTAGAAGAGAACTGATTGCTAATAGACAAATCCTGAGCACTGCATATATACCGCTTCCTATAAGAATGCAGAAACAGAATGAGGAGGATTCATATGAAGGATTTCATATATATGTGTACATATATATGAGTTTATGTGCTTTACATGCACACAAACATTCCTTTTATATATCTAGTAATGCTTGTATCTATAGAAATGTGATAGATAAGTAGAAATATTTGTGTTCAAGGATGAAAATCTGCAGGCTATGGGGGAAAAAAAGAAAGAAAAGAAAAGAAAAAACCAAAACTAAAACCAACTAACCAAGCAACAACAACAAAAATAAATAAATAAAACGAACAAACACACGAACAAACCAAGTAGTCATGAACTAGGAAAGTACCCATTGATTACAGTCACTAGCACAGCCATCATTGACATTCTTGGTGATGGATGGGATCAGCTTCTATGCTAAAGGACTCTTCTAATTGTATCTAGAGAACACATACCTGTATACGTGAGGATAACTGCTTCTTTTAAGGTACTCAGATGTTACAGTTTGAATATGCAATGCCCCCAAAGGATCTTGTGTTGTATGCTTGGGTGGAGCTGTTGGTGCTGCTTTGGGAGGCTTCCTGTAGAGTGTTTTGGAGGTGGAATCCAGTGGGATCCAGTAGGTCACTGGGAGAGTACCTTTGAAGGTTATATTAGCTTCCTGGTCCTGGAGTCCACTCTCTTTCCTGTCCATCATGAGGCAAGCTGCCTCTGCTGTCTGCTCCTGTCACCACAGTGCTCTGCCTCCAGAACCAAGTGAGACAAGAAATACACAGTGAATAATCTGAAACTGTTGATTTAAAATTAATGGTTGCTCCCTTTAAGAGATTTGTGTCAGGCACTTTATCATAGTGACACAAAAATCACTAATGTTTGTTTGCTCTCATCTACATATTCATTTTTAATGTGTAGCTTTATAGGTTCTAAGAAGTAGACCATTGGCATCTATGGCATCTACTAATAACCTGCTTACCCTCTATCAGAATTTTAGATTCATAGACATGAATAGGTTTTCGCTGGTTATTGTTTCTCATAGACATTTCAAAAACATGGTCTCCAAATTTCAACCAGTCTACCCCTAAATGGGCTTTTCTTTCTGGTTGGGAACTTTGTTTTCATCTAATAATGAAAAATTGAACTTTAAGAATATTCTGAAAATTCTTCCCAACTCAGTAAATGCTCTCATTGCTAAATAGGTCTTCAGTCTCTCCCTCTGCCCTGCACCTCTCCCCCACTTATAAATCTTGTCAAGGAAAGCAGTCATTTTCCTGAGAAGGGATTATGTTATGATTATTGTTGCTAGCACTGTGTTGCTGAGAGGGCCTTTAGTGTGTATATATGAGGTTGCCTATGCTGTCTGCTTCAGTGTAGTTTGAAGTACAGAATGGAGAGTGTATATTGAAAAACTACTTTTACGTAATGATGGACAATCATTACACATATCTGTTCAGTTTCAACTAAAATTTAAATTTTGTAAATATATTAGAGAAAGGACATACTAGCTTATTTAACTACAATAAATGCAAGTATTTCATGTGGACCACTTTTTTCTAAATCTAGAATATATAAATAGAAATAAGACTGGTATTTCAATTACTGATATGACAACTTAGTTAACTAAGCACATCAAAGTAGAATGGTCTTTAGGACTCATTTCACAGGACTCATTAGTCACCTACATTTGGCTAAGTTTCACATTTTCAGCACTTGAATGAGCTAATGAATCACATGCCCAGGCCTGGACCTGGAATGCACACTTTAGACAAGAGGCCTGAGACTATGTTGATCACATTGACATCATACAATCATGGAACCAATCCTAACTCTACAAGACTCTCCTACTTTACAACACTGGATATAAACAGAGCACAGCTTGATTACTTGCTTGCTTTCTTTCCACTTCCTTTTTAAAATTAACTCTTGTGGGTATCCTCTTTGGAGCTAAGGGACTACTTATCCTTCAAAACACGGTTCCCAAATATAGTAAAGGTTAAGAGCACTCGTTTTATCTCAGTTAGACTTTGTTAACTCTAGATGTTCATACACAGATTAGCAGATACTCAACAAAATGCTGCTAATTTGTTCATCTGTTCAATAATAGTTGATAAGAATACTCACAATGCAATAATAAGTTGAAAGCAAATTTTTTATAAATACACATACAATGAAATTAAAATAAAACTTATAGAAATGTTCATATATATATCGGTGTAGTAATCTCATGTCCTGACTTTTCCTCTGGTGAAATTATAAGACTCTTTTATTTAAAATAAATAATATAAATATAAGAAAATATTCTAAGAAGCCAAACCTACTAAAAATGCATAAGGGTTCAAATATAAACACATGTAATATACAATTTTTTCTCACTTAAGCTACAAATGTCATAGTCTGAGAATCTCAAAAGATCCACCCATATCAGAAAGGCAATACAATGTAAATTCCACCTCCCTTACTGCTATACAGCTTTTCATATCTGTCCTAAGCTAACTCTATTAATAGGAGTGAATATTAAAAATCAGATTATATATTTCAGATAACAAGGCATGGTGCTTTTACTTCTTCCTCCTTTTGAATATATGTAATTAACCAACTCCTTTCTTCTTAGAAACATATAATGGAAACAAAACCCTTTAAAACTGACATAAGTCCATTTTCATCGTTCCAGAACTTGAGGACATTGAAATAATAATAAAAATTCTTTCATAAGTCTATTAAGCCATTTAATTAGAATGGTGATATAACTTTATAGCATTCACATTATTATTGAGCAATTTAAGTGGAGTGTCCATAATGCAAACTAATAAAAGTTAATTAACAGATCAGGATCTGGTTGTCTACATTGGCACTTAGGCATTTATCAAAGAGTCTCGGGATCTTCAGGAGACCATTAGATCTGCAGCAAACTCCCGCTCAGGGACTTATCCTGTTCTTCCTAATGCTAGGAAACATTCTACAATATGCAACGCTCCAGGACTGATGGTGCAGAAGCATCTCGTATCAGCAGCTTGACCAACTGGCTTCATGTTCCTGAAGTAACCCAGGGCTACTGGTCTGAATTCAAAACATCTTGTGTTATAACTGCGTTGTGGAAAGTGCAAACCTGCACATCATACTCCAAAACTCAGTTTAATTAAAAATGTTTATGCATTCACTGGCTATAGCCTCATATGAATTGCCATGCTTAATAGTCAATATCCAATCAATTTAGAGGCAAGAAAACCAAAGCTCATCTGTTAAACAACCTTCTCAGTGTCTAGTTAGCCAGCAGAAATTCTGAGACAGGAAGACAATTTTTCTAATGTGAAGCTGAAAACTCATTCTATTATGGGTGACAATATTGTTTTAGGGAATGTCAGGTTGCTTAGGGATCATCTAGGAGGAAAAAGAGAGAACAAAGAACACATCCATATTCCATTACCTTACTTAAATGGAACAGGAAAATTGATTAGATAAGTTCAGATGTAGACCTGAGAGGTAGGACTGGGAAATGAAATCAGGAGCTGAGGTGACAGTTTCTTATTATTCCTGAGGGCTCACCTCTCTTCAGTTTTGCTTCATAATTTTCTTTATTACAAATGGGCTTCCTCTACTACTCATCACTAACTACTCTAGGACTCAGTCTCCATCTTTCCTTTCCTTCTGCAGTAGAGGATGAGGAGGAAGAAAGGAAGACTGGAAACACCTACTATTACGGTTCCAGCGTGTGGTCCATACAGGAAGCTTAGGAAAGCATTCTCTTAGGTTGGTAGGTGAGCAATGCCAATCAAATAAGGCTCAGAAGTGGAAAAGATATAGTTGACAGAGGATGGTCTGATCATTTATACAAAGCCTTAGCTGTACCTGTACTAATAAATTTCAGTAGTTAAATATGGTTCTCCCACTTGCTTGTGAACAACTTTAATTGCTTTTTATGTTGATTTAGATAATTTCATATTTACACATAAATGTTTAATGTACATATATACATACCTGTACTAATATCTCTAGCCATATTCCACGTAGGCACATGTAACTATTTATGCAAGGAATGTCTGTTAACCAAGTAAAAGTTAATTTTATCAGAGTTGTTTTTGGTGCCTCTGCTATATTAAAAGGGGAAACATAGCCGTTATCATTTGTAAGTTACCATTTGACATAAACAGAAAAAATAAAATAACATTAGTGACAAGATGCTTCTGTGGGAGGACATGTCTCTGTAAGCTGGTCATTGACGCTCTTGACATCCTAGCGTGCACCCAGTAAATGTCTTTAGGAATTGACATGGGTAAATGACCTTGCAAAGAATCATCACATAAAGCAGGCTTTAGGTACAAGAGAAATATTGGGGGATATTTTGTACCTGTTGTAAGCTCATAAAGTCAATAATGTATATGAAATGTATAGTATCATTAATGGGTGTCAAAAAAACCTGTTAGATTACAGAAACATGTTACTTCTATGCAAATGTCCAAATTTCCCATGTCAGATTCACATTTGCCTACCCTTACATGATTACACAGAAAAGAATGCAGTAACTTTAGAACATCCAGTGTCCTGGTTAAATACTCCCAGAGAAGTTCTTTTTTTCCATACATGAATGTGTTTCATTTTGGTCAAATCCACCTGTCGCTCCTCTGTCCAACTCTTCTTAGGTTCTATCCTCTCTCAACTTCATGTCATCCTCTCTCTATATAACACCTACTGAGTCTACTTAGTGCTGTCTGCATAAAATGGATATAGATAGCACTGTCTCTCTACATTGCATGGACAACCTATGAGGGAACCTCTCATATGAATGGAATTGACTTTCTCTTGCCTGGCAGCTGTGTGCTGCCTGAAGCCTCTCGGTTAGAAGGAAGGCCTTATAAGCTCTTCACTTATCCTTGCATCCACTGGAATGCTAACTAGATAGGTCTCATGCAGGCCTTGCATAGGTAGTTGCAGCTGTTGCTATCTTGAATGTAATTGCCTATTATACCTCTGAACACACTGTTCTGCAGCAGCCCTCTAGGACTCCTGCTCTTTACAACCATCTGAATTTTCTTTCCCAAGGCTCCCAACACTGGACAGTATGTGATTTAAATGTCTCAACTGAGGAGGAGCACTACATAGTCACTTACTTAGTAAGAACTTCTTGGTATTTTAGAGTTCTACTAAACAGCCCCAGTACTAAAAGTACAATCTGAGGACCATATGACTTAGGTCCTAGCTTTTAAAGCAACACTTTGAATGTTTACACTTTGTGTTCTCACTACAGGAAGTAACTAGTAACATAGGAAGATTTGAAAAATATATATAAAGCACTAAGGAGAAAGCATCAATTCACATATAGTTCCTTTTTTAAAAATCTATTTTCATCAGAGGCACAAGAATGATGCAGCCTCCAGCTGGCTATTTCCTATCTATCGGTGAGCATGGTGATCCTGTTTGCTTCATGTCACTCACAGACATCACAGGACCAATCTCGGTATGAAATGCCTTATAGAGGAAACAGTTACATTTCTTAACAAAGAGTAAATGTTAAAAAGATACCCTTAGTGTTTTTAATGAAGGATGATGGGTACTATTTCCCTGACTGTTATGCATAAAAGTTTTCAGAGAGATGGTCACAGAGAATTATAGGTCTTGAGGATGCTTACAATAATAAGGGAATACTCCAGGAGCAGATGGAACTTAATTACCTCTTTTATTTAAAAAGTATATTAGTTGATGCTAAGGTGTTACATTGATTTTAAAGTATGAACAACATGAGACACAATAGAAAAATGTAGCAGAGATGTTGGAAAAGCTTCCAAGATGGTTTTTTTTGGGCATTTCAGTTAAAATGCCATTTCATCTTGTTATAAATGCCATGTAAGATCTACTTAGAGTCAAAGTTAACGATATACATCAAGAGATAAATGGTTCATGAATTGACCATCACTTTGACTGTGCATTATTGCCCTTTAAAGTCATCAGTTTGGAAAATTGATATTTGTAATTTACTAGCATGCCTTGAGTAGGCAAAGAATGAAGTGACCTGGAAAAGAACCAGATCTCAGAGCACAATATATACTAGTGCAGTATGGTTAATTCATAATGATAGCTTTTATTCATATATATTTTTTTCTGATTATGATTTACCTTACCCCTACTTCTCCCAAGTTCCTCTCTCTACCCTGCCATCTGGCTCCACCTTCCAAAGTACAAGGCCATTGTCATGGTCACTAAAGCTGAACACAAACTACGCTCTTCACTCTAGGTTTCTCATTTTAAAAGAGAATGTATTTCCCCAAATCTACTCTAAAAATTCAGTGCCGAGAGCTGATCTTCATGTCTTCTTCTCTGGGTCAGAACCATCTCCTAAGGTTGTTGTATCTGACTCTCTCTTGGGCTGTTTAACATTGATAATTCAGAGATAGCCCAATTGGCCAGGCTTCAAAAAGCAGCATCTTATTTTCTGTATAAGCCACCCCACAGCTGTACTCCTCCTCCCATCACTAGCAACAAACTTGCACCTGTTAAATGTTTTGTCCTGAACATTTCCTCTTCTTCACACTCTCTACTATGAATTAAATACCCAAATACCTGGCATAACTCTGTCCCTACCCACATTCTTCTATCCACATTTTCTTTTTAATACATTATAGGAATGAAGTGTGCATGAAGAAGCTACTAGAGACTTATGATCTCAAAACAGAAGTGAAAATACAGTAAGAGATGATAGAAGGATATGTATTGTATGAAATAATAAGAAGGAATCCTGGGAACTAAAAATTTTTGCATGGTCTGAGGCTGTTGTTGTGGGGATGATGGCAGTGGGTTAACGAACACTAGAAATATAGGTAGAAGTATTATGAGAATTCACAAGTTTCTAAAAGAATTTAAAATATAATTAAAAATAGAGGCTGGACAGAGGTATCCAACATTAGTGAACAATATTAACCTGAGGAGATACATCATAAGTAGATGATAAGGCGTTATTGGTTGATATCGCATACTTTGGTTGCAGGATACAGATTCTGCATGCTATAGTACACATCTTTTATGCAAAATCTGCTTGCTGGTGCAATAGTGGCAATACTGTTTATAGAGGTAACCTACTGCTCTATTGATTGGATTTGGATTTTGTTCTATAGGAAGGGCTTTGCGGCTGGTACTGTAAATACAATAAAATTTAGTATAGAAGCCTATACATATAGGGGAAGACAATGTTGTTTGTAAATATTCACGTTGTCAAACTGCCTTCTAAATTTTTTGGCTTCTATCTGTAGATTTGTGCTGTCCTCAAACTAGGCTAGGGAAGCTTCTTATTTTAAGTGAGTATTGCTTAATACTCATAACTGTTCAAAATGCTGACAATGAGTCACTGGAATGCTCAGCTGTAGGTTACTCACCTACATCACTACTCCCCAAGACTCAGAGGACAGCACAGATATGAGGCTGGAAAAAAAAAAAGAGCTGGAGATATGTGAAAAATGCTTCCCTAAGGGTATGACATGGATGCTGCACATGTGCAACTGCAGTAATTATGATTACTTAAGTCAGACAAAGCTAGGTAAGAATTCTAGAACAGAGAGAGGTTGGGCTCTCAAGGCCTTACCCCTAGCTGAAGAGATCTTGACAACTGGTTTCTGGGAAGGTGAAGTCACTTTTCTTTCAGGCTTTGGTCAATGGTATTTTATCCATACTCCAGGAATGTTCCAACATCCATGCACATATGTACAACGTAATTAACCCTATGACTATATAAATACATCCATACATCCACAAAAAATACCTGAGGACAAGAAGGTGGTGGAAATTATGATGGCAGGGTTTGTGGCCATCTGGCTATATATATATTTGTGTGTGTGTGTGTGTGTGTGTGTTGGGGTATTACCAAACCAAGCAATATTTAAGTATAGTGTATATATGTGTGTGTGTGTGTCTGATTTTAGTTCCCTATATTATTTTGCATCAAAATAGAAGCTTTAATACTTTTGATGTTAATGACTGAGCACAGGGCTTCATGCATTCACTGAACTCCTTCAGGCTAGAGTGCATGTTTGTTGAGAAAATTTTTGGTTTTGCTGACAGGCACTTTCCATAGGTGGGTTAAGTCATTCTTTCAGATTTTGAGTTACTGACTTTATTGGAAGCATTTTTGTTCTAGACTTTGACATCTTAGTAGTTTAAACATGCATAGTATTACCTTTCAAACACAGCATAACTGATACCTCTGGGGCTTTGTGACCTTCTTTCTGACATTCATGGATTTTACAATGTCAGTGAGCAGAGGCCCCAATAAGGTATAAATCCCTTGTCTAAGGATGAATAATGCGCTGGTAACAGAGATGATGTATAATAGTCACTCCCATGACTTAAATGTTATTTTTATTTTACTGAGAATTTTGCTGGATAGAGTAGGTGGTCAAGAAACATCATTCTCAGGATAAAATCAAATGTGAGGAATCAACTAAAATACTACAAGGTATTTGTTTTACTAGTGGGGAGTCCTCAACATAGAGTTCTTGGCTCTGCTTCTTAACAACTAAATTTTATTATTAATTTATTAAACAAAAAGTATTTCTTACTGCTCAACTATTCTAAGCAAGAAGGAAAGGAGGTTAAAAAGACAAAAATAAACCTTCTGGGTCTCAGTTCCACGGGATGCGTCCCTACGTGTTTCAGGGCCTGTAAGCAGATTCTTTCCTCTATGGAATCAATCCTCCCCTTGTGGTCAGAGCCTGCAGTTCTCTCTCTCTCTCTCTCTCTCTCTCTCTCTCTCTCTCTCTCTCTCTCCCTCCCTGTTTGGCTTTCTAAGAAGCACAACATTAACTGGGAAGGGGAGATAAAAAGGAGACTTAGTGAAATTATTTAGGAGGAGCTTGCAGAAAAATCAATTTCAATGACATGTAGATTTGTTTCAAATTTAGAAATTTTGTCATCCATGAATCAAAGCTTTGTGTTTAAAGCTTTTAAAATATTGTCATCAAATTGGACCAATATTTATAAACATATCAGTTATTAGCCATGTGCTTTGCATGTACAAAAGTTGTTGCACACTCACAAAGTGAGTATTGTTTTCCAGAGGTGAAACAGAAACCGCTAAAGCATTTTAATGGAGACAACATTTCTTGAGAATTTCGTATATTTTGTGAAGCTTCCTAAAATCTAGACTCGCAATCAAGTTACATTAATTTTTTCATAGGAGGAAGCTAAGGCCCAGATACTTAGTGAAACCAATTACAGTTCCAAAAAAAAATTACAGGAACTATTTTCAAAGCCTCAGCTTGACAGCAGAGGTTGTCCTTTTGAGCCTTACATTATACCGCCCTTAACATTCGTAGATGTACGGTCTAGGCTGGGAAGACGAGGAAAGGACCAGGAGACTGGAGTGATGAAAAGCCCCACGTGGAGTACGGAAATAAGACTGGAAACTAAAGATATTGTCAAAAAACTAAATAAATAAAAGGAAGAAGCTTGTGTTAACTAGCTATTGGTGACAAAGGGGGGAATTTCTAGCTTGATTTTTGGATTTCTGGTTAGTAATCGTAATGAGAATTTCACATCAAAAACAGAGCAAAGGTGGAATCAAGCGGGAGGCTGAAGTGTGGGGAGTCGAGGTAAAGAATGGTGGGGTCTTCTTGGATCGTGTGGAGATGGAGACACCTGTGGCCTTTCAACGTTATGTCTTGAGAAGGTTTTACACAAGGAATAAGGCACCAGAATGGACTGTTATAGCAATGGATGGAAAACTTAGAATTCAATCCAGGCCATGACTGTAAATCCTACATCCTTTCTCCCTAGCCACATTTCCCGTCCACATTCTCCTCCTTGTCTACAGGGAGGGCTACTGTTCTACAGACGCTCTGATCTTCTGTTCTTAAAAGACACCCACTTACTCTTAGCCTAGGGCTTTTCCATTTTCTGTTTTTTTTTTTTTTCCTAGTATTACTCATCCACCTTAATACACCTGGCAGAGCTGTTAATCTCCTGCTCTTCTTCTCTTCCCTCTCCTCTGAAAAAGTTACTTTCTATCTTGTACAAGAAATGATACAAAAAAAAAAAAAGCAAAAGAAAAAAATCAATTTAGCTCTTTTTACGAGAGAAGGCTTAAATTCTCAAAGAACCACAAGGCGGGAACTAGAGTGAGCAAGCTATACAGAAATCCATGAAGTTAATCTAAGGTGGGACAAGAAATATTTTTCAGTTTCTACTTCTTATATTCTACACGATTCTTATATTTTTACCATCAGGACCAGGGCCACACAGTGATGAAAACTATAGTTTATACCATAAGAGATGCTAAGTGAACAAAAACACATCTGCACTCATTAGCTCTTTTGGGGGCACTGAGGTCACGGCCTAGACTGGATTGAAAAACAGTATAACTACAGTGAGCAGGGGCAGTAAAGAATAACTCAGCAACTTTATTAATTACTTCATGATTATTTTCAGGATAAAATTTAAACATTTAAATGAAAAATTTGGGTGATATTTTCAATTTGTCAAATCAAACACAGTTGGTCTAAGGTATATATATAAAAAAAAGCTTTCCTAAATTTATATGGTTTTAGGGACATGTTAGGAATACGATACTAATTGGTCAACAAGTTAATCATTATTATAAGTTAATAATTAAACAAATAGCTAGTAATTATTGAAATGTTCTTTATAAAAATAAAAATTAAATACCAGTAATAAGGATTATTTTAATGTAGTAATTTATTAATAAAGCAAATATAAGACTTATTTTTGATATTAAATAAAAACAGTATTAATAGTTGTAAAATAATCAGAAAATTGAGTTGACAAAATTAATATTCTTAAGGACTTGTAAAAGAATCAATATTTTTATAATTAATATTTTCAAATGAAATGGGACTATTGGGACTATCATTTATCAATACTTATCATTGCTTTGAGAAAAAACAACTAGAATCTTTATTTCCCATACAAGGAGGTAAAGTATTTGAGAGGCACTTTTGGGCTTTTGCCTCTGTTTTCTTAAAAATCTATGTGTCATACTTATTTCATAAATCCTCCTGGCAGATATCTGGAGATTGAAATAATTGACCACAAGAGGGGGAACTCTAATTGTCCATTATGTCATTCAATGTAATATGTAATAATCAGGAAATATTTTTCTGTCTGTACGTGGTAATAGGCTACCATATTCTCACTTCTCTGGAAACTAGAGGTTTGCTCCTGCTATGCACATTATTTTAAATGTGCATAATTGCTAAATTTATTGAAATCTATCTGGAACTAGTGAGACCCTTCCCTCTTGTCACTAGATAGACCTGTGTGTTTGTATCCTATAGGCCTGCATACTACTAAGGGATTTCTATTGCCCTTGCTGGCAATGAAGTTCCCTTTTTCTCACCTCATAATCCTGTCAAGGTCTTCCAAGACTTCCATAAGTTACCAGGCCACCATAGTCAACTAGGCTAGGCTCTTCTGGGATCTTCCTTCCTGACCCCATCATTTAGGCTCTGCTCTTTTGTAACTTGTAGGCTGTCCACTTTCTCCATAATCTCCTTTCTCTGAGACGTTGGGTGATCAGTTTTCAGCTATACCATATAAGCTTCTCAGGTCCTTTGGGATCACATTAACAAGTGTGGCCAGGATACCTCGCCCAGAATAAGCCTATTCTCATCCATGCTACAGGTTTCCTGTTTCCCCAGAATGTTACTTTCCAGCTCTCCCAGATAAACTCTGCCCCTTGTGAACTGATGAGCCTTCTAAGTATACATCTAACAATTTAACAGAATCTACTCACTGCTACTAGTTAACCATGCTTCCTCAAAGTAGAATAATTGACTTGGACAGCCACACCAGATGACAGCAGAGGAGAGACCCAGCAAGGTGTCTGCTGATCCTTAGTATTGGTTCACTAACACAGTGGAACCTAAAATCCTAATACAAACCCAATAAAGGAAAACAATGTAGCAAACATCTTACAACTTAATACTTTACATTGTTCCCACATAAGACAGAAGGCAGGTACCTTAATCAAATAAAAGACACAACTGACAAACTACTTCAGATATTCAAGCCCTAGTTCAGAAACAAAGTAAGACAAAGAACTAACACAATAATTGTCAACCCACTATAGTGTACCCCACAGACTCTCTGCTGAAATTCAAGGAACAATACAAAATTTGCGTGATAAAAACAGATTAAGTGATGTATAATTACTAAATCAGCTCTATATCTGATAATAGAATAAATATTTCAAGCTAAAAAGCAGTAAAAAAAAAAAAAAAAAAAAAACACCCAAGAAGTCACATGGATAAATAACTCCAGGACAGGTAATCAAAAGAGGCATGGAAACATAGTGAGGTGGAAATTTCCTGAAATATATAAAGACAATCCTACTGAAGTATCCAAATAATTAAGGATACAGAGTCCCAGCTGGCCATCCCTTGTCACCAGATGAAGCTTCTAGTACCTGGACTGGATTTACATGCAACTGAGTTGCTGGCCGTAGGAATCCCATGGAAATCCTCAAACAATCCAGGCTGTTGCCAATACAGTAGGTTATTCACCACAAACTGACAGCAAGAACCCACTGTTGAAGACAATACCCACACAATTAGTGAACATAGGAAGATCAGGATGGTAGTCACATAGAACTTTCACCTTCTAGTGTCTTTAATATAGGAAGGTGCTCACTCTGCAAGCTACCAAAAGAGAAACAATCATCAAGGCAACAACAAAACCATTGATTGACAATGCTGCAAAATATCCTAAGGCAATGGAGTAAGCAAGCAATGTCTGATTTGACCTAAGAACCACTCTGTGAGATAAAATTCATACTCATCTGTGCTTGGGTTACCAAGAACCAGAGACTGGACAGTCCAGAGATCTATGCAAAAACCAATTATTACTGCTTTTTTAAAAATAAGAGTAAAATGACTCTTAATGATATTCTGCTAGACTCATAGATCAGTGTGTTATTCAGTCATCAGAAAAACTTTCTCCTGCAGCTGATGGGAACAAATACAGAGACCCACAGCCAGATATTAAACAGCGAGATAGACCTTGAAACACTCAGCTATAAAAGGGAAGTCTTCACTAACTCCCTCCCCTCAGAACTCAGGGAACCCTGTGGGAAAGGAAGTAGAAAGAATGTGAGAGCCAGAGAAGGATGGAGGACACCAGGAACACAAGGCCCTCTAAATCAACTGAGCAAAGCTCATATGAATTAAGGTACTGGAACATCATACATAGGCCTACATGGGTTTTCACCTGGTCCTGTGCATATGTATTATTGCTTTTGTTTTAGTAATTTTATGTGACTCCCGAGTATGTGAATGAGTGGGTCTCTGATTCTTGTGCTTTCTCTTGGGGATCTTTACCTTCTGTTAGTTTATCTTGTCCAACTTTGATGTGATGGTGTTGGTTTATGTTATTGTATTTCATTTTGTTATGTTTTGTTGTCACCCCTTAGAATTCAATTCTTTTTAAATGACAGAGAGAAATGGAGTAGATCAGGATAAAATGGGAGGTGAGGAGAAACTTTAAGGAGTAGAGGGAGGGGAAAGTATACTGTATAAGAAAGTAATCAATTTTCTTTTTTTATTAAATATTTTTTTATTTTTATATATGCATTTGTATTATTACACATACATACAATAAAGTGCCTACAACAAGAAGAACCATGACACAATCAGGAATTATATAAATGTTACATTCTTAGTGTTTTGGCTATTTGTATTTGACAGCCTTGAAGGAAACATCTTTCCTATTTTGATGTGTCTAAATTCTGAATATAAATCAATATCTATCCTATCTTATCATTATCAACTTAAAACATCTATATAAAGCTAAAAACATCTTAACCTCTAAACAACTAAGCTTAATTGTAAAACTAAACTAACTGACCTTCAACCCCAGTTTTTATTATTTTAAAGATTCAATGACAATGAGACAGATTAACTCCTGGAAACACCCAGCCTACCTCAAAGAGGATGATGAGCATCAAACAACCTCCTTACGGAGATGGCTTCAAACGTGGCAAACAAGCCACTGGGCAAAATGTCCTTGTTTCTGCCACAGACAGAATTCTCTCTATAAATGGGCAAGTTTGGATGCAGGCAGAGTTGACAGCCAAACTCTGCCAAGACAGGGTAAGCAAGTCCCCAATAGTTCTGCCTCACAAATATGTCTGTCAAATATATTGGACCAGAAGGCTGAAGATAATGCTCCAACATTAAAGTTTTGGATGACTGCTCAGGTAGCAAACTGTCTCTGTCATCTTCTCATTTGGGAAGCTGCTAACCTGTACCCCCTGTATACTCAGAAAATAATCTATTTTCATTAAAAGGGAGAAACAAAACAAACAAACAAACTGGACAGACAGATGGACAGATCTATATTTATCAGCTTCATAATTCCATTTCCCTAAAGCATTTCAAGAATCAGCAATTTTTCCACAGATTCCTGGTTCCTTTAACTGGAAAATGATTTAAATACAATTATCTGAACGTTAACTACTATTGAGGTATACATAAAAGTATGTATAGATAAAAACATAGATTATAACTATAAATTCATTTCTCTGTCATCCATATATCTATTTAGTTCTTCCAGGACTCCTTCAAAAGTCTACAGATGAATAGTATTTACATGTAATCTATACAAATCCTGCAACATACTTTACATTAGCTTTGGATTATTTACTATAACAAATATAATGTAAATACTATGTCAATTATTGCTTGTATTAAGAAAAATACATTTTGTCTACAAAAATAAGAGAGAAAATGCCACAAAATCAAAGATATGAGAGGAAATATCACAAAAATTTAAATAATAACTTCTTAATATTAATAAACTCAATTTCCCAGAAATATGCGTAGACAAAATAGAACCTATCTTTCTATTCCTTTTAAAAAACCTAACTTATCATCAATGATAGATAACATCTTTATGATAAATCGATGAAAAATAGTAGTCCAAGAAAATGAAACTAAGAAACAAGTAGGCATATTTATTGTAATATAAGATAAAAAGACTTCCAGTCATAATTAGTTAGAACATATAAGGAAATCCACCTCATTTCCATTAAAAGAATAATTCCCCAAGAGGACACTAAACATTTAGACATATGCTTATTAACATGAGCATCTAACTTCATTAAAAAATACTGCTACATCTAAAACTCTCGGTTTAATACCTATACAGTAATTGTGGGTGACTTCTATACCCTATTCTTACCAATGTACAAGTTATTTGGACAAAATCTATAGAGAGAAACACTGTAGATAAACATAATAATTCAAATGGACCCAATAGACAACTACAGCCACAGAACACTAAAAACAAGCACTGAAAAATACACATTTTTCTCTGTATCTCATGGAAATTTCTCCTAAATCAACCACATATATTACATAAAGTCTAAATAAATATAGGAAAATTGAAACAATATCCTATGTTTTAGCAAACCACATGGAAAAAAAAAGGGCTAGATATCAACCTCAATAGAAACTATAGAAAATGCACAAATGCATGAAGACTAAATATTTCTGAATGATAACTAGGTCAAGGAAGAAAGCAAGAAAGAAATTTTACATTTTTCTCAGAAGGAATCAAAATAAAAACACAGCATTACAAAAGTTTTTGGCCCAAATACAGTCATAAGAAGATAATTTATTTTATTTAGTACCTAATGTACAGAAAAGTTCAGGAATATTTATAGTCTTGTTCCATTTCTAGATGTGATCTTGCAGCCTTTTGCTTTGGCTGCCTTCGGCTATGCTTCCCAATATTGCAGACATCCCCTCTGGAATGGTAAGCCAAAATAAACTTTCTCCTACTAAAATTTTTTATATGTCTCAGGTTATTAAATTAATCATGCACCTGAAGACACTTTAGAAACAAAAACAATGCTCCAAACAATAGACAAGAAGAAATGATCAAATTTATGGTTGAAATTCATCAAGCAATGATGAATAAGATATAAAAATAATCAATGAAATGAAGACTTAATTCTCTGAAAAGATTAACAAGATGTAATATGCCTTTAACCAACTAACAACAAAAAAGCGTGAAGACTCAAATCCGTAAAATAGAAGGCAAAAGAAGAAACACTAGACATTGAGGAAATTCAGAGAATAATTAAGACATAATTGAAATATTTTATTTCACAAAACTGGAGAATCTAAAACAAAATATTTGAATTTCTGGGTGCATGTGGCTTATGAATGCTAAATTAGGACGAAATAAACAATTTAAACAGACTCATGGCATTCAATGATATAGAAGCATTAAGTAAACATTTCCAAATTTTAAAAAGTACAAGACCAGATGGATTCATTACAGAATTCTACCATATCTTCAATGTACAAATAGTCTTTAAATTATTCTATAAGATAAAATGAACACTTTTGTATTCTTTTCAAAAAATTTGCATAATCTAAATATCTAAACCATATAAATACTAAACAATAAAGAGAAAGAATTACAATCCATTTCCCCTGATTTAACATAGATGTGAATTTCTTAATAAGATGCCTTCAAGCTAAATTTAAGAACATATCTAAGTGGTCATCCACTATGATTAATTTTGATTCATCCAAGAGATTAAAAGATTATCAATATATGCAAATCAAGTAGTGTAATCACCTTATAATAAATATACTCAAAGATTGAAACCACATGACCGTATCCTCCTATGCAGAAAAACCCAGTGGGAAAAAAAAAACCTCAATATCTAGTCATGATGAAAGTCTTAGATAATCTAGAAATACAGAGGACATTTTCCAATCCAATACATGTAATATACAACAAACCCACAGCCAGCATGACATTAAATGAAGAAATAATTTGACCTAGAATCAGGAACAAGATAAAGCTGTCCACCCTCTCCTCTTCTCTGTAATACAATTCTTTCAATATTAGAGTAATAAAACCAGAGGAAATAAAAGGAAAGTAACTAAGAAAAGAATAAGTCAAGGTTTTCTTGTTTGTAGACCATACGATTCTGCACATAAAAACCTTAAAAACTCTAATAGAAAACTCCTTTATTTATTTATTTTTTTTATTTACCATAATTTTTTTAATTAATTTATTCTTAATATATTCATCAAGTAGCAGCATACAAAATTAATACACAAATATAGTGTGTCTATCAGCTTTATATACCAAAATCAAACATACTGATAAAGTCAGTGAAATGATTCCATTAACAATTGTCTAAAATAACTTTTAAACAAAAGACTTATTCAATGAAAATGTTAGAAACTGAAGAAACTGAAGATGGTACCAGAAGATGGAAGGCCCTCCTATGTACATGGATAAGTACCTAAAGCAGTGGATAGATTCAATACAATACCTACTAAACTTCCAATGCAATTCTTTATAGAAATAGGAAAATAATCTCAAATTATTTTGAAATTCAATATAGTTGGCTTACAATAATGAATTAATAATTGAGTTATGTATCTGTTTTTTCTTTTATTGAAAATAGATTTGGTCTTTGAAAAGACAAAATAAATCCCTAACAATTAAACACTGCTAGAGGTACCACTACTCTCAATTTTAAATTATACCATAGAGGAAAAGAAATAAAAACACAAATGGAATAGAATTCAGAACCCAGGTATATATGCCCACATTTCTATACTCGTGTGATTTTAGTAGTTCTAAAATACATTTTAGAGAAAGGTCAGAATCTTCAGCTAGTACTGCTGGTCAAAGTGAATATAGAAGAATGAAAGTGGATGTTTATCTCTCACTCTCCATAAAACTCAACTCCAAATGAACTAAGGACCTAAACATAAGACCTGGCACCCTCAGTCTTATAGAGGAGATAGCATGAAGTAGACTTGAACTTATAGCCAAGGAAAAGGGCTTTCTGAATGGGACCAATTGAGTACACACACGCACACCAGATTTTTTTTTTTTTTTTTTTTTTTTGAGATGAGACAAGTTTTCTCTGTATAACAGTCTCGGCTGTCCTGGAATTTACTTTGTAGACCAGGATGGCTTCCAACTCGCAGAGATACACCTATCTCTGCCTCTGGAGTGCTGGGATTAGACCCCCCTCTTCAGATGTAGCCAATGGACAGATCATTCACCACTGTTGTGGGAAGAGCAGGGACTGCCTGTGACATGATATCTGGTGCTCCCGATTTGATCACTCCCCTTTGGTGGGGAGGCTTGGTGGCACACAGAGGAAGGGAAAGCACACTGTCAGGATGAGACCTGATAGGCTGTGGTCATATGGAGGGGCTGGGGAGGGTCCCCTTCTGTCAGGTCTAGGGGATGGAAACAGGTTGGAAGAGGAAGTATGAGTGAGAAAGGGAAGATAAAAGTGAGGGGATGTAATGTGAATATATTATAATAAATTTTTAAAAATTAAAAAAAAAAACTCCTGGTTACCTGAAATAATTACACTCACTTTAGTTATAAATTCTCTCTATTCATCTGACATAAAAGAGTTACAAAATGTTTTAGTAATGATGTTGTTCTTGGGATGAGGATAATAAACCCTCCTAAAGTGACTACTATTACAAGTGAATTTCATTTGAATAAATTCATTATAGTAGGCTTACAATAATGAATTCGTAATTGAGTTATGTATCTGTTTTTTCTTTTATTGAAAATAGATCTTATTTATTTATTTTTTTGGTTGTTAAATAGTTTGTTTATTGTTGTGCAGTTATTGTTGTTCATTGCCTATAATTTATTTATTTATTTATGTTTATTTTATTAATTTATTCTTGTTACATCTCTATGGTTATCCCATCCCTTGTATCCTCCCATTCTCCCCTCCCTCCCATTTTCCCCTTATTCCCCTCCCCTATGACTGTTCCTCAGAGGGATTACCTCCCCCTGTATATGCTCATAGGGTATCAAGTCTCTTCTCAGTGACCTGCTGTCCTTCCTCTGAGTGCCACCAGGTCTCCCCCTCCAGGGGACATAGTCAAATATGAGGAACCAGAGTAATTGAGAAAGTCATATCCCACTCTCCACTCAAGTGTGGAGATTGTTCAGACCATTGGCTAGATCTGGGTAGGGGTTTAAATTTTACCGCCTGTATTGTCCTTGGCTGCTGCCTTAGTTTGAGCGGGACCCTGGCCCAAATCTCCACTCCTTGGAATATACCCAGAAGATGCTCTAGCACACAATGAGAAAATTTGCTCAACCATGTTCATAGCAGCCTTATTCATAATAGCCAGATCATGGAAACAGCCTAAATTTCCCTCAGTAGAAGAATGGATAAAGAAACTGTCCTGTCCATTGGCTAGATCTGAGTAGGGGATTAAAAGATTTTATTTTCATACACTATATTCTGAGTTCTTGAATCTTTAAATATTACAGTAAGTAAATGAACAATATTATCCTTTGGATATGTCCATAACTTTCTCTAGTAATTGACTGTGATTGCTCATGATTTTCATTAGTCTAATGTATTAGTTTTCCATCAGTTTTTCTTATGCCAGGAAATGATACAGACTGATAAATGCCATATGGCAAACAATATGGTGGAGACACATTTTACCACTGGTGGAGTATCCAGCCAGCTACAATGATCGGCTGCCTAGTCTTTGCCTGTTGGCATCTAGTAAGGTGGTGCATAAAGGAATGAATAGTAGCTAATTTATACACATACATCTTATAATTCCAGACAACTGGATAATCATCTCAGGTCTGTAATTTGAACAGGATTCCCAGGAACAGTCCATCTCTATTCTATATAGTTGTTGACTGGTCTTGCTTTGTAACCTTGGAAACAGAGAATCAGGAACCACCAAGTTTTACTCAGCACCTACCACTTGATCCTGGCTGTCAGCTGGTTCCTTGCTGAGGATGTCATCTGGAAACTGCATTAAGTACTCACAAACATAGAGCCTGAATTCTAAGAGCTCGGGTTTACACGAGCAAGGCAAGGCATTTGGCATTTCCCCTTAGCATTGGAGGTTGAACAGAGTCATTTCTGTCATACTCTGTTGGTTAAAGCAAACACAAAGCCTGTCACACAAAAGGAAGGGAAGGGACCGGAAGGACACATTACAACAGGAGCATGTAGAATTGGATGCATTGGGTAGACATTTTTGTATAATATTATGTGACATAATTTTAAGTATATATTAATATTTAATTCTTAACCATAAGCTTCACTTCTGGACACACTGTCTAACTTCAGAAAACGCTTTTTTTTTTTTCAAACGTATCCACCCTGCTAATAAATCCTATCTGACACACCAAATAGACATTGTTCATTTCCTCTAATATTGCTTGCATATAATCACTAAGAGGAGGAACCCACCTCTCAGAGGTCCAGGGGAGGGGAATAGAGAGGAAAAGGGAAGGAGGGCAGGAACAGGAAGATAAGAGCAAGGGGATTACAACCAGGGTGTAATGTGAATAAATTATAATAAAAAATGCCCTTTAAAAAAAGAATACATTTTTAAAGTGGGCAAGAACAGTGTGTTATGTGGACCCTGCAGCATTTCTATTGCCTGACAAATATCTGTCACATGGAGAGGGGATCAATTAATGTTGCATAAAGAAATAGAGTGAACCTTGATAGTGTTTTCCGGTTGTTTCAAAGAATTGTGTCTTTTAGTTTTGTAACAGTTTCAGTAGTACTGATTAAACAGTTAAGTGTGCTCCAGGGCTATTTTTCAAAGGTTAGGGTTTATTTCCTTTGAGACAGAGAATTTGCAATAATGGTTTGTTTACTTATGTTCTGGAGGTTCTTTCCACGTCTCCCTACTATACTTATTGCGTTGTACGATACCTTGCTACATATTATATCGTATTACTTGTCTATAGTATGCTTGCTTGTAACTTCAGGTTGCAAGTTTCTTAAGTGTCAAGCTGTTAGAATTTACCACCTCCAAACACCTTTCTTCTACCATATGACAAAGACTGTGTGTTAATTGCTGAGAGAGTACATGAAAACCTAAATGCCTAAGTGGTGTCATATCACTATCATCTTATGCTGTTTAAAAAAAAAGTATCCCATGGTGCAATTGTAAACATATTAAACCCATTTACCTTTTAAAAGTACTGAGTTTTTTAATAAACCCTCCTGCAAAAACAGATGCATTGTTATGTTTGGGTCTAGATATGCTGAAAATCAGTATTCTAACTGAGCGCTTATTTCAATGTCCAGTTGTTTTTTGTCTTTTTTTTGTTTTGTTTTAAGAGTAACTTTAGATATCTTATTTTTAAAGTAGTACAAAATCTTCATGGGTTTGCATCATCTCTCCCATCCTAGAAACGGGAAGGAGCTGGCCACACAATCTCAGAATCCAGAGTAACATGTATGGGTCTGTTATACATGTTTAAGAATGTTGCTGGGTCCATGAATTCTTCAGCTGTGCATAAGTACTTGATGGTTTGTTCTGGGAGGAGGAGGTCAGGGGCAACTTGGTGTAAATTGTCACTTGGCCCTTTAGTGCCCACTTTCACCGTCTTAAAAAGGTGGAGTGCCAGTTTGTGGGTCATGGTGAGAAAATCAGTGGTGACTTCTGCTACAGATTGAGACTGTGTCACATCATCTAAATACATGACTGGGACTTTGATGACAGAGACATGCCACTGCATGAACAGCCTCGTGGGGATGTTATGAGAAGCAACAATAATTTTCATGCTTTTTATCATAAATTCTTTTTCACTTTTTTCATGGGCCACATAATCTAAAAGAATTCGGAAGAGTGTGCCATTGGAGGTCTCAAGAATATGCATAAAAGAACTTGGATACATGAGTACCAATCCCGTCACCGTTTCCCCTAGGTGATGTTTCAGAATGGACTGAAACAGTTGTTCGTAGTATTCAGAAATGTCCTTTTTCTCGACGTTTTCTTGCAAGTGGCCCACTAGAAACATCCTGTGAAGGAGGAATTTCTTGAGCTGTAGCTTTTGTTTCTCTTCCTGAAGGTGCAAGTAATTGATGCGCGGGACTTTGGGCATCAGAAGAGGATCCATCTGAAAATGTTTTTTGCTGCCTCTCCGATTATGAACAATGAATGACATGATGAAACTTATTTCTTTTTCTAGATGATCTGAGATGAAGTCTCACTGGTGATGAAGTCTTATTTTGATTTCTTCTCGCAAACAAAGAAACAAAAACAAAGCAGTTAGCGCAGACATTAGTGAATAACAATCCTCCCCCTCTTTGTGCTACAAACAATGTCTTTGACTGGAAGCGAATATGAAGACAAGACTGAAAGTATAGAGATTGCTTCTTCGTTCACAATGAAGTAACTGTCACGTTTGCTTTAGTAAGGGCCCTCTCTGTGACATGGTGATTGCAGGTCATATTCAAGGCTTCTTTAGTGGTTTTTCTACAGCAAGTGATTTATCTAATATTTAAAACAAATTTAAGTGGTCTTCAAAGGTAAAAATAAATCAGGTATACTAAAGGCTATTATTAGCTTATGTCACATTTAATAGCAATACTAAACGTTAATGGTCTTGCTTCAAGAGTAACAGTAAACTTTTGGGGGGGTTAATTGGTTTATCTTTTTATCAATAAATCTGTTCTTTGGTGCTGTTTTATTAAGGTGTAAATAAAAGCAGACTGCTGCTTTGTTGTAATCGCATGCCCCAGCTACAGTCCTGGGCCAGCTTACATTTCCTCATGTGCTTTGTACATTTACCTGTCTTTGAGGTCCTCTTGGCTTAACCTCCATCTTGCGTCTAACTGCCAGGACCCTGGTCCCTTAACTGTCCTATCCAGGGTTCTATTCCCATTGGTCGTGAAAGGAGTTAGAATGTTGGTGGCATCCAAGAGCCAGAGTCTACCTGAGAGTGTCCTTTGGCATCCAAGAGCCAGAGTGTCTCTAGTCCTGGATCTGACTTCACGAGAGTATCCCAACTAGGACCTCAACAGCACTGTGGCTTGTGGGGAAAATGTAGCTTTGTTTTCAGAATGCCTTTTGTTCTTTTGGCTTTGTTTTTTGTTTGCTTTCACCACATACCTTTGCTTGTCAGACAGGTGGAAGATCTGGGCACTTTCTTTTAGATCTTCACAGTAAATAAAAGCTGTGGTGGTAGAGCTTGTTCTTATATTTCACTTACACACTAGTTAAACACTGTAGGAACACATATCTGAATCTCTATAACAATGCATCTGTTAAAATATGTTTTACAATACCACTTGGGCTACTTAATGTGAATTTAAGTTAATTTTTAGAATTGAAAATAAAATTGCCTTCTAATATTATACTCACATGAGCTCTAAACAATAATTTTAACGTGACAGTATTAGAAAAAAACTTCTATTTAATTTTTAAAAAATGAACCTTACATAACTTTTTTCTCTTGAGATTTTCATTATTCAAGCTAATGACCTGATTTTAATAATTTGCAGTGATAAATTATTACAGAAAGTGAAGGCTGACAGGTGATTTAATAAATCTTTAATTGTGTGATACATAACAATCGACCATAATTCCTCACTCACTCAGATTCAGCCCATCACTTACAGAGCCCTCCACAACGTGGTCACTCAGTCAATACCTTGTCCAGGGCTGTTCTTCCCACTCTCTTTACTGTGCTGTGAAATAGAACAGTTTTGATCCCAGCCTCCAATAGCCCTTTTCCCCCTGCTTTCTTGGAACTGGCTCTCCCTAATGGTTTTCCAAATCTGTATCTGTGACATAGTAGAATTCCTTTGGCACCAAGCCCTGGACATTGCTGAAGTTTTGTTATCATGAAGACACTGCACTCTGCTTCCTTGAAGTTAGCTCAGGGGGTTCTGTATTTACTTTTATGAGGACATCAGAAAGGTCCTCTATGCTGCTGCTGCCTCCTGATTGCATAACTGATTCCTCCGAGCTCATCTATGGACTGGGGATCTTCTTTAAAAGATTCAAGGTGGCACAACTAGTTGACTTGCATTGACCAAAAAACAAAACAAAACAAAAAAAAAAGCACAAACAACCACCAACCAACTGAAAAAGCAAAAACTGAGCCAATTAAAATATTTTCTCTGACAGGAAATTCTTAAATCATTTTCTCCAGCCACTTATGTAGAACTCTTGTTTCCATAGATGGGAATTTACATACCATGGTTGTAATTACTTTTTATTAATAATTTTTTCTTTGTAAAGACTGATTAGTGAAAATGGTCAGACCCCTAAGACATACATAGACGTTAACATTATGCTGGCTGAACAGGTTGTTTGAGAAACATATATGTATATATATATTTATGCCTGCCATAATGATTAGTGAAAAAAAGAGGCATGACTTTGAAGGAAAGCAAGAAGGGGTATATAGGTGCCCTTAGAGGGAGGAAAATGTAATTATATTAGTATCAAAAAATCAAGTAACTTTAAATAGTGAAAAAAATCCTTAATAATATTTACATTAACTTCTTGCCTCTGAATTTCCAAATTAAAACCATTTGTTTTGTCTTTTTATATTTCCTAAAAGTTATCCCAACTTATATTATTTGCCTTCGTTTAAAAAGTCTTACTTCCCTGAGTATGATGGCCCATGTCTTTAATCCCATCACTTGGGAGGCAGAGACACATAGATCTCTGAGTTCAAGGCCTGCCTGGTCTACAGAGTGAGTTATAGGACAGCCAGAACTACGTAGAGAAACCCTGTCTTGGAAAACAAATAAACAAATCTTAATTTCAGAATGCATTTGAAATTCTTGATTTCCCTTAGCTTCCTTCATAAGCCTAGATTTCTCTACAGCAAACATTAATCTCAGAATATAAAATGTAATCTTATGTAACTCATCGTCGTTATCTTTATATTTCAAAATGTATTTACAGAGTCTTTACTGGTACTTGAATACAGAAGAGGAAGAGCTAATCCCAGTGGGTGCAGAGTTATCTATGGCATAATTACCAAGCTCCGGTGGTGAATTGGACCAGACAGAACATAGGGATGGGTAAATGTAACTTTTATTCCCTCAGATGAAGGAATGAGATGAGAGCTGCCTGTACCCAAGCTGTGTGAGTGCCTGGCTTAAACTGAGCCCAGAGCTTTCCTTTCTGTGTTTTAACTACCCCTAGGCCTAGGCTTATAAACTCCATACAATCTAATCTTCCAATTTTTGTCCGCTAACCTCGGCCTACACTGTTTTTTTTTCTTTTCCTCTGAGATTTACAGCTGAATATGCCAATCCTTTCTAGCTCTTTCTGAACTATGGCTGGCAGGCTCAACTCAGCTGTTACAGCTCAAAATGCGTCTCCAAGCTAACTGATTTCAAACTCGCTTCTCTCAGTTTCTGACTGAATTTCTCTCCTTGGCCTCATACCAACTTTGGAAATATATTTAATTCTTCTGGCTTCTTCTCATTCTCTGGCTAATTCTGTCTTCACCTGTGTCTAGCTTGTTGTCTCCCTGCAACCTGTCTCTGTACAACTGGCCTGGTGAAACTTCCTCTGAACTCCGTGAACTGAACTGAACTGTGACAAACTCAACTGCAGTGTGCTGCCTCTCAACTGACTGACTGACTCTCAATTCCTGCACTGCTTTTAAGTATTTCTGCTCTCCTGTCTGCTCTCAGGAGGATTGGGTGTATCTTCGAGTCAATCTGTCAATCTTTCAAACATGGCTGCTTTCTTCTACAAACTAATTCTATATACATTGTTTGGGATTAACGGTGTATATGATAAGAGTGAGTCTGTATCCTAGCTATATCATACTTTAATCCAGGGTGTGTCTGTATTCCAGCCACATCACATAGACCTTGAAGGTCTTTGGATATGATCCCTTGCCAGAGAAAATTGTTTTCTTAAAATTTCTGTTTTCTGTGATTCTTACTGCTGTATGTAGTTTATTATATACATGTGTAGTAATGTAAATGTATATTTAAAAGATAAAAAGTATTTAATAAAAAAATTTTGTTTCCATTAGTATTGCAGTTTGGTAGCTCTTGTGTGGAGTGCACATTCTCCTTGGAATTCTGTATGCCTTTTTCACTCATGATCCTATGAAAAGTTCAGCAGTGGCCTTCTCACCTACCAGGGGTGAGTTTCATCATCCGTGTCTTTAACATATCTTTTTATTTCTAATATAAACCTAATAGAACAATGGTATTTCACCATTATAAATAGATAAATGATGTAATATTTCAACTAAACCAGTAATTTTTCAAAACACACCAATCTCTTAAGGAAGCCTAATTGACATCAGATTTTAAAACATGAATCATTTCTTTATCTTAAAACTTATCTGGCTGTATCAACTTTGTGTGGCTCAGTGTAATTCATTCTAAAACAATAGTTTTACTACCTCAGATAGTTTGTTCATTTTATTCTACTTCCCCAGTGTAATCTTTTACAATTTCTCAAATGTTAGGTTGCTCTCCTCATTTTTAAGTATTTATCTTGTTTCCTTGCTTTTTGTCAGTCATACTAAGATGTCAGTAAACAAAAAGAGAAAAGCACATGCAATTTTAACAACTTTGATTGGAATGTATGATTACAGTTGCAAACTTCTGTTTTATTAGTCACCCATTCTCTGACCTCTGAAGCACCACAATACTTTATATCTGTCTGGCGAGGAACCTTCTCCCTCAGATGGTGACTTCAACAGAAAAATTATCATTATTGACCCAGCTTAAGAGGTATTTGCATTATTAAATCCAGCATGATCAAGTTAGAGCAGCTGTCCAAGTTCAAGTTTTGGATGCTCATCTGTAAATAGGAACTTGTGGCATTAATCCTTTTCAATTATTCTACTTACGTATGACATTGTGTTATACCAGCTTACTTTTCATAACTTACTCCTAACACATATTAAACAGTATATCTTATGATTTCTTACAAATGTCATACTCTGGGTTTCTTGTCAAGAATCAAATGTTCATTAATAAACTCGCAATGTCTTTCATCTGTATAGGACCTGTAGGCCCTATAGAGTGGATAAAATATCATTAATAGCCTGCAGAAGGTAATTTTTCTCACAGATTTATTATTCATAATAAGCATTGTTATCAAGACATATTATTATATGTCTACCTTAGGTAGGTGGACATTCTTTTCACAATTTATAGAGGAAGAAACTAAAATAGAGCTTAGTTAAATAATTTGCACATTACTCATCTGCTTTCACCAGCTCCTTTTTCGTGCGAACATTGGAAATATACTAAGCCCCCATCCACCCCAGTGACTGTTTAAAGGAACATGGATCAGTTTCAGACAGAAGCCAATATGTCCCATTATAGCAAATTCTATTGCAGCAGCACAGCAATCTTCTGAAATTCCTTACTGTCAGGTTTGGAACATCTTTTAACTGGCAGAACTGAGTTCTTAACAAATTGCCACCTTGGCTCAACACACTGCATTTATCTGATCTGACCATGCTTGCTTGGGAGTTACTTGAGAAGTCAGAAATTTCATAACACATGGATAAAATAAATGTACAGAAAATATGCACATAATACATAGGATCAACAAAATCATGTCACTCTCATTAACTAGTCCTTTGTCTTGGGTTTATTGACAGCATGAGCACTATGCAAGTTGAAATCACATAAATGTCTTAATTTCAGGGAGTAGAGTCTAGTAGGGATGAAGAAATGCTCATGGGTCTCAGATGTTCATAGAAAAGACCAGGTATGTAGGAAGAATTTACAAGTATTTAGGTAGTAAACTGTAGAGGGGCAAGATTACAGGGTAAATATGTAATTGGGATCAGAGGCTTCTCCATCCTGAAAACAAGCATTCTAGTCCTTCCCCAAACTGCTATTGTGTTTTGTGGGAAAATGGTGTCTAGAAACAGGACACAACACTATATGCCTGACAATATCTTAAGATCACAGCTGTGCTACCATCCTCTAGGATATAAATAACTGTGAATTCTGAATTACATTCACATTTCATTTTTAATCTAGTTTGTTTTCTGTTTCTAAAGACATGACTTAATATACTTCTTGAGTGTTGTATCAGGTGACCTAACACAGGCAACTTTCATTTAGTTTACCATGACATAAAGTCTTTGAGGGACCTTGATGTTTGATATATAAAAGGGAGTATGTGTGGAGTAATGTTTTCAGAATTATAATATAAATATATACTATGTATATTATTGATTATGATAAAACACCTTAAACAAATGAATATAGTTTTTGAAGCTTGCTTTTGACTTATTTTCTTTTTTAAATTGTTTCCTAATATGGAGTAAATTGAGCTAATCTACGTACAGAATTGGAAGGAGTTTAGCCCCAACACAAAGCTTATCCCACAGTTCAGGGAAATGCAGCACAAAGGAGCTTAGTGCTCTTACAACTCAAAAGTTGTTTACTTTATAGCAAAGTTGGCAAAACATTTACATGAAAGATTCAACAAGGCCATGGTACCTCTTAGGAGTACTTTCTAAGACAGCTGATAGATGTTTTGATGACAACATAATGCCTGGCTATTCCAAGATTAGTCATCTAAGTCTGAATTTTGCAGTACTCAATAAACACCCATTAAATGTTATTTTAGGAAATGAAGTAATATAGTCAGGTTCTAGGCTTGATGGTGAGTAGTTTAATGAACTTTTTTGGAATATTGGCAAGGCAAAAAATCTTATAGTCAGAAACACCTACTAAAATACTATTGTATCCTGAATATATAATGAGAATTTTTATTAAAAATGAGAACTTTAACAATTATTTGTTTAAGGAATAATATCTATGAAACTTCATGAAACCATACTATTTTTATTTTATGCACCTAGGAGAATAGTAAAAGGAATATGAAATGTTTGTCCTAGATTTCCTAAACATCCTCCCCTTAATTCATTCAGCAACTATTGCTATCCTAAAACTGTTCTGGTCTACACTGAATTCAAAGAAGTATTCCCATATAAATTCAGGGCACCAACATGTATTTTCAGAACCTAAACCTACTGACATTAGCAACAGGGGAACAGGAGCCCCTAATGCAATAGTGGATCACAGTTTTTAATATGCACACTTGAAGGTACAACCTTCATTTTTTAAAAAAGAGACCATATATATTGGGAAAATAGGTTCAGTTGAACAAGACAAGATGGGAAGGAGTGGTGGCTGTGAAGTCCAGAGCATGGTTCCCCATGGGTGATGAACACCTTCATAGTGGAGAGGGAGACACTTGGCCTTCATCATTTTGCTTTGTAGGCCTGGACTGAGGGTACATAAATTACCATGTGGGGCATGCCACTTCTTTAACTCTAATTATTTATCGCAATAAAACAGGACCCTCTCCACTCTACAGAAGCCACGCTTGGTCTCTTGGAAATCCCCTGAAAATGAATTCCTGCTTCACAGGAGACAAAATAATCTTGTTCACAGTGTACCCTGTGTCTAAATTCTAATCACTTTGTGCTTCTTTTAAGTATGGGAGACTTTAAATAACCCATTTTATAGGATAGTGGTTGAACTACCTAAGGTCTTAACTCTTAGCCCAATGATGTGAAATATAATCTGTATGTAAATATTTTACATTCTTTCTGTGATTATCTGTTTGTACTTGACTGCATAACTTCTACTCTTTAATTATGGCATTCCAGAGAAATTCATATTCAGATGAAGAAAATAAAGACATTTATTTACTTTAAAGACACAACTATAAATGCAAAATTATCCAAATCATGGTAGTTTAAGGGTCAGATGTAAAAAAACCATTAAAACTTTACTCTTTATAACCATCCACCTTTTTCAAATATATACATGTATCAAGTTGTATATATATATATATATATATATATATATATATACACACACATACACACACATACACATACATATATAAACTTTTTTCAAGTACGTGTTGAAGCAAGAAAACAGCATCAGATCCCCTGGAAATGGAGTTCATATAAGCATCCTGATGTGGAACTAGGAAAAGAAGCCATGTTCTCTGCATGAACAGCAGATTTTTTTATTTGCTGAATCATCTCTCTCTAGCCCCAATGATTATAAATTTTACCTTTGTGGTGACAGTTACTTAAAATTTATATTAAATCCTTGTGTGATATATTAAATTCTTCATACACTGTTCAAAATACTGTACCTATCTGCTAAGGACTTATACTAATCTCTCTGTCTCTGTGAACTCTGTCTCTGTCTCCCTCATTTCTGTGTCTCTGCCTCCTTTTGTGTCTCCATCTCTCTTTTTATTTCAGGAATTTTTCAGCAGTAAGCCATGGCACAGTAAAAAAACAACAACAACAACAACAACAAAATAGTTAAGCTTTGGCTTTTGAACACACTGAGCATCTGTCTTGGATCCCAGGCTCAAAGGCTGCAGGAGGTGATGCTTAGGCAGCTGTAGACTCTGGGACCAGTGGTGCAATTTTTGTCTAGTGAATTATTCTTAGATGGTAGTGATCTATTTTGGAGACAAGCTAGTTTTAGCTTTCTTATTAGGTCATTTTCTAATACCTATGTCTCATAAAGGTGGTTGGTCACGTTTTGTGGTACTGAATTCAGTCACAGTTCTCCGGCCTCCTGAAGATTGTCCTTGCTTTCAAAAAGATATTTTGTTTATTTGTTGTTGTTGTTGTTTGAATGTTTTGTTTTTTAAATAAATAATGGATACTTTTTTTTTTGACGAAGCACAATTCTATACTTTTAGTCTTTGCTTTAAAAGTCATTTTTATATAAAAATATTTTTAGGGAAAATGAGAGCCTAGTCATATCTGAAAATTCTGAAAAATGAACCGGTCTATCATCGCCTGTCTCTATTTCTAGTTATTAATTTAAATGGCATAATTTTGTTATATTTTATGCTTAAGTTTTCTATCACTATTATATAAAGACATGTAACAAAACGATTAGGTCATGAAAAACTCAAAGAGGATGAGCATCATCCCAAGAGATTATAGAAAAACATAGTAAAGTTTAACCAAAATTTTCCTCTCTAGAGGTTTTGGATTAAATCTCCACTGTCTTGTGAGGCTTGAGGAGGTGATAATGGCCTCTAAGAATACTTTACAGCTGGTACAGGGAGAGTTGCTGAAGCAGTAGCTGGGAAACAGAAACAGCATGTGTGAAACCAGCACCTATTTATCTTAAATTAATCATTTTTTTCCTGAGCAGACAGATGATAAACCTGGGGCTGATGTCAATGTCTTTTTACTCATAACAGATAAAACTGCAGCTTTGCTCTTTCTGTGTGAATTACATTGTGTGAAAGATCTCAAGCTGTAGGTCTTACATCTTAAGGATTAATTCTTAGATTTTTCAAGCCTCTGGAACTGAAATCAGTAAATAATTATTTCATGGAATAAATTACTGGTTGCATTGAGCCCATTTTGCCTTTCTGCAAGGAGGCTTTAAGCAAAAGGTTTCTAAGTAGAATAATGTTGCTTGATCATTATTAGCCGCCCCACCCCCATCTCTGGTTGATAGAATTCTTACAATTGAAGGTGAAGAGCAAATTCTCCTCAATATTGCTTCACTCTGCAGGTAGAAAATCCATATTGATGATGCAGCCTAGAGGATAAAGAGGGTCATAGTAGCTCTGATACAGCTGTCCCCAGAGGATTCCACGAAGGTCACCATTGAACCAGTAGAATGAGAGAGAGAGGAGAATAGAAAGCATCTATTTAGAACCCAGGCATTAACCGACACGTGTTACTGTCTTTCCTGATGTTGAGGTTAGGGTATAAGAAGGCCATGACCTATTTTGACTTCCAAAGTGACATTTTGAAGGTTTACCCATCTTTTTAGTCCTGTTTTTATCTGTATAATAAATGTGGAAACATGCATATACTTGAATGGAAAGACTTTAAACATTGGGCCTATATGCAGTGAGTGATATTTAGTTTAATTCAGTTAATATTCTATACATACATGTATATGTGTACATATTTTATATCTCTATATACTCGTTTGTGTGTATATAGGGTTTATTTTCCCATTGGAAGGGGTGAATCTAAGTACAATTCAAAATTAAATGAAACAGTGTTCCAGCAGGTTGGCTTCAATTAAGCAGTACTCTTAGAAGGATGAAAATGAACATATGTTTAACAGTACATTAGGTTATAGGCTTTGGCTATGGGGCTTATAGGAGTGTGCAGACCAGCTTTTAAAGTTATCAGTTTCCTCTTACATACTGAGGATACTGCATGAAGTGTGTCCTGTCAGCCTCAACAGGACCCTAATCAGCCATTCCTTGAAGCCCTGCACCCACATGCCAGCTCAGCAGTACAACACCACAGCTTCCTTCCCAGAAGGCAAATTGTGCATAACCTTGAAATAATAGTAACTTATAGGGCAAAGATTTGAGAGAATGAGTGTTGATAGGGATAACTTGGCATTAAGAACAGATTTATGATAGTTACTATTTTAGTGCTATCTAGTGTGTTAAGAAAAATCTAGCTTTCCAAACTAGCAAATCAGCTGTTTGCTTCCATCTTCAAAGATGTGACTGAGCAATCAATTTAGATCTCTTACTTTATGTTTAAGAACTTGCCATATTTAAATAGTGTTAGAATATTTAGTATTTTACTTTATACTTTAGTATAAATAGTCAATTATTATTCATCTCCTTGTCTGCCTAAAATATTTGGTATGTTAGACAAACAATTTATTTTAAAATGTCTTGAATTTTAAGAACTTCTAACATCTGGGCCAATGGTAAGCTGAAAATCTCTTAGAAGGTACAATTAAAGATTTCTGCCTAATCATTTGTGAGTTGGTACTACAAATTTGAGAGTAAATTAAGTATTTAAATTTGAAATGTAAAAAATAAAAATAAAAATTACCTGGACACAGTGGTGCAGGTTTGTAATTCAGCACTTGGGAGGCTGAGGCAAGAAGTTAGCCAAGAACTCAAGGCCTGCTTAGACTATTTCATGAACAGGAGGCCAATTGAGGTACGTAGGAAGATCCAGTCCCGCGAACAAACAACTAACCAAAATAAAATTTAGTGTTAAGCTACATAGCCAACACAAACCTATAAATAACTGGTCTTTTATGTATATAAAACTGGCTCTGGTGGACAGAGAAAGACTTTTATTCACAATATTGATTTGTTTTCCAACAAAGGTGAGGAGATAGAGTGGATGTGGAGTTAGAATGGAGGCTTCCTGCAAGGCTGGACCAGTTTCCCAGCATGGCGGCATCCTCTTGCGAAGGAAGGCAGAGCTCTGCAAACACAGAGATGGCGCTGGCACTCTGAGGCTGCGCTGTGCAGCCGTGGGTTTGTCTGAGAGAGCGTCCTCGTGCAGCCCTGCTGCATTTCCCTCCATATCAGGTTATTTAGGGCAAGAGGACAAAGTAAAGCAACAAGGTGTTGTTTACCTCAGTCTTCTAGTGCAGAGAAATCATTGACTACCCATATCCCCTATCCTCTCCAGCAGTTGCAGCCAAGTAAAATTTGTTTTTCTATATCGTGAGTTTTAGTTGACATGCAACATTCCGATGTTATACCACAGAGATTTCATGCACTTTTTTCTGGGATTGTACTGTCCACTTTGCTTTTGCCACTTGGTATTTTGAATGCCTTTTATTATTAATAAAATATAAACAGGTACAAAAGTACATTAGATTGTCATTAATATACCATAAGCTACATAGAATCATTAATAAAGCACCAGCCATAAAACATAAGCATTATGTTTAGTTGTTGCATAGATTTCATTATACAGATGAATGTTAATATCAGCCAAACCCGGGCATTAGCTGTTTTGATTGTCCACATTTTTTTGTTTGTGTGTTAAAGTACATAAACAACAGTATAGGGTTCTTTTTAAATCTTAGTTTCTATTAACTCACTTCATAATTAAGATAATAACACAGCTGGCACAAATGAACAAGTGATCATTTTGAAGTGTCTGAAACATCCTGTCAAGGTACTTCCCAGAGAGATGAACCATTTGCCTCAGGAACAAATTCTGAATTATAAAACTTAAAACCGCATTACAGAAGGAACTTACCTTTGCTGTTGTAAGCTAAGAACTGCCATTTCCTCAAATTAGCATAAAATATTTCAAAGATTTAAAAAAATTGTTATCAGACATGTTAGAACATGAAATAAAAGGTGATTTAATGTGAATTCTGAGAAAATCTAGCACAGAATGCCCCACAGGACAGAGCTTTACATTTGTATTGTTAAGAATATATTTTGAAAATTTTCATAGTCACATACTAAGTAAGATGTTTGGCTGATATATTCTTACAGCACATAGACGGCCTCTCCCCTTCTCTTCACTGCCACTGGCGCAGTTACCTTTACCAGACTAACAGCAGGGAAGCAGACTACACACTTCCTGAACTGAACAGAGTCTGCAGTGTAACAACAGAATGCAGTACCAGCCAATAACACTCCTTCTGAGCCTAAGGAAGCTCAAACTCCCTCTGTTCCAAAAGAAATTCAGCTTTATTCATGCCAAGAAATATTTAGTACTTTGCATAAAATTCCAACTAATGAAACATTCACTAGGTACATGAAACACAATTTTTACTATTTAGAATAGCTGTTATTAAGACAACACAGGTTCCAGTCTATTATTTTAAATATTCTTTGATGAGATAGATTAAGTCCTGGCAACATCCAGCCTTCTCTCAATGAAGATGATGAGCACCAAAGAACCTCCTTATGGAGATGGCCTCAAATGTGGCAAACAAGCCACTGGGCAAAATGCTGTCATTTCTGCCACAGACAGAATTCTGCCTGAGAATGGGCAAGTTTGCATGCAGGAAGGTCTTTATGCCTTTTAGACATAATAAAAACGGTAATGTGATTGTTCTATGGATTAAATTTCAATAAACATTAGAAACCAAGTGTAAATTTTTATATTATATTCTATCTTATTTTTAGTGAAAGTTTAAGTCATCTCAAGATCCACATGACCTGCGATGTTTTCCTATTATTCACTTTTTATGGATGGTAAATGACTTATGTAATCACTTAAAGACATTTACTCTAAGATTGAGCAAGTATTCTCTGTGTGTGACTACTTATGTCTTAAATGATAAGGAAGAAGAAAAAAAGGAAAGTGATAAAGAGAAATGCTGAAATGTTAAAGAGAAAAGTTTTTGTCATAGTTCATGTGCCATTAAAAAAGGAGATATTTCTGTAGTTTGAAGATTTTTGTTATATTTCTTGGCATTAATCTCTGCTTTTAGGAACTGAGTAATATCAAGTCACTAAGTGTAGCTGAAAAATCCTTTGTCAAGTTAGTTGGGATTTTCATAATTCTGCTCAAATATTAGGGCATGTATCCATTTTTTTTTTTGCCAAGATCTAACAACTTTAGAGCTCTTATCTAACTAGACTTAATCAGCACATGAAAGAAGATAGAATTTTTGGAGCTATTGTGTCATTTTATTTCTTATACGACTCAGTTACAGAAGAAATTTAGTTTCTTTTTTGGGGTCTGACATATAATTTTCATGATTACACAAATAGTCTCTCTCAGCTGGGCATGGTCATACATGCCTTTAATCCCAGCACTCGGGAAGCAGAGGCAGGTGTATTGCTCTGAGTTTAAGGCCAGCCTGGTCTACAAAGCAAATCCAGGACAGCTAAGGCTACACAGAGAAAGCCTGTCTCAAAAAAACAAACAAACAAACAAACAAAAAAACAAAAAACAAAAAAACAAAAAACAAAACTATCAAAACAAAACAAGTAGTCTCTCTCTGTTTCTCTCTCTCTCACCTTCTCTCTCAGTCTCTCTCACTCTCTGCCTCTGTTATTGTGTCTGTCTCTTTATTACTCATGTCTTGTACATGTCCGTACAAAATAATGTTAATGCTGAGAACTTCCAAATTTTCTACAAAATAAGATTATGGCCAGAATCATTGAAACTCATAACACAGCTTTCATGTGACATAGCCTCAGGTACAAATTTATTCTTTTTACTGTTGTAGTCTTAAAATATGAATAGTCTCCACACAGGTGAGAATATGTATAAACCCCACATCCAGTGTTTTGTAGAGCAAATTACAGTGATGCATCCTAAATTCTTCATGTAATGACTGATACCTGATTAGATTTAACCAAGTCTTCATTTCTCACAAAGGGACTTGCATTTTTATTCATGTTGTATAGACTGAGATTTCTTTTTTAAACTTATGTTTTATTAATATTATTGAAATACTGACTTATTAGTCTTTGGAGAAAACAAAAAAATCCATAGAACATAATGTAAAAAGTTAATAATAAATGCTCTGTGTTTCTTAGGCTTGTTTTCCATTGTTCATTTATCCTTAACATGATATTAATAGTGGATAGAGCACTGCAGAGACTTGCAGACTATGTACGTGTGAGCCTGGATAAGCCCTGCAGTGTGTTCACACCATGCACAGGCTGCATGAGCACAGCCTTGGCAGTCTCTACTGTGAGGGTGTCTACATACTTTTCTTAAGATACACAAGGGTTATTTAAGGAAGTATATATTTGGAGGTACACATCCTCTTCCCTTTTACAACACAATTCTACCTTAGAAGTAATGGCAATTTTTATATAAAAGTTATTTCTACAGTGAAAAGTTCTGGAGTGCTCTATCTAGACTGAACTTTAGCAATCAATTTTTCCATGTTAATTAATTTTGAAGACTGGAAGTCTTGAATGAAAAAAGATGAATGAAGCTGTGAGCAGTCTATTGCCTGATCTTCATCATTAGTGATTAACACATAGATTTTGATTTTCCACTTGAGAATTCATCATGTCCTGACATTTTCAGAAATAAAAAAGATATAAACATATCAAATTTAAAACACATATAAAGAAAGCATCACCTCCCAATGTAACAGGGTCAATATGCATATGCACTCAGAGTCTGTTCCAGCCCATAAAATAACTGCAGAAGCTTGAGCTGTACAAAACTCTTCACAGAGGAGAGAAAGTGGACACAAAGTCCCACCCTTAGCTAAAAAGCTATTTGGATTTGATACTTGCTGGGGTAGGAAGATAAGTTATATCGGTGAAGTGACACTAAAGAAATACATGTATATATATATATGAACTAATATATATTTACATATATATATATATATATATACACAATATATAGATAGTAGTTCAAGTGAGGCCCCATGCTCAGGAGTAGCTGACCAACACAGATAGGACACCATCTATGCATCTGTCTATCTACCTATCTATCATCTGTTTGTCTTTCTATCTATCATCTATATCTATCTATCTATCTATCTATCTATCTATCTATCTATCTATCTATCAATTATTGTATGTATTTGTGTTCTGGTTTTGTTTTACAAGAGAGAAACAACATGAAGTTGGGTGGGCAGGGAGGAGTTGGGAGATATAGGAGGGCCTGATGGAGAAAAAAAGAATATGATTAAAATAATTATATGAATCATCTAAAAGTATATTTTTAAATGTAATTTTATTATTTTAATGTGTTTTTTTATATTCACGTTATTGTGTTTACCATGGCAAAATAGACAAAAGTTGGATGCAGGAAAAAAGTATGGTTAAAGCTAAGAACCATTTATAAGCTTTCAACTCAAATTCTTCTCTTTTCAGGCTAGAAGTTAGAAAATCACCATGTATATTGATACTAGTAGGATATGTATGTACATTAATGAAATTAGATATACTATCAAGAATACAATGCAAACATACACACATATATGAAACCATCTCAGACTGACAGAAGAGTTCTCAGAATACTCTAGCTATTCCATGAACATTCAGTGCCACTGAATCTCAGAACAAACAAGGAACCATGTCTTTTAAAAATTATAATATCTCTGAGTTTCCTACCCAGGAAACCCAAGATAATCTCCCAATTTTTAAGAGCAACTGTTTAGTAAACATAATTACATCTGAAAAGGCACTTTACCGTATAATGGAGCATATTGTTACACAGGGCACAGGCATGCAGTTCGGTCATTTGAGGAGATGTAGTTTCAGCACACTCTACTTATCTCAATAGGTTCTTTGAAAATATGCATGTTTCCTTGAATTTTGGTTTATTTACACCAATATGTACTAAGGGATTTTTTTTTGTATATTACAACTTTAGCATTTCAAACCACCCTTTTCTATTTTTGAGACTTTCAGTGTCTACCAGAGGAGCCCCTTCAAGCTGTGCCCTACATCTTTTGACATTCCTTGTTATTCTCTAAACACTATTATAGAGTTTGGTATGGCAAATATTTCAGTTTAATCCTGTACTTTCATTGACCTTACCTCATGATTAGCTGCCTTTCTAAAGAGCCCTAGTCATTTAGTTAGACTGATACTTGAAAGCTAATATTTGGTCAGCAGTTGCTATCAAGATAAGACTATTTCTAAGTTGTATCAGTTGAAGTTCACACACACATTTTCATAGTCACCTTATATTATGTACGTTGAAAACAATCAGTTCATGCTGAAACTTCTGTCTGAAATCAACCACCACAGGATACACTCTTGTTTCTTCTTTCATGCTTGTAACTCTTCGTTTCAACAGTGACCGTGGTTCCTATTGTCCTCCCTCTGCTTACATATTTTAACAGTGCACTATAACAGTCTCATACTGATACTATCACGTTTTCTTCCCAGATATTCTACTCCCCAAGTCATGGACCATGCTCTCACAACCAACAGTGGATGATTCGTCTTTGCTCATACGTTTATTCGCCTTTCAGTCCCTGAAAAGGGCCTTGTGCTGGCCGGTTCCACCCACTGGATCATTCATTGCACTTGCTTAGATTCTCATAAACTACACCCATCATTCCTCTTTTCCATCTGGACCATGTGAACCCACTGTAGGACATCTCTTCCAATGACCCTCTTTACTCTTTTCTGGCTCTGAAATCTCATGCAAACTACTCTTCAAAAAGTGGATACTGTTCTTGGTCTCTTCTTTCAGGTTTGGCCTCAGCATCCTTATGGAGGCCCTTTCTGTCTTGTTCAGACCCCGATGTTGCCCATAGTGCCACTCCTTCCTCTGTCAGATAAGCACCCTCTTCACCCTACTTCAGCATCCCTCACAAAGCTTCCCTCTTTATAAATGACCTCTTCACTCTGTGCAAATTATTGATTTCCCATGCCAATCAGTAGCCCCCAGCTATGGATTTCCTTCCTGACACACTGGGATTCAATTCCTTGTGCAGTATTTTATTTATGTGTAGGTGTCTCCTGACTTTCCTGGTTGCTTGATCTATACTGCACCTCAATGACATGCTCTTTCCATTAGTTTGTAACTACGCCACTTAATGGAACTATGAGTGACTTACCTATTAAAGGGAAAGAGAAAAGAGGAGGGAAATTATTAGTGAGTTGTTCCACACTTTAATTGCTTTCATTATTGTTGTATTGCAAAAATAACCTTTTATTTAGAATGATTTTAGGTTTAGAGAAAAATGGCAAAGACAGCACCAAGTTACAGAATACCTGGAACCTGGCTAATTTCTTACTTTCACCCAGTAAGTTTGTCATAACTAATGCACCAATAAAATGAAATTCTTGGTTAATATTTCTAGCAACACTTGGAAGAAATGTATTCATTTGAACTTTATATGATTTATCCATTACCTTCAATACTTTCCCTGCATCCTTGACCTCAATTACTACTCAAATGGAGACACTCTGAAATAGCTGATGTGTTGACAATTCCCCCACTAGATATTCTCCTTATTTGCACATTGTCTGAGAGTTTTCTATGCTAAACTACTTTATGTGTTCCTGCACGCCATTTTTGCTGGACGGACTATTCTATGAGATACATTTGATAAAGTGCTTGCCATTGTAGCCAGCTCATTTTATTATTTTGACATTGAAGAAGAGGGTTAGTGAGCCACGGATTTTCTGGTGGCCTTCAAAATGGGTAGTTAAAAAAATAAAACCCAGTAAAGATAAATAATTCTCTGGAAAAGTGGGAAAAGAAAACAGTATCTTATGGATGAAGGATTATCTTAAATGTTTACGAAGCATATTTTTATGTTGACTTCATGAATTATTAAACGCCTTATTTATTTAAAAGTTATATTTGAGGCTTTAGAGCAAAGGAGCTGAGTTGGTAGTACATGTTGCATAAGCCTGAGCACCTGAGTTTGAATCCCAGAACCATTATAAGTGATCAGGCATGGAGATTCACACTGTTAATCTCAGTGCTGGCAAGGCAGAGGGTCTTAGGTCTTTGGGACCCACTAGCTAGGCAGCCCAGCCTAATAGCAGATCCCAGGGTTTCAGTGAGAGAACAGAAAGCATTGTGAATGTCTCCCAAGGAATGACACCTGGGTTTTTTCTCTTTGGCTTTTACATGCACAGTCATACATGCACATATTTCAATATTCATACATGAAGCTCTTTCCATAATTTTAAATATAATTTTGCAGAACTGTAGCCCACAGAGTCAATTAACAGCAAGAGATAGTACCCCGTATGGGCCTGTTATTTTTGTTCCCTATTGTGATGCCACTTCCCACATTTTCTTCATTTACTTTGGTTTGGGTGGAATACAAAAAGCACCTGTAATATTTTGGAATAGAGCTCACATACCAACTTTTACTTTTCTGGATGAAACATATCTTGAATACTTTCTCTTTATTAATTTGTCCTAGAAACACAAATCTGCTTTTGTTCTATATGTTTCTCTTATTTTAAAAAATGACAAGATGGGGGAAAATTAACTAGCCCTTTCTGCACTCACAGGATGTCCTTTGGTTTTTAGATAGAAAGTCATAAAATCATACAAATAAAAAGTTGTAATCTAATAGTTTAGCAAAATTATTCTGAAGACGGAAAGAAATTATAATCCTACAAAGTTCAACATTTATTGACAATTTCTCAAAACAATTCACCCATGTGTTTGGCAAGGCCAAGAACCTGATCCAAGTTTTACTGAGGAAGTCGAGCCTGTCCTATGAGGCATTATAACAATAACTTGTGAATGCACTGGAGATATTTTAAATCAGTTTGCTGAGCTTTTCGTCAGTAAAGTTGAAGTGAAAACTTAATCAGAACACCAGGCTATGGAAGGACAGGATCACAAATAAAGAACACATTTTGATGCTTTTTTATTTTACTAAGACTCGCTTAAATATTTTAAATTACAAAACAATTTAAGCAACATAAGCTGACAGCATACTTTGCAGAATAGAGGCATTTTATCTTTATCAAGTAACAAGTTCCTTTTAAGGGTTGTGAAATCAATTATCTGAAGTCATGGACATCTGATTTTTTAATGGATTAGGCTTAGCACTACTCTTTGGAACCCTTATAATTAAGACTGCTCAAGAATACTTCTGTCAGTACTGCCTCTGTCTCCTAGGGTTGGGTGATCCCATGGGTGGGGTGGGTGCAGACCTCGAAAGGTATCAGAGTGGTGAACTGCAGAGTAGGAGACTGACACTTTTCTCCTCCAAACTAGGAAAGTCACACCGTGTGCTTTGTGGTTTCACAGGAGAGATCAATTCTGCATAGATTTTCTCAGTCTATTCTTTCTCAGGTCTGCGATCTGAACATTTGGCTGGTTTTAATACTATACAACGCCTAGTCTAGAATCTTATTGTGTTGGAGCCTAGATAAGGGATAAGGAGGGTGTGGCAAAAAAACCTTTCTTGTGTAAGCTGCCACTTGGGATTAGGGGCTATGCAGTTGACACGCATGGCAGCACTGTGAGTTGTTTCTCATTGCCATATGCATAGCCAAGAACAAAAGGAGGACTGAGAAGTAAAAAGGATTTATAGAGAAATTGGTGACTGTTTCAGATAAAGGGACATTATTAATGGATGGAGACAAAATATGAAAAGATAATTTGAGGCATCCTATGGTCTTGGCAATCTTCCTCCACATGAGATTGCATCATAGGGGAGGAAAGGGGGAAAAAGACTGGAGTGTTGAGAATGGTCAGAGAGCACTTTTCTTTCTTTTTCTTTACTTGGCTGGTACAGCTATAGATAATAATGTAGAAATGTCACAGCCACATCATGAAGGTTGAACTCTGGACCCTTGTATAAACCTCCACGGCATTTCTAAATCATGCCCAATCAATCCTGGCATGATCGTTTGAGTCTAGCTTGTGAAAGGTGGGCTAGGGCATGATTTACAATGCACAAAACCTGTCTTGTGTAAATGTCAAGGATCACCTTTGTAAAGTGAGTTTATTTGTAAAGAAACCACAATAAAGCATAATTCCCTGGTCATATTTGTTCCTAGGCAAGTCAAGTCTCATCAAGTCCAGGCCTAGTGGGGACTGCTGGTTGTGCATACTAATACCAAAAGTGCAACTGGAATCTTCAAATGAAAGGATTATATTAAAAGTGTTCAGATTAAAAGAATCACTATGTGATGCTATCCAATATATCTAGTTATTTTACTTTGAATTTGCAGTGACCCTAAATAATGCTTTTTACATTCTCAGTGCTGATTCAGGTTTTCTCTTTTAAAGCCACTGTGTTATTCTGGAGCCCATGTAATTCAGTCCGACTGTAAGCTTACAATAGTCCTCCTGCCTGAGCCTCACAAATGCTGGAAGAACACATATTTACTCTGGATTTTAAAATATGTCCCTTATATATGCAGCACTGGACATGAGGAGAATATTGTATTGGATATAGCATTGTCTAAGATACTGCTTTATTGCTGTGAGGAGACACTATGACCACAGCAACTTATACAATAAAACATTCGATTGGGTACTTGCTTACAGTGTTAAAGGGTTAGTCCCTTATTATCACAGACAAGAGTGGTGACAGGCAGATAGACATGGTGATGGAGAAGTGGCTGAGAGCTTACATCTGATCTACAAGTTACAGGTGGAGAGTGGGAAATTGAGACCAGTATGGGTTTTAGAACCTCAAAGACCACCCCAGTGTCATTCTTCTTCCAAAAGGCCACACCAATCCAAACAAAGCCACACCTCATAATCTGTCCCAAACAGTTCTAGTAACTGGTAACCAATAATTCAAACATATGAGCTGCAGTGGTCTGAATGAGACTAGCACTCATGGACTCTTAGGGAGTGGCAGTATTGAAGGTGTGGTCTTGGCAGAGGTGTGGTCTTTGGAGAAAGTGTATCAGTAGAGGTGCATGTGGGCTTTTCACTCTCAGAAGCTCAAGCCAGGCCTAATGGCCTACTTCTTTTCCTGATGCCTGTGGATCCAGATGTAGAACTCTCAGCTAACTCTCCAGTATCATGTCTGTCTGTCACCATGCTTCCCACTATGATAATATAGACTAAATCTCTGAATATAAGAGTTACCATAGTCATGCTGTCTCTGCACAGCAATAAAACCCTAAGATAGAAGACTATGGAGGACATTCTCATCCAAAAGTGCACAGTAATTTTTTTTTTTTTTTGCCACATATAAGGCCATCATGAATGGGAAAAAGCTTAGCATGTATTTGAAAGAGAAATGCATTTTCCTTTATGTTCTCTCCTTCCAGCTCTTCCCAATTTCTTCACAGCATCCTTTCTTAAATTGATGGACCATTTTTTCTTTGATTATTATTGGCATATGTTTATATATATATATATATGTACAGCTTGGTTGGCCTGTTTCATGTTGCTTATGTGTATATGAATTCTGTGCCCACAGATAAAGCTTTCGCTCTCCTCCCCAACAAAAGTCTTTGCATCAAAAGGAAACCATAGCAGGAAACCTCAACTGGTCTTAATGCAGAGATTAACTGACTGTAAGGAACTCATCCACCATGTACTCCTACAGGCTCAGGGACCATTGCAGAAGATGAAGCAGAAAGACTAGAGGCCAGAGGAGGAGGAAATCTGCTGTGAGAATGTGTCTCCTAGAAATTACAGAGAAGCTGTACTCATAACTCAACAATATGGTGGTCAAAACAAGACCCGAATAATGAAAGTAGCAATAAATATATTAATACAGAATGGAGGAGAGATCATGGTGTCTCATGTTTAGGGAAATAACTATAAGCATCCAATAGTTCCTGAGGGAGGAGGATTAGTATCTCCCAGGAGGAGACATTCTCTGTTTACTGAATAATGCTGTTTTAATAAAAGTAGATAAAACAACTCTAGTCTTCAAAGAAAATATTTGGTCAGTTTAGGAAAGGGCTTAGCTACTACTGCATATAAAACACAATTCGTTATATTTGTGGAATTTAGATTAGTGTCATAACATTTATTTTAATCAGTCATAATTAATACTGCTATGATAGGGAGAAATGCTGAAACAACTTTGAATTTGGGAAGAGTAAATATTTTGACCACATTCTACTATTGTAGCAAAATAATTTTTTGAAGGTGGATATACAAAATTTTTATTTATGTTGTATGGAGCTGTTTTTCAAGCTAAAACAAAAACAAAAACACAAAAGCAAGCTTTATTTTCATGAGAAATAAATACAGAACCCAAATACTGATAAAGCTCATGATAGTTCCAGATTAGCCATAATTAATCCTGACCTCCTATTAAACTAGTTTTCTTCTCTGCTTAAAGTTCATTAACATTATTTCAGTTACACTGATAGTTATTCTTAAGCCCAGTCAACAATTCAGCTCAGGCAGAAAGGGTAGATCTTCTATTTAAAAAGAAAAGTTTAATTACCCCTTTTAGCTTAGGAATGGGTGGGTCAAAAGACAGTGAGATTTAATGTAGGAACAATTGAACACAGTCCTATTTAGTCTGATGCTTTCCCTCAATTGCAAAATTGATTCTTTTGATCAATATTGTGGAGAGAAAAAGGTAATCTTGCAGAGAAGTGGGATGGAAAATGGTCAATCAATAGGGCTTGACAGTACCACCAGGAATTTGAAGTGACTTACATTCCAAGAATAGATCTGGTAATGCTTCCTTGTAAACACAAATAAAATAAGCAGATGCAATCCAAACAGCTTTCTATTTGATTTAGTCACTTCATTGGTTGTGTTTCTTATCTTGAGTAGCCACATGCTATCATTTGAATAAAAAGTTTACATAAAGGCTTATCTACTGAAGGCTTTGTTCCCACCTAGTAGCTGGAAAAGTGTCTACAAGGTGATTAGAACTTGAGAGTACTAAGCTCATCAATGGGTTAATGGACTAATGAGCTCACACTGAATTGGCTATTAGAAGGCAAACCCCAGTAAGAAGGAATAGGCCCCTGGGGCATTCTCTGGAGGTTGTATTGTGTCTCTGTCTCAGGGTCTCCTTCCTAGCCATCCAGAGGTCAACAGCTTGGTCTGCTATGCTTTCTAGACTGCTGTGGTGTTCTGCTTCATCACAGCCAGGAATAACAGTGCCAGATGGCCATGCACTGAAACCTGTGAATCCAGGAGTTAAAATAAATCCTTTATCCCTTAAGTTGTTTCTGTCAGGCATTTATCAAGTGTTATCTAACACTTCAGAGTTACCCAATAATGCATTTACTTGGTGAGAAAAAAACTGGAAAAAGACATCAAGGTACTTTGTTGGGATTTCTGTGTAAGTTAATTAAAAAAAAAAAAGTTCAATGGAGGCATAGACATATATATGACTTTATATCAGAGTACAAGATATTTAAAACACAAAATTCCCCAAAGTCATCTCTGGGATGACTCTTGCACAGTTATGGCCTCATTTAGAACTTGGGAGCCATATCAGTTTCTACAGCAGTGAGAAAAATGTGCTTGGACACCATCTTCTTGGAGATATGGTAATCATGTGGCCAACTGTTTAGGCAAGGTTAATTTCTGCCAGTGAGCCATGAGGGTTTGGTTTCTAGCTGCAGACAGCACAGGAAGAGGGCGTCAGCTTTCTGTTCTGAGAGAAAGGTGGACAGGAGTGGTCTGTAAACAAGGAAGTGGCTGATAGAGGTACAAGAATTGTACAGTGAGAGAAGCCAAGAGTTAGAAGATGAAAACCAGAAGCTTTAGTACTCCTGGGAGGGAGCAATGAGTGGCCACAGCCTGAAAGATACTGTTTGTTTAAGCGCTTTGGTTTAACCTTCTCTATAAACCCCACTGTTTTTTGTTTTGTTTTGTTTTGTTTTTTTCTGGGAGCATTTGAAATGGCATAGGGAACATTGAATTCTGCTAGGTAATGCCTCCTCAGCCAGCAGGTATGGGAACTAAAGCTTTACCTATTATTTCAGATTAGTGTTTAGAAACCGCTTCATGCCCCCTTGAATGGTCTTTTGTCCGTTTCTCCTCCATCTCCACAGACTAGATGGAACTTCTTTTTCTTTGTAGAGTATCATTCGTTTTATGGATCCGTCATTGATTTTGGCATTGTGTCCAAGGCATCGGAGCAAATGGAGTCCTACCCTAGAATTCCAATCATGTTGGTCTTAGGTAGACAAGTGACAGGACTTATAACTTATAATAATATTTCTAGTGGAAACTCACCTAGTTCATCATACTTTTTAGGGAACATTAATCGTTATAATGGAGAAAGATCGAAATAGACCAATCTATGACAAGAACCTTAGCAATTTCCAAGATTAAAAGTCTATGTCATCTTAGTATATTTTATTACTTTCCTGGCTTTATCTGTTTCAGAAGATATACCAAAGTCTGTCTTGGAAGTCTGAGATGATCTCTGGGGAAATTCCTAGAAAAACAATAACAACAAACCAATTCACAAGGCACATGTGGAATTAGCTTCCAAGCTTGTGGCAAATGACTTAGCTATACCAACTAGACCCTCTGAGACTGGCATGGCATGTTCTGATCAAAGATCATATTGTACTGACCTGAAAACCCAGCACTGAGCCACCATCCTCCACACTGCAGCCTGTGGATCCCTGGGCCATCTGCTACCTGCAGTGTGGGGAAGCCAAAGTGCATATTACAACCTAAGGGTTGTAGCTTCTAACAGCATGTGACTGCTCCCGTTTACCCAACTCTTGTAGAAAGGATTGTACCTAAATGATGACTTCAATTTTTGTCCCAAAACTCTGTAACTGATTTCATGTCTTTTATAACATATTAAAGTTACTTTTCAATTTTTTCATATATAGTTTGATCATATTCTTCTCCCTCCCCCAAACTCTCAAACATTCCCACCTCCCTACCCACTAAACTTCAAATTCTTTCTTTTTCAAAAATATTCAAGAAAACAAACCAAAAGAAAAAAGACACATAGAGTCCATTTTGGATTGGACATTTACTCCCGAGCATAAGGCCTGCCCTGAAGTGGGTTGATATCTCCAGTCACTCCATTTATATTTTCTTTTCCAGCAGGTATAAATTACAAATAGGTTCTTAGGGATGAGATATTGTATTCATTTCCTCTTCTCTATGCTGAGATTTTTGTCTAGCTTGAATTTATTCAGGTCTTGTGCATGCTGCCACAGTCTCTGTGAGTTCATATATACATTATCCTTGTTGTGTCTAAAAGATGCTGTTTCCTTGGACTTGTTCAACAACTATGGCTACTATTATCTTCCTGCCTCTTCTTCTTCACAGCTCACTAAGATTTGAGAAAAGAATATGATAAAGACATTTAACTAGGCAGAGTGCTCCAAAGTCTCTTACTCTATGCATGTTGTTCAATTGTAGTTCTATGCTTTAGTTATCATCTACTGCACGAATAAGCTTCTCTGATGAAAGCAGAGTGATACACTGCTCTATGGGTAGAGTAACATGTCCTTAAGATGGTGGAAGATATAGTAGAGAATAGATTTGAATTCACATGCACAGGGAAGGCCTTTCTGAACAGGAAAATGACAGCACAGGCATTAAGACAAACAATTAAAAACTGGGACATTATGGGGGCTCACAGAGACTGAACCATTGAGCAAAGAGCATGCATGAGCTGGCCATAGCTCCATACACATATGTAACAGATGTGTAGCTTGGCCATCATGTTGGTCCCCTAACAATGGGAGTAAGAGCTGTCTCTGGCTTTGTTGCCTATCTTTGCACCATTTTTCCCTAGCTAGGATGCCTTGTCTTGCCTCAGTAGGAGGATATGCCAAGGTGGGTTGGTACCCATGGGGGCATCTCCCGCTTTTGAGGAAAAGAGGAGGGCAAAATAGGTGGAGGGAGTATAAGGGTGGGACTAGGAGGAGATGAAGGAGGGGGCTGCGATCAAGCTGTAATGTCATCAAATAAATACATTCATGGAGAAAAAAATAGACACCATGAAGCTTAAAAGTTTCTGTATGACTAAGGATGCTAGCATTTGAGCAAAGCAGCAACCTACAGAATAGAAAAACGCCTTCACCAATTGTAGATACTAACTGAAGAAAAGTTGGTGCCTAAAATATATAAAACATGGAAAAAAAGAAAGTGAACAACAAAACAACAAATATCCAGTTTAAGGTACGGGGTGACTATTTAGCCTTGGGTAACCAATTGGCATACATGTCCTCAGGAAGATTGACTTTGCTTGCTCTTGGCATTGCTTAGTTGCCCGTAGTTCTCTTTGTGTGATTGTGGAGTCCTGGTTTTCCCCAGTTGGTTGAGCAGGTTGTGTTTATTTAGGAATATATATATATATATATATATATATATATATATATATATATATATATGTAGATATAGATAGACACACATATGCATGTAACAAAAATTAATGGAAAAGGGGGCATAAATTTGAGAGAGTAAAAAAAGATAAATATGGGAAGACTTGTCAGAAGGAAAAGAAAGAGGGAATGATGTAATTACATTATAATTCCAAAAAACAAAATAAATATTTAAAAATGGGCTATAGAACAAAACAATTCTGAGAAGATGAAATATAAATAGCTGAAGAACAGTTTTAAAAGTGTTCAACATTTTTAAGCATCAGGGAAGGACAAATTAAAATTACTTTGGAACTTCACTTTTTCCCAGTTAGAATGGCTTCAAATAATGAGACAAATGGCAGTGGATGCTGCCAAGGATTTAAGGAAAGGAGAATAATTACTCATTGGTGGTGGGAGTGCAAATTGGGGCAGCCACTGTAGAAATAATGTGGAGATTATATCTCCACACTAAAAAAGAAGGCGGAGAAGCTGGGCAGTGGTGGTGCACATCTTTAATCCCAGCACTTGGAAGGCAGAGGCAGGACGATCTCTGTGATTTTGAGGCCAGACTTGTCTACAGAGAGAGTTCCTGGACAGGTGGAGAGCTGTTACACAGAGAAACCTGTCTTGAAAAACCAAACCAAACCAAACCAAACCAAACCAAACCAAAACAAAACAAAACAAAAACACAGAAAACAAAATCAAAACAATAAATAAATAAATAAATAAATAAAGACGAGCATGGTGGCACACACCTTTAATCCCAGCATTCAGGAGGCAGAGGCAGGCTGATCTCTGTGAGTTTCAGGCCTGCCTAGTCTACAAAGCGAGTTCAGGACAGCCAAGATAACAAAAGAAACTCTGTCTCCTGTCTCAAAACAAACAAACAAACAAAAAACAAAAACAAAACAAACCAACAACAACTATGTTTATTAGCAGTGTACTCACAATAGTCAGACCCTGGAAATCACCTACAAGTCTATCAATGATGAAGGGATAATGAAAGTATGGTACATTTACAGAATGAAATACTATTCAGTTGTCAAGGAAATTGAAATTATGAAATTTCAGGATAAGTAGAGTTAGAAATAATCTTGCTAAGTGGGATAGCTCGGACATAAAAAAAAGAAGCATGTATATTTTCTCTTATATGTAGATTTATCTTTTAACCTTTAGGTTTTTGTATTTCATTTAGAATATCCACAAATGTTAGGTAACTACTGAGGGACCATGTTGGGAAGTAAATGTTGCAAAGAAGGGGAAATAGAAGAGAGTGTTAAAAGATTTAGAGGAAGCTACAATAAGTGGATTAACTGAGGAGGACAGGGTAAAATTGGGAATATGGGTAGTGATAACTAACAAAAGGCCTTTTAAATGGCCATATGAAAATCTACCACAGTTTAAGCTCCCTAAAATATATATCTGCATAACAGGAATTTAAATGGATTGAATTAATGTCTTTTGAAGAAATATCTTTTAGTTCCTCTGTTCCTATGTGGCAATGCCTTTCCTTTAATACTTGCTTGTATCTTGTCCAATGGGTATCAGCATATTTTCTGAGTCATTTTCCTCTTTGTATTAACATAGACCTACCTGCCTATGGTAGCCTCAACTGACACAGAGCATATCAGGAAAAGTCCTTATTTTGATTAAGCATTTCCTTTCGATTAAGTCAGTGTTTATCTGAAAAGCTCACAAAACTTTCGCAATTCTTTACAAAATAGATAAGGCAAGATTCTTAAAAAGGTTGAATAATCTCTTCATTTAAATTTACTATCAGGTAGCCAGGTGGTGGCCAACTCCTTTAATCCCAGCACTCAGGAGGCAGAGGCAGGTGGATCTCTGAGTTTGAGGCCGGCCTGGTCTACAGAGTTAGTCCAGGACAGCCAAGGCTACACAGAGAAACCCTGTCTCGAAAAACAAAAAACAAAAACAAAACAAAACATAAGACAAAAAATGCAAAAACAAAAACAAAAACCATAAATTTACTTCCAGGTAACATTTTTTTCTTTTCCATGTCAAAAACCAAAGAAAACATTAGAAATGATTTGATCTTGTAGTTATACTTAGAGATAATACATTTAGTTGATTTTATACCTTTATTTTTATACATTTATTTTTGTATATAATGAGAGGAAATATTTTGTTATAACCTAAAGCTTTTAGTTCATATTATATACTAACATATAGATATCAAATTTTGATAGAAAACTGGTTTACATAATTTAATTCAATGGACCTCCTTTTTCCATGTTGAAGAGGATGTAACAGCTAATGTCTATGTCACATTCCATCTTGAAAATGTTATAATTTAATGTGCCTTTCATTTATTAAATAATTATAACCATCTTATCAGCCAGACACTATGAATTCTAGAGATAGTACCTTTAACAGTAGCCTAATTTGAGCTTTTAGAACTAATTCATTTTATACTAAGGTCTTATTTATATGATGGCTCTAAGGAATAGCACTATATTTGAACACTATATTTATTTTATCGATCCAGTATCTTTACTTTCCAGTAAAGTCACACTAGGTTACAGATTCTTGAGAAAAGATGTTGGGAATAGAAATAAAGTGAATACTTACTGTAGAGAGTCACAACATTTTAGAGCAGGAAAAGGAATCTTGTTCAGGCTTACTAGCATGAAAAATGTTAAAAAAAAAAAAAAAAAGAAGACAATAAATGTGAACTTGGGTCATGAATTGAAAGATTCGATTCGAAAACTTTCTAGCATATGGAAATATTTGAGGATTAAGTAATAAAAGTGAATCAATTTTTAAGGTGAAAATGATTTCAATTATTTCTGCCAGATGACATGTGGAGAAATATATAAGAAAACAAAAAACAATTTTGGAAATTATGTAGATCTATATTGTTCAACTTATATTCTGTGAATATTAAGTCTACATAAACTCTTCAGACAACAATGGGCATTGTTCTCACATAAACTTGGGAAACATTTCTTTGACTCTAGTTAAGATCTGTTCTATCTGAAACACATTACGGAGCGTGGCATTTTCATGTGTGGTATGTATGGTCAATCTAGGAGGTCAATTTAGGTAACTTAAGGCTCACTTTCTCTTTTACTATTTTAACAGCTTCCTAATTATGTCTCACATTCTCTTTTTACAAACTCTTCCCATAAACATTTAAAGTATAATTTCAATGATGCCTTTTCATTCCATATCCTCACTAGCTTCTTCCTTAAGGCAAAATAAAAATACTCTTAATGGCCGCTCAAGACCAGCTCCAGGAACAGCGAAGAGGAGAGACGAGAGGTGGATCCAAGGCAAAGAGAATTGAGCAGGCAGTGAATGACTGGTTAAGGGAAAACAACTAGCTAGAGGAACCAATTGTTGAGAAGAGGTAGAGGAATGAAGGAAAAAGAAAACTCGGAGACTCAGGCATATGTGGTACAAGCTGAAGGTCTTAAAGGCCAGGAGACCTTTTCTTCTGGTTCTCTGTCTCACTTGCTGTCTGTCTGACTCCTTGCTCCTTGCTCAGTTACTTGCTTTCTGTCTTACTATATAACTATCTTCTTGCTGTTGCCCATCTAACTCCTTCTTTGTTGCTGCTCATCTTTCTAATATTCTTGATTGCTGATCCTCATCTATCCATTTCTCTTGCTGTTCTCCATCTCACTCTTGCTTACTCTCTCATGTTTGTTACTTGCTTGCCCCTCTCCTTGGGCCAACGCCAGTATTTTATTCAAATTAAGTTCAAATTTTTTTCTTTACAGATTACATCATGATTTTTCCCCATCTTTACAAACACTAGGGATATCAGCAGAGTAACAAGGAAATACAAAAAGTTCTATAACCTACCACAAAGCATGCAACAAAAATCAATTAATTTACAAACAGTGGTCAGCATAATCTGCTAGTTCTCTTTTAAACAATACATGGGAAAGTTTAATCATAAATGTCCCTGAGCTAAAGCCAATGTGTTTAAAAGATGGTCCTATCAACATAGCTCTAGCTAGACATTTTCTAAAGAAAAAAACTTGACTGACTTCCAGTCCCAGACCAACAGGTATGCTATCCAAGCAGAGGCTAACTGCCAAGGTGTCCTCTATTGTAAAATATCTGTAAAGCATGTTCAAGCCCACCTTTTATCAAAGCAGATTATAAAGAAACGTTTCTATAGGTAACAGTATCTAGCCAGGTACTGTTACGTCTAAGTTTTACCTTTCTCTCATGCAGTTTCTGCTTGGGTGCTCATAGTCAGAGCAAAAAACTATAGTTATCTATAGCCTTTGGCCAGATGCCCTCTTTCAACATTCTCTGTGGGAAAAAGCTTTCTTTGTATGATTTTCCTTAGGTCTGAGAAATAAAGAGAAAAAAAAACAGTTTTAGGAGAAATAGCAGATTTCTAAACATCACCTGAACCATACATAATATTTAGGGGCAGTGGTGATCAGCTTGAGATCTTTGGAACTTTGTTAAGCAAAGCCTCTATGACTTATCCTCATGTCTGCAGCACTTAATGTGATCTATAAGATCACATTTGACACATTGTTATTTTCTGTTTCCACAATTATTTTTAGTTTTTGATCAAACACATTCAACATAATAAATGCATAGTGAAAATAGAACAATTTAACATTTATAATTTTTATAGGGGAATTGAGTCCATTGATATTGAAGGATATTAATGACAAATGATTGTTAATTTCTTTTATTCTGATGGTGGTGGTGGCAGCAGTTGTGTGTGCGTATGTGTGCGTGTGTTTGTGTGTGTATGATTTCCTTTTTTTTTTTTTTGGTTTTGCTAGTGTGAGATTATTAATTTCCTGGGTTTTCATGGGTGTAGTTAGCCTACATGGATAGAAGAGTTTCTTCTAGTACCTTATGTGGGGCTGAAAATGTGGAAGGATATTGTGTAAATTTTACTATGTCATGAAATATCTTGTGTATTTGTTTAACTGGATGTTGGCATGTAGAAGAATGCAAATGCATTCATATCTATCACTATACCTAAAACTAGTGCAGTGGAAACTCTATAGAATCTACAAGAATGGCACTAGCAAAGCCTCCTAGACACGGGATATATGGAGCCTGTACTTAAAATCTTCTGTAACCAGGGTAAGAGTTTGGTTGATGTCCCTGTGAGGCCTGCTCTGCTCTGAGGGGAGGAAGAGTGGGGTTAGGTCCTAGGGGAGATGGAAGTTTATCAGGAGAGCCTAGGAGATGGGAGGGGGGATCTTCATTCTGGGTATTTTATATGAGAGAAGACTAAATTAGAAACATAAAACCAAAACAAACATAAAAGTAACATAAAGATAAAATAGCATACTTTGCTAACCTTTGAGGTTCATATGATACAATATATCTATTTATCATATATATCATATAAATGTCATATATGTGCATGCATGTGTGTGTATGTGTGTGTGTGTGTGTGAGAGAGAGAGAGAGAGAGAGAGAGAGAGAGAGAGAGAGAGAGAGAGAGAGAGAGAGAGAGGGAGAGAGGGAGTTGGACATGTACCTCAGAGGGGATCAAATGTCAGGGGATTATCTCAGTTCACAGTCATTTACTTCTACTTTGTTGGAGAGTGAAGGTCTCTTGTTTACCTCAGTGTAAACCAGGCTGACTCAAGAGTTTCTGGGGATTCAAATGTCTTTGCCTCTCATCTTAATGTAATGTTTCCTTTCTTTCTCTTTCTCTCTCTTTCTTTCATTCTTTTAACCAGTAACACTGGGATTATACAGAGATGCTACCATCCCTACCTCTATTGGGTTTAGGGGATTGAAATTTAAGTATTAAAATTTTTGTCACAAGCAGTTTGCCCAGTGATCCAGTTCCACATCACATTTTAGAATATTTCTATCACCCTGAAAAATTATCTTTGGACCTATCCCAAAAAAACCTGGAAGCCACACCCAAGCACTTCTTTTTTGCCATTAGTTTGGTTTTATGTTTTTAAGTTCCAGAGGATAACTATTTAGTTGTGGAGGTTCAGGGTTCAACCCACTGTTGCTCCCTCTGAATGGTAAAGTTCTCTGTATAAGTAGAGAAGTCTGAAAGCACATGTCCAGTTGTCTGTCCACTAGTTCTTAGAGTTTAGCAGAGAATCTGGTCACAGAAACAGTCAATCATTTATTGATGGAGTCATGTTCTGAAAAGCACATCATCAGGAGGTTTCACTGATGCTCAAATATTGTACAGTATATTTACACAAAGTAAGACAGATGCAATTATCAGTAGGTGATACAATTTCATGGAACGGCAGCTAGGTATATGAATCAGCACTAGCTAAAATGTTGCTAGGCAGCACATGAATCCAATAGTCATTACCTTAATACATTATAAAATTTCATCATTAATATTTCTTTTGTAGTAAACACATACAAAATGGACAATGGTTCCATACAGTAAGAAAAAGGAAACACTTTCAAAATCTAACCGGATGGACATATGACATAAATGAGATAGTTTTGAAGAGGACACAATGATTATTCTAACATTCCTTTGAAACCTAAAGAACTTTGTATTGTCAACTAGCTTATAGTTATTTTTTCTTTTATTGGAAATCTTTTTTTAATACAGTATCATCTGATCATAGTATCTCTTTCTCCAAATCCTCCCAGACCATTTCGACCATCTCATCACCCTAAATTCCCACAGCTTCTTTTTTTATAAAAAAAATAAAAAGATAAAACAAAACTTATAAATAAGAATGGGAAAAGACAAACAAGAGGAGAAGAGCCCGAGATGATACTCAAAGGAGCAGAAACCCACTCATTAGTTCAGTCAGGAATCCCACAAACTTCTAACTTGGAAGACATAATTATATATATATATATATATATATATATATATATATATATATGGCCTGAAGTATAAAAAGAGAAAAGAACAAATATAAATAAAATAAATAATAAGATAAACCTTATTTTTTTTAAAAAAAGGAAAAACCCTGAAATGACAGTATGAAAAAAGGAACCACCAAAAAATGCCATTGAGTTAGTTTTCTGTGGACCATCTACTGCTGGGCATCAGCCTGCTCTGAAGAGTAGTTTGTTTCCACAGTTACAGTCTCTTGGAGAAAACTAAATTTTCATTTACAAGTGCCTATCAAGTGAAAATTGCTTTTGGGTCCAGGATGGGGTGTGTATGTACTGCTTTCATCTCTAGGACTCCATCTAGTGCAGACCTGCACAGGCCCTGCACATGCTCCTCAGTCTCTGTGACTTCACGTGTGCATTGATGTTGCTGACTTAAGAGGTCTTGTTTTATTTATGTCCTCTGTCCCTCTGGCTCCTACATTCTTCCTGCTTCCTCTTCCAGGTGTTCCCTGGAGCTCTGAGAGGATGGATTTGATACAGACATGTCTGCATAATGCCTGGCTGTTGGTGTCTATATGCTTCCGTCTGTTGCAGGAGCAAGCTTCCCCAGTGATGGCTGAGCAAGGCGCTGATCTATGATTGTAATCAGAATGTCATCAAGAGCCATTTTATTGCTACTTTAAAAAAAGAACAGTGTACCTTGGTTTTACTCTAGGTCTCTGGGCTATCTAGTTTCAGCTTCTTGGTTACTCAAGCAGTATCTGGTATAAGTTACATCTCATTTGGAGTGGGCCTTAAATCAAGTCATGTAGTGCTTGGGTACTCCTACAAGTTTGTACCCCATTCTTAAGCAGGGCACCATTGCCAAGGAAATGGTCTGTGGTTGTGTTGGTGTTTATGATTCACCTTCGGTGGAATGCAGAGTACCTTCCTGTATCAAAGTTCCTAGCACATAGGGGTGAGTGTCCTGTGCAGGCACCAGCTCAACTTCTCTGTGTTCAGTACGTTGTGTAGGTATTGTCTTCAGCAAGGGGGCTTTCCTGTCAGTTTTTGGCAGCAGCCTGCACTGTTTGGGGGTTCAAGTATGACCACTTTTGTCAATAACTACATGAGATATAATGCAATCTTTTGTACTGGGAGATTCATTTGATGACAAGAGATAGCCAGCTGGAACTCTGTTTCCCCCTTTAGATTTGGTGACTTCATTTAATCTTCTTTATATATGTATATATTGTTTTATGTTGAGGTATTTGGTCCATTTGAAGTTGAATTGTGTGCAGTCTGTAAGTATGGATCTATTTGGATTCTTCTACATGCAGCAGACCAATTTGACCAGTGCTGTTTGTTGAGATATATTTAAGATCAGGTATTCATAGGTGTGGAATTATATCTAGATCTTCTACTTAAATCTATTGATAAAATGTCTATTTTGTGCCAATACCATGATGTTTTATTACTATAGTTCTATAATACAACTTTAAATTGAAGGTAGTGATTTCTCCCACACTTCTTTTTTTTGTTCAGGATTGTTTCAGCTATCCTGAGTATTTTGTGTTTCAATATGAAGCTGATATCAATAGTAATATCTCATGGAAAAAGTTTTGACATCTTACAGATAAATATTTTGTAGTTGTGGAGTACCTGGCATCAGGCCTTGATTTTCCCTGAGTGAAAAGGCTCTAAATTTATCTAGTTACTGAACTGTTATATAAGAGCAGAAGTGAGAAAAAAGAAGGAATGGTTTCTGAGCTTTCCCAGTGCCTGTTATCTATCATTATGTATCTATTATTTAGAATTTTAAAAATTTATAACTGATAAATTTTCTTGATGACTGTGCTGATAAAATCACAATACAGAATCTATTCTTTCAGAGATGCATAGAATTAAGATTTTCCTGTAATGAAATATAGCCATTATTTTAGAAATTCTGTTAGAAGTAATCATAAATCTTGAAGGGCACAGTTAGGGTAGCTTGTAAATCAACATGATTATACTCTAGAGAGAGAAAGAAGATTTTGTAATCTGAGATTTTAGATTAAACTTTACAATTAATTAAAAATTAAGCTGAGTATGATGGTGTTTGTCTGTAATCTCAGGATTTATGAAGTTGAGGAAGATAATTGTGAGTTGGAGGAAATTTTGGTCTATATAGGGAATTCTAGGTCATCTTGAGCTACTCAGAAAAACACTGCCTTAAAATAAAACCAAATACAGTAAATAATAAATAAGTAAATAAATAAATAAATAAAGAAAGAAAGAAAGAAAGAAAGAAAGAAAGAAAGAAAGAAAGAAAAGGGCCACAGATTCTGTCCTCAGCACAGTAGCCCCCAACCCAAAGCCAAAAAACATTTCTTTTTGAAAGAATTTTTATATATTTTTATTTTTATATTATATAAATATGATATAATGAAATATAACATAGTATAGTATAGTCTAGGATAGCATAGTATAGCGTAGCATAGCATAGCACAGCATAGCACAACATAGCATAGCATAGCGTAGCAGAACTGGACACAGTTTTACGGTTAATTATAGGCTGGAGAAGTGGTTCAGTGGTTGCAAGTGCTGGATGCTCTGCTCTTGAGCTGATTCTTAGCAACTGCATGGTGGCTTGCAAATAATTGGAAAATACAAAGAAACAAATGTAAGTTGAAAATGTATTATTTTAATGACTTGTATTATTGTTAAATTAAATTAAATTTATTTTTTAAAGATCTTTTTTGTACAATGCTCTATCTGCATGTATACCTTCAGGCCAGAAGAGGGTACCAGATCTCATAATAGATGGATGTGAGCCACTATGTGGTTGCTGGGAAGTGAACTCAGGACCTTTGGGAGAACAGCCAGTGCTCTTAACTTCTGAGCCACCTCTCCAGAATTAAGCGTAGATTGTTAAATTCAAAATTGAGATATTTATGTGAAATCTTCCTTGAGAAGAAAAGTGTACATTTTAGTTATCATTTACACTATAATATTTAACTGGGTGTCTGTTGCAATGTGGTGTCATTGAATATGTTGCTCATTATAATCTTCTTAATCAATTTTGCAGCTTCCAAGTTTTCTACAAATTGCATACATTTCTAAATTAATTTTGGTTATTGGAAAGAAATTAGCTACAGTATGAGCTCATCACCTGATTTATGTTTTAATTATCTTTTTCTTTTCTCTTTTTAAAACTCATGATGTTTCCACTGACATTTTGGCCTTGTTTTGCCCTTGGAGGCTGTGTGTGATGGCCAGACTTGATTGTCAAATAGATAGAAGTGTAAATTAACTAAAATAAAAACAACTGGGTGTGCTTGTGAAGGATTATTTTTTTCTTAAATAAATAATTTGAAATGGGTGCCCCTTTTTTTATCCACATCTTTTGAAGTGGGAAGATAAGACCCTTAATCTGGGCCACAACCCCTGGTGTCAGCCTATCCACGGACATGCAAAAAGGAAGCTCTCTTTTTTTCTAGTTGCCTTCCTCCTCCCTAGAAGTTCATGCTGCCACTGGTATTAGGGTCTAATTCTTCAGGTATATACTGAATACCAGCTGAGATATCCAGCTTTTAAGACCAAACAACTGGATTCTTGCATTTTTTTTTTGTACTAGCTGGACCACAGCCTGTAAGGCACTATAATCAATCCATTTTCTATCAATCTATGGATCATCTAAATATCTATGTATCTAAACATAGATCTAAACATCTATCTATCTACCTAATATCTATCTTTCTTTTTCTCCATCTATCATCTATCTATCATCATCTATCATCTATACTGCTACCTACCTACCTACCTATCTATAGAGAGATTCATTTTATTAATTCTGTTCTTCAGGAGAACCCTGACTAAAACAGATGGCTTGTTTAATGAGTGTCTTCAAATCAGGTTAAGAGGAAAGGGCAGAAACATTTTTGGCTAATTTCTTACAAACAAAATCATATATGAATACTAAAAATAGTTAGGCAAAGACTTATGTTGCCAAATGGCTTTTTTTTTTAAGTTCTAAAGGGAACTCAAATTCTGTAATTAAGACGTTTATATTGATAAAATTAACTAGAGTACAAGTGATTCATGAAAATTTACTCAGGCTCATTCAAAAGTTAGCCATGTGTTCAAGGTAAATATTTTTATTTAGAAACATTTTCTTATGAAACATACACACAAATACAAGTCAATTCAAATTCTATTTGAAGACAATGACATCATTTTTATTCAATCTCTTTTACTTGATGTGAACTCCATGTTTTTCAAAATGTTGGAGTCCCATGTGAATGCTATTTTAAAGCTGTTATATGCAATGTTCTAAATTGCCATTACATCTAAAACAAAACAAAAAACAAAACAACAACAATAAAAAACAAAGCAAGGACAATACAGGCGGTAAACTTTAAACCCCTACCCAGATCTAGCCAATGGACAGGACAGTCTCCACACTTGAGTGGAGAGTGGGATATGACTTTCTCATGTACTCTGGTGCCTCACATATGACCATGTCCCCTGGAGGGGGAGACCTAGTGGCACTCAGAGGAAGGACAGCAGGTCACCAAGAAGAGACTTGATACCCTATGAGCATATACAGGGGGAGGTAATCCCTCTTAGGAACAGTCACAGGGGAGGGGAATAAGGGGAAAATGGGAGGGAGGGGAGAATGGGAAGATACAAGGGATGGGATAACCATAGAGATGTAACAAGAATAAATTAATAAAATAAATTAAAAAAAAACAAAGCAAAGATTAAAAGAGCATTAGCTTAAACTAAAACCTTTATTCTATGGTGACAGATATGTTGATATTGTAGAGAGAAATGAATAACACTGCCTTAGCCAGATATTAAGAAAGGCATATAATTATTAATATCAATGTACTCATAATATTGCAGTAACTCCAATGCAAACTTATTTATGCCATATGCAATGTGAGAAATTTCTCTGTTCAGATAGATAGTGGCAGTGTAAGCAGTGGAAAAATATTATTTAGCATTGGACAGCAATGAACGCTCCTTTATATGATAAAAACATGTATTTGGCTACATCCTAACTATTACTGTCTGTATCCATTATTTTGAAAATTTCCCTTAAGTTAGGCCCTGCATACCTCCTTGTTTCAACTTCTGCATTATGGAGAAAGTGAAGTAGAACAGTATTATTCTGGAATCAATTTTCAATCGTAGTATCCTCATGGACAGAAGCCACACTTTTCTGTGTGCTGGAGTGGGTGTGGCTTTATTGGAGAAAGTGTGTCACTGTGGGAGCCGGCTTTGAGACTTCCTGTAGCTCATGCTCTACCCAGTATGGACAACAGCCTCCTCCTTGCTGCCTGTGAATGGAGATGTAGAACCAGGGGCTCCTTCTCCAGCACCACACTTACCTACGTGCAGCCATACTCCTCACCATGATAATACAGACTAATCTTCTGAAATGTTAAACCAACACCAATTAAATGATTTCCTTTGTAACAGTTGCTATTGTAATAGTGTCACTGTCTATGGGCCGAGCATTCAAACACACGAGTCTATAGTGGCCATACCTATTCAAGCCACTACACCGTACATCTCCAGAGAGTAGCCAAGGATAAAATCAATGGGTTGTATGTTCTAAGGGTCTTTTCGACATCTTTGTTAAACTTAATATAAGGCTTTTCATGTCTTATGTTGGGATTTTGCTTGATGGTCTTTGGCTTGGTGGCTGAACTATTTATTTGAAGCATCCCAATATTTAGTGAGAATAGACTTGGAGAATTTGTGTGGTCTATTTAGTTCTCAACAATGATTGTTTTTGTTATAAATGGTTATAAATTTATTAACTGGTATTTAGGTAATGTAAATATAAAATGTCTATCTTTTAGGTTTCCCTTTCTGCTTTTCATATGATATTTATTCATCTTCCTTTTTTTTTTAAAAAAAGCTTACTTCTATATTAATAAAATTGACTGTACAATTCAAAGATTTTGAGGGAAAAAGTTTGCCCTCTTAAACACAGTTGTCTCTTCTCTAACTTTAGAAGAATTGAAGGATTCTAGGTGGTCACTTGTTTGTTCTATACAAAACTGAGAAGACGGCCTATGCTTTCCATCCCTTTTTTCATTTTCAGTAACATGGGTTTAACACTGACTTTTCTAAATGTGATCCTAAGCATTATCTGATGCACTTCATTTAAATTATAAATAAAATCATATTACATATAGCTGGTTTACTGGCATGGAATTACAGTAGTAAAGTGAAGGCAGTCAGAACTTAGCTCTTAAGAAAGTTTAGGACCAATAAGAGCTGTGGAGATTTAGTTTGTATCTTCAACAAAGTATTGTTGTATGAGAGCATTATTATTTGCACTTTATTATTTCTGCTAATGGTATTAGGGAAATCAAGGAAATCATATTTGAGTTTTTGCTTCTCTATTATCTTAATGATGTGCCTATTTTCTATTGATCTTATGGAAAAATCTAACCTTCTTACATTGTTTATATTATTTCTAAAAATATCACCAAAAATAAAAACAATACCATAGATAGTCTGGTTATTATATATCCTATGGTTAGGATAATGAAAATCTGTGACTTCACATGACATGTTCCAGGCTTCAGTGACAAGATTAAAGTTCCTTGGAGATGTATATAGCACAACATATTTTGAGAGTTGTAAAACTTGTAAAATTGTAAAAAATGAGATTAGGGAGTGGTGCTCAACCTGTGGGTCATGCCCTCCACAGGGGTCGCGTATCAGATATCGTGTATATTGGCATTATATTGCAACTCATAACAGTAGAAAATTACAGTTATAAAGCAGCAACAAAATGATTTGTGGTTGATGGTCACCACAACATGAGGAACTTCATTAAAAGGTCACAGTATTAGGAAGGTTGAGAACCAATGAGGTTCAGTCTCACACAGATAAACGGTATAATAAGGAAATTATAGACAAAAAAAGTGGTCTTCTTCGGGAATGAGCCAGATTCTCAGCAACTGTGTAGTTTTTAAATACATATAAACTTTAGCATGCTACCAGATATATGTTCAAAAAGTAGTCTATAATCAGCAAGAATTAGAACTCTAGAAAATAAAAATAATCTTTTAAGTAAGCAGCAGTTCTGTGTGGGGAAATTTTTTTCCTTGTTAAGAAAAATTGTATCCGAAAAAGTCCTACTTAGGTAACTATTATTTTAACCACTGCAACTGTGATAATACACAAACATTACAGAAGAATCCAGCCATTATTATGCATTCATTTTGAATTGCAGTGATTATAGATATTACAATCCAAGAATAAACTAAGGACCTGAAAGTATATATTCAGACAACATGCTGACAGGACACATCCCTGGGCGCTTCTGCAATCTAACGGAGTCTATGGGAAAAATGTGCACTTGATCTTCTCAACTGATTAAAACCCCAAGTGATTTCAAGAATCACGTGACTGAATGTCCAGGCAATGGAAACAATGGGAAGTTATGACTGGAACTTGTGATCCCCTGTCGCATTTACTTTACAATGATTGCTTGATTCTCTTGATTGTGGTAAAAGATTGTTATATGTCTTTGAATTATACACTTGTATGCTTTTTATTGAATGTGAATTATACCCTGTAAAGTGTGTTGAACAAAGCATTTGCAGAAGTTGAAATTTGACACTATATTGATGACAAATGCTTTGTTTTCTAAATTTTTTTTTTTTTACATTTGGTCTCCTAGCTTCCTCTACTTTAGTCAATCTGCATATAACTCTTTGGAAGTAAGGAACTGTACATATTTGTGCATCTGTGTGTTTGGCAGGGATTTGCATGCATGTTCATGTGTGTGCGTGGTGCTTAGAATTGACAATATATGTCATTCTCAATTGCTTCCTACTGGGTTTATTAACACAATGTCTCTTGTGAACACAGGGCTTGCCTATTCTTGCTAATTTAGGTAGCCAGCTTCCTCAACAGATGTCTCCATTGGTCTCCTGAATACTAGGATGACACATGGGCTGCATTTCTTCCCAGCTTTTAATTGGGTTCTGGGGGATCTGAACTCTGGAACGTTGGCTTTCATGGGAAGTGCCTTATTCATTAAGCAAAGTCTCTAGCCCAAAAGCAATAAATAAAATAACTGGTAAAATATTTACAAATTGTGTAACAAAACACCATGACAAGTATTTGCTGTCTACAAAGATTCTGGCATGTTGCATACAGTCCATGTGAGGAAATCGCCACTAGGTAGCCATTGCACCATCTCTTACTCATAAGTAGAGTTTTAGTGCTCATGTTCAAATCACTTGTGGTTTTCTCTACTTTTGTGTTAGCATTGGACTATATAGATTTGTTACAACTGGAGCGTCACTGGTGACAAGACAATTTACAACAAAACAAAACAAAACCCCAAGATGCAGTCGGTATATTAATTACTTTAATTTTTAACTTAAAGTTCCTTTAATTCTGGGAAATTAGCAAGAACTCAAGATTATGAAAAGACACAACCTTTCTAACTTCTGTTATTGGAAATCTGAAAGACAGCTGCCTCTGTATCCCTATACTCACACGTGCAGGGCTCCTTTAAGCGAAGATTCCTATATCCAATTCCAGTCCTTGCTAAGGAAACTAGCATTCTTAAGCAAAATCTAATCGATTTTTAGTGCCCTGATCACTAAGAATGGACATACAAATTTTTATTATTGCTAAAAGCTAAGACTACTTTAAAAATTAAATCCTATTAAGCTGAATAGAACAAAGAACCACATTGAAGGAGGCTTTCCATGGCCAATAGAGAGAAATGGGAGCTCACAATAGAGTTCCAATGAGAAGTCCACAAAATGACACTGATTCAAAACAAAGGAAATATAAAGGGAAAAAGGAAAATTAAATGTGCAGCGAGGTCATTGTGATGCTGACAAAGACAGTTTCAAAGACAGATCTTCATATTTTGTAATGGTAAGGAGGGATATAGATATATACAAATCCTCTATAAACACATGGACACTATTTCTTCACTTCAAAATTTAAGAATAATATATATGTACAGGGCTTTTTTGAATAGCAAGATTCAAAAGTGTCTTAAAGCAGAAAATAGAAATATGCTAGGCTCTTTTTTTTTTTTTTTTTTTTTTTTCCTATACTGCAGAGGAAAGTGCTTGTGTGTGAATGTGAAAGACAAAGTATACTTACTTTCTCTTAATTAAACATTTTCTATAATTAGTCTAGAGCATAACAGAACGCTATAGTATATTTGTGCTCACAAAACATTTGTAGAACATCACCATCTTTACCGAGTAGACTCATAGTCTACCTACTGATCACATTTGGTGTCCATATACATTAGCTAGTTAATGCTATGTTTTGGAATGATAGTTTAGTGAACTGTTACAAAGAGAAAACATGCTAGATTGTCCTCAGATGTTAATTTTCTAGCATATAAATGAATAATGGTTAAAAAACAATATAATACTGTACATAAACCTGAGAGAAAAAGATTTAATAAGATATTTTTATTTTTTAAGAATTTCAGACGGTGTATTTTGACGATATTAATTCAGCCTTTCCTCCTCCCAACTCCTCTAAGATCTGCCCCTTCTTCTACCCACTTTTACCTCAAATCCTTTCCTTTTAGTTTTTGGGAAGAGACTGCCTAGCAGAAGATATCTTGGCTCGCTCTCTCTGGCCTTACAATCTTTCTATCTTCTCCAATAAAAAAATTTAAGTCATGGGAAGAAATTGTGTAACTCTATAAGGACGATGAGATAGTTAGTATTCACTATTTTAAATGTAACGAAGATGATTTTATAGAAAATATGTGAACACTAAGGTTAAAATCCGATAGTTCAAAAGGACAATTCACTGTGAATTACTCAGAGCCATCCTGTCATCAAGTCAATCCCAGGGAGTGGCTTTATGCAACTCAAGACAAATCTCCTTTTGTTTTTAAATCAAACAAACTTGATTATTCTACAGTGCTTCTAAGAGAAATACCGAAAAACACACACCTCAAGGAGATACAGGACCAGTCTGGCTGGTGAATAAGTAAGAAATCAAGTTTATAAATGCACAAGCAGACATTAGTTACCAATCAATATTTCGCTGTGTAACTAAGAGAGTCATCTGTGAGCTCATGGTTTTGTGAAGCATTCTCTTTCTCAGCATGCTTTCCTATGAACATGTGGTCTCTGTAGTCCACCTATTCTAGTTTAATTTCACATTCTTCTGTCATGCCCTGGTAATATTCAGAAATGAGTGCAGAGTAGGCAGTGCTGGGGACTGCTTCATTTGCTCATGCCTTCAGTGTTAGAAAATCCTGCAAAGCGAAATCCCATTCAAAAGAAAAAATGACAATGAAACAGCATAATATAACAGGGTGTAGCAATGCTCATTGGCTTATACTGAAATTATAATCATTAGGAAGTTTCAATAAATGGCAATTGCCAAGCTTTGCTGTAATATCAAGGAAAAAAGTTCAGTTACTAAGAAAATCTAAATAGGAGATTCCCAGTGGCAGCATCCAGTATGTACCTCTCTAGGGAGCAAAGCATCAGAGGAGGAGGCTATGAAACCACCTGAACAGAACAAGCCAGGAGTTGGAGAAGATCAGAGCCAGCTCCCCTCACCTCTGTGGCTGGAAGTACCCCAGGTTTGGGAGTTACAGTCTTTGAGAAACCTGTACTCTTTCTAATACTCGAGCCAAATGCATGCCTGCTGGGGAACAGAGGATAGGCGAAGCTAAACTGGTGAGTGAACAGGCTGCTGGACTGAAAACACTGACTTTGGAGCTTCTCAGACTGAACAGGACAATCTAAGAGTTGGGGAGGATCAGAGCCAGCCCTCCTCACCCCCTACCCATCACCTCCCACAGCCAGACAGCCAGGCCTGGGCTTGGCCATGGGAACTGTTAACCACCTGCACTCTTTCCATGCTCATATACTAGAACTGAGTGCAGGCACCCCTCAAGGATCAGAGGATCAGATTCATGTATGAATGAATGAGCCGTCGGATCCAAAACATCGGATTCCATGCTTCTTAGACAGAAGGGGATAAACCGGAAGTTTGCTGCTTTCCCTTGGCCCTGGAGCCAAAAACTGTGAGCAGTCTCCACTCTCAACATAGGGGACCCTGAAGAAGAGCATTCTGGACTCTGAGCCACTGTTCTACTCTGCTGCTGATCCCCCTGAGGAGACCAAGTAGACAGTGGAACCCTGATGAATCTAGATTGCAGGGCTCAGGTGAATCTACGTTCAAGGAGGACAGGTTTGCTAGGCCTGTAAACCAAGCAGCTGCCTTCTGAAGAGGCTCACTCCCTTAGTCGTGTGCTTAGAAAAGCCAATCCCTCACAGCAGATAGCTAAAGGAAGCAGTAAGAACAAAATTAACAAAAACCAGGAAGTAAGGTTCCACCAGAAATCCACCATCTCTTCTCTCCTCCTGATCCTATCCTTCCTCCGTCTTCCCCTCTCCTTCCTCTATTCCTCAGAGAAGGGGAGCCCCCACCCTGACCACAGCTCATCAAGTTGCTTCAGCATTGAGTACCTCCTTTTCCCCTGTGGCCTGGTGAGGCAGCCTCACCAGAGTGGGAGTGATCCAAAAGCAGGCAACAGAGTACAAATCAGAGGCAGCCCCTGCTCCCCATACTAGGGGACCCTTCGAAAACCTGAGATGCCCACTGAGTACATCTGTGTAGGTGACTTTAATTCAGTCTTTGCATGGTCCTTTCTTGGTGCTGCAGTTCACACAGGCCCCTCTGGGCCCTGGTTAGTTGGCTCTCTTGGTCTTCTAGTGGAGCGCCTGTCACCTTCAGGTTCTTGTCTGTTTCTCAGTACAAACAACTGGACTTTGTAAGAAATATGTATGAAATACATGAATTAATACATATACAAGCATCAGCATCTCACTGACAGCATCATTGGCTTTAATAAATACCAACTATTATTGTCATAGTAACTAAATTCTGCTAAATTGTCACTAGTGTGATGCACAGTAGTAGTTTGACAAGCTTTGAACAGAAACAGATCGTGAGCTCCTCCATTATGAATTCCCACTAAACACGCAACCAGACCTTGTAAGATTTCATCCCAGGTTCTTGGTCAATTCCATATTTATTTTTGATGGCTACTTGTTTCAAAAATTGACTCAACACAACTATCAGCTTATTTGTTACCTACATAAACATAGTTGAGTGCTGCATCATTGCAGGCCTTGCCCAGGCTCAATGAGCTAAGACAGGTTGCTAGCATCATATTTCTGATCGACCCTAGTGATGACTTTCTTATATTTGGTTCATTGAGATGGTGCTTAATTATCCACAATTGATTATTAGCCACCATATTAAGTAATTTATATTAAGTTTCTTCTTTAATCCATATGAAAAGCTATATAATTGATTGTTATACCTTCTTCATTTTGAGAAAAAATGAACAAAGACCATACAGTGAGTAGTGACAGGTGGGCTGTTTAAGGCCAGGCATTTGCATCTGAGAGTCTTAAGTCTTGTTAGCATTAAGCAAAAAGTGTTGAAATGCTTATATAATCTACAAATGTATTTGCAATCCTGATACTGTGATTTAAGACTACAGTCTTTGGAATAATATAAAGTGATGATTGCATCCTCTACCTGTCGGGTTAGTATTTGAACCTAGAGGGGAGCTCTTCAACCCTGTTTACGTCTTTTGCTACTATGAAAACAAAATATAGATGTACTATAAAGGTGGAGACCTTTAAGGGTAATGAGGGAACTGAAACAAATAACCTACAAATAATTCATGTTTTATCATATAAATTGTATCATGTAACATCTCACCTCATCAATCACATTATGTCTTGTTAGTTACCAGGGTGCTAACAGTGTCCTTTAGAAGAAACACCCAATTCTTTGCACAATGTCAAAAGATGTGGTTCTCTTAACGGTGGATGATAAGACATATTAGATGGTTTTACAAAGAAGTATAATACTGATAGTCTGATAGTCACTTAGAAGATGCCTTTTAAAGAACATTCATTCTAGTATAGAAGCAAAGTCCCCACAGCCCTGCACAGATGCAGATGTGCATTTTAACCACAATGAACTGAGAGGCTATTGCTCTGGCCCCATTACATCACCCAGCAGTTGGCTGATCATTTAAAGAATTTCCTTTCTAATGATCATTGTCATTAAGGTAATTTGCTTGATTGGCAGTTTACTCTTTCTTATTACTGGGTCCCTTGTTAATGAATGTTTCCCATCTGGACAAATATGTTATAAATGAAACATCTCTTTTAGAGTAACAATACCTACGTTTGTTTATATAGGAATTACTTAGGAAATAAAACGATTTAAAAAAATTGTAAACCACCCTTGATAATTTTATGTTTGAAATTTAAAACTATTTCTTATTTCTGTATTCTTTAGAAGGGGGAATATTAGTAAATTTATATTAGAATGAAACGACTTAGTAACTAGCATTCCTATCCTATTCCAGTCCATTTCATTTGATGAACATTTACTAAACTGATATCAGATCAAATGAACATCTCAAGGATAGTTTTAAATTGAAATGAGAGTGAACTGAATAAATTAACTGAAAAGTCACTGAGTTGTGATTAGAAGGAGATTCAATAATTAATGATTTTATTTGAAGCTAAGAAGGCCGAATAAAGTGGTAGGGGGTGTGATCAAAACTGTGTTAATGCATCATGGTACACATGGATCTATATATAAAATTGATTGACTATAAATGGCATGATATTAAAATATTCTCGAAGTTCCAAATGGTAACAATAAAATACTCATTGACTTTTATAAAATGGAATTTAATAGATAATGGTTATACTATCTTAAAAAGTCACATGGGTAGATTAGAGACATCATAGTACATTAAAGTCACCATTTTCTACAACTCTGCACTTATATATATAATTTATTAATATTCATTATATAAAGGAATTTATCCTTGACCCAAGAATTACCTGCTCTTTGCCTTGGACTTCTAATAAGAAGTGCATGTTTCATTTAATGGGAGTATATTTGTAGGGTAAAGCCATTCAAAATGGATCTTTGGATTAAGCTAATCACACCCATGTGACTTACAGTATGGATTTTACTTTTTACTTGTATTTTTGTTTGTGTATGTATTTGTATGTTGATGGTGTATAAGGGTGTAGTACATAGCTGTGTATACATATGTATGTGAATATACATGTATTTGTTGAGGCCAGAGGAGTACATCAGGTGCCTTGTCCTGTAAGTCTTTTATTCCTTTGAGACATGTTTTCTCAATGATCTTAGAACTTTCTATAATTTACAAAGCACCAGCAACTCCATTGTATCTATATCCTTGGCACTGAGATCATAGGCACACAATGCTCTTACCCACTGAGCAACTGTAAGTTATTGCTGGAAAAGTAATGTGTCTTGGTGCACTTCTGGAAAGTCAGTGAATATCTCATGGCTAGGTCCTCTCAAATGCTGTTTCATGTGTCTCCTCCTTTGGTGGATTTTAATGTTTTTGTTTTGTTTTGTTTTGTAATAAATTATAGCCATGGGTACAAAAGTTTCAGGGAGTTCCATCATCCTAGAACACGACTCAAACTGAGAGTCACTTGAGGACCTCCCCCCTGGATTTTCTGAAAATTAAGGAGGTACTGAAGAATAAGTATGTGGGCATTAATGTTTGGCTAACACTAGACCTTCTAATAAAAATATTACAAGCATCATTAGAACCCAATTGCCTTCTGAATTTTCTCAGCCTAACTTATATTCATCATAACTATTATTTTGAGCTGTTCTATTACTTAGAAAGAAACAAATACTAAAGATAGCTAACCCTGGGACAACACAAACACAACACAATCATCGTCTTGTATACGAGATTATCTGACATCTATTATTTTCTTACTCCAGACCATTCACCAATAATAAGTCATAGTTTCAGTACAACCCTGTATTCTACTAGCACTATGTAACATAGTTTACTGTTTCCTCTATGACACAACATAAATATTTTGGTTGAATAAGTAGCCTATTGAGAATCTGTGGTGATTTTTCTATTTTTAGCAGGAAGAAACTGAAGCAAAGATTTGGATTTCTTTTCCTATATGTTTTCCTTCTAAGGTGGTCTTAATAACCTGAGGGTAGCAGGGCTAATTATTTTGTTATGTCCTCATCAATTGAAGAAATGAATTGAGCCAGACAGCTATGTTGGTTCCATTTGCTTAGCTTCCACTCATTCTGTTTCAGCCACTGTCATCTGTTAGGCAGTAAGATTGCAGAAACCAGGTCTCCCGTGAAGTGGAACACTGACAACTCTGTGGGGGAAAACATAAATTCTATCACAGTCCTACCTCCATCCATTATTAATAAAATTCTGCACCATGGGCTTCTGCCTGCAGCACACATCTATGAACAGGTCTGAAAATGAAAAGTGTAAATTAAAACACTGGGCCTTTAATTACAGCTGCACAAATGGTAGTGCTATAGTTACAGAATTGTTAAAAATCAATTAAGGGAGGTTGCCACCTGATCTCTCTGCACATAGTCTGTTTAATTAGGTAATCTGTTTCTGAAATCTAATGTTTCTGCAAACTGAGACTTTTCGGCATCATGCCACTTTGCTCAGAGAGAATAATCCAGAGGTTTCTTGGGCCCTGCTGTTTCATAAGAATGCACATGAGAAGTGATCATTCTGCTTTGCCCAAACACAACACAAGTTCTGGCTTACCCATGCCCTTTCTACTCCTCTCTCCCTTTGCCTGTACCCCAGGGGATATCTAAAAATGTAAGCAGCACTGAGCTCCGAATATGCTGTTTTGCCCCCTGTGTAGTTTCATATCTATTAGGAAGTTTAATTTATAAGTTAATCACAGCAAGAAATTAACAACTACAAGTTTTCACACATCTCATCAAACTCAGCCACCTACCTTCCTGAGTAGGTGTTTTTGATATATAACATGAAACAAGTGCTTTATGACTTTTCTTTGACACATCTGAATTTCTAGCCACACCACTCTTGTGATTTGGGGTTGTTATTAAGTAAATAAGAGTTATTTTTAACACAGGTGTTGCAAAATTATGACAGTCTGTTAATCAACATAGCTCCTGAGTGGCCTCAGGTGGATCAAACATACAGTGGGCTAAAAAGTGAAGAGAGAAGCCCAAGCTGAAATTCTCGCACAAAGCTCAATAGAAAATGCACTGTAGACTCTATGTTGTTCATTTATAGAATTCCCATCGAACTTTTTTGCATGGAAGTTGGCGCCAGTTAGCTGATACAGTAGAAGAGAAATTGATGGACCGGAAGAACTTGTCGCCGTTTTTAACCCAAACTTCTTTAAATGGCCACTTAAAACTGTAATGCAGCTTTCTTCTCTCAGCTCTTAAAACCCTGACCCCTTTATGACTTTATGTTACATTGTTACTATTAGAAGCAATAGTCATGACTGTAAGATAGAGGAATTCTATCACTGAAATGGATCCACACTCATGATTTCTATAATTTTGAATTATAGGAACAAATTAAAGATTTTTTCAAATTTAGAGTTTTAATTTAATGATTTTATTGTGTTTCTTTTTAGAAAATGTCTTGGTGTCCAGACCTGGCTGGTCTTATACTAGCTATATATTTCTTTCTTTCTTTTGTTATTATTTTTAATGTTTTACATATACATTTATATTATTACACATATATACAATAAACTACCTACAGCAAGAAGAACCATTAAACAATCAGGAATTATATAAATGCTATCTTCATAGTATTTTGGCTATTTGTATTTGGCAGCCTTGAAGAAAACATCTTTCCTATGTTGGTGCATCTAAAATTCTGAGTATAAATCAATATCTATCATATTTCATCTTTATCAACTTAAAACATCTATCTAGACCTAAAAACATCTTAACCCCTAAACAACTAAGCTTAACTATAAAACTAAACTATCTGGTCTTCAACTCCATCAGAGACTTGAGAAGGAATAAAATTAATTTCCTGAGTAAACAGGAAGTGCAAATTAGCAGCTTCCAAACTTAATTTTAAAAATGACAGAGAAAATTTACTGCCTGAGCAGTCACCCAAAACTCTCTGTAATGTTGTAGAATCATCTTCAGTCTTTGGCCCAACAGACATATTTGTGAGGCAGGAACTATTGAGGACTTGCTTTCCCTGTCTTGGCAGAGTTTGGCAGTTGACTCTGCCTACATTCAAGCTTGCCCATATTTGGGCAGAATAGTTGTGTATTTCATGTTGGCTTCCAACTTGTCACAACTCTTTTGTGTCAGCCACTTGAATGCTGGTATTGCAAATACACAGCATTACTATGGCTGGTTCTATTTCTCTGAGAACAACTAATATCACATATATGATAAATTTGTTGTGATTCTTTCTGAGGATAACTGCTGCAAACATGGGACTAGCAACTTCCTGAAGAAAGAAGCATTTTTTTAAATACACAAAACGGCTTGTTTTATGATTATAATGTAAATGTCATGGCTCCTCCTCTATTTTGCTCCATATGTTGATTCACTATTACTCAGCTCTCACACATTTTATTTATTATCTTATTTATTCTTTACTAGATTAAGAGGAATGTATTAGTATTTTTATTTTCTAGATGATCAAATTGAGAGTCAGGAGGGTTTCATAGATGTAATGAAAGGATCTATTTTTAGGGTATAAGAATTTACAAATCCAGGAATTTAATAAGAATGGTTTTCCTGTGATGGCATTATAAGTATAAAAAAATGAGTGAATAACAAGCAAAGTTAAGGTCAAAGTCATTGCATATGATATTTAAATCTTATTTGGAATTATGTTTCTAGCTATCACATAAAAATTTTCTACAAAAAGAACCCTATTGGTGCTATTGATTTCTCTAGGAAACGTGTGAACATTTTACAAAGTACTCAGTAAACATTGTTAAAGTTAGTCTACTTCACATTACATAAATGTTAAAATAATTATTTTTATTTAAAATTGTAAACAGTGAAAAATATAATCATAACCTGACTTCCACTCACCCATTACATATATTCTACAAACACTAACACTTTATTATCTTCCTCTACCAGCTTAGCTAAATTAAATATTTTTGTGCCAACTGTAAAATAAAATGCTGTTTTCATAAATGCAGTACCTAATTGTATCATTACTGTGCATAAGAAAACTATCAAACTTCTTTGATACTATCTAGTGCCTTCTGTATATTTTATTTGTGTGAATGTGCATGCGTGTGTATGTATGTGTTTGTGTGTGTGTGTGTGTACCACATGTATGTGGGTATGTGGGTATATTTGGAGGACATAATTGGGTGTTCAATCCCCTGGAGCTGCAGTTGAGACAGTTGTAGGACACTTGCCATGGTTCTGTGATCTGAACTCGTACGCTTTGTAAGAGCAGTAATAACTCCAAACCTTTGAGCCATTTTTCCAGTCCTTCTTTTTGCATTTTACCATAACTGTCAAGCTGTTCATAGCAGAACCAGGAAGACAGTGGCAAGTTAACAGCCAGCCTGGTCTAAATAACAACTTGCTTCGAAAAATCCCAAATAAATAAATACACACAAAAAAACCCTATAGGTATTTTTTAAATCTATCTGGTTAAAATCAATGATCCAAACAAGATAAGACATTGCTTCTATTGGTGTTTCTTGGGTTTACTTAGTCCATGAGACCAGTAGCTTTTTTCATGCTATTAAATGATTAAGGAAAATTTCCCATTTGCTTGTTTACTTTCTTTCTATTCTCCATATTTCTGTGGGTCTGTGATGGATAATAACTTCTGGTAATATTAACAGTATCTAGAAACACTTAGATGATAAACCTCTGAGACTGTATGAGATTAGGTGTATTGTGTTAGCCTCTGAGACTGTATGGAATTAGGTGTATTGTGTTAGCCTCTGAGACTGTATGGGATTAGGTGTGTTGTGTTAGC
>OU015744.1:117099538-117111763 GCA_907169655.1 Acomys percivali | reverse complement strand
TTAGCCTCTGAGACTGTATGGGATTAGGTGTATTGTGTTAGCCTCTGGGCTTCTCCTCTGATGGACTGTCTAGACAGATTAATGGTGGTGGAAATGATGCACCCAAAATGTGGAATTCAACAACATTCCTTGCTCTGGGGTCCTGGACTTTATACAAAGGGTAAAGGATCTAAGTATCAATATTCATCGCCCTCTACTTCCCTCTGGAGGCAGTGTGACCAGCTTCCTCATGCTCTTGATGGCATCACCTCCCCATCATTGATGGGCTTGTCCTCAACCTGTGCGCAAAACACAAACCCTTCCTGTCAGCCAAGAAGGAAGCTTCTCTGACAATGGTTGAATAGGGTACTGAGCTATGAGTACAACAGAATATCACTAGAAGTCATTTTTTTACTACAAATTTTTGTTTTTAAAGATCAGTAGTATTTGGTTTTTACCACAGGGTCTTGGGTGTCAAGTCTCTGGTTGTTAGGCACCTGCTTAGATGACTGCTTAGTGTTGGGTATGGATTCCTTCTATTGTAATGAGCCATAAGTCAAATCAGGCATTGGTTGCTACTCCAACAGGAAACTCACAGTCAACATTACTCAGAGAATAATAGAATTCAGCTCTAAATGGGATGTCTCCATCAATTCAAGAAACCCTGTGGAAGAGGAGGCAGAAAAGCCAGAGGGAATGGAAGACACCAGGAGAACAAGGCATTCTAAGTCAGCAGAACAAAGCTCACAAGTATTCAAAGAGACTGAAGCATCAAGCACAAGGCTGACACAGATCTCTCTGTTAGTTTGCCATGTCTAACTTTAACGTGATGTTTTTTCTTTTATCTTATATTTTGTTGTTATCTCTTAGAAGTGGTTTTTTTTTTCTTCTAATGATCGATCAAAAGAAAGTAGGTCCAGATGGGATGGGAGGTAGGGAGAAAGTAGGAGGACTAAAGATAGAGAAAATTGTAATCAGGATATATCATATACGGGGGGAGAGGTCCTCTAGGAACACAGAGGGAGGGGTTGCAGGTTATCCCCAAGACCTGATAGGCTGTGGACAGACGGTGGGAAAGGAGGAGAATCCCACCTGCCTGAGGTCATGGGGAAGGAATAGAAATGGAAAAGGGAGAGAGGGTGAGAAGAGGAAGGTAAAAATGAGGGGATTAAAATCGAGATGTGATGTGAATTAATAATAATAATAATAATAATAATAATAATAATAATAATAATAATGATAATAAATGAAAAAAAGAAAAAGATCCTATTTTCAATAAAAGTAAAAAAAGTAAGTTTATCCAAAAGATCAAGCTTTTATTAAGTTACTTAGATCAGGTTATTTTGTGACATCAATGAGTAAAATAATTCACCAGATACCTATACCTCTAACATTCATGTAATTGCTAAACACAGAGTTAGTGTCAGAGCTTAGGTCGATGTGGCTTCATGACCTCAGGACGAATCCTTGCTCACTGCGATGTAGATGCTCTGCACACTATCTGATAAAAACACTTTCCAGTTTTTAACTTTGCTAAACACCTCTGGATACAGGTGGTTAGAATCTGATTTCTTCATGGCATATTTGTAAGTTTTTCTTTCCCATATGGATCTTGCCATTAAAAATGCAGTTGAAGTGTATACATTTTTAAATTTTAGTTTCATGTTATTCTTTCCAAAACATGTCATATTTTATATTTTCCCTAAATAGTTACATGATGTTGATATGTATAATAGAACATATAAGGAAATAAACTCTTGTAATCACTAGTCCCATATGAATAGTCCTAAAATGAAAAAAAATGCTCATTATATTTGTGGTTCCACAAAAAAGCAACCCTCAGCTACACTAAGACACTGCAGGAGTCTTTTTCTGTCTAGATGCTTCTGGAAAAAATGTTCTTACTCTTTTCCTTCTTTTTCATCCTATAAAGTAGTTAGAGTGGGGTTTGCTTCTGGGAAACTCACAAGGGAATGTGAATTTGACTTAGAATGTGAATGTTTTATTTAGAAAGTGGCAGTACAAAGGCAAAGAATTGAACAACAGCTCCAACCTCAGCCAGAGCAGACAGATTTTCAACTCTTGAGTGGTAGAGTTTTAACATGTATATATGTATGTTTGTAATTATGATGTGTGAATGTATATATATGTTATGCATGTGTATGTATGTGTGTATGACACTTTGTTCATAAGGTAGGAAAATATAACAGCATTCAAAACATACATGCATGTGTAATCCCAAGTGATAGTGTACACTGTCAAAAGAGTTCCACCCCTTGTCCACGTGTATGGTAGTACACGCTCTGGGCTATAAAGGTCACCCAGATGGCATTGCTGTTGGAAAGAAACCCTGTGGCCTTTGTATTCAGAACTCTTCGTAAGGTAGGCACTAGGTTCCCATGCATGGCTTGTGAGGGTAGCCCATAGGAGATCTTTGAGATAATTTTATCATTTTTATAATGAATCTTTCTATGTTCAGAAAGTGTTTTTGCTCGTGCTGTTTTGTTTCTCTCTCTCTCCTCTCTCCTCTCTCTCTCTCTCCCTCTTCTCTCTCTACCCTTCCTTATTTAGCTGTCAGGAAAACTTTTAATTATTTTTAGAAAGCACAATACAAGTCATTGTATCTCTATAAACTTCTCTGAACCTCTATTTTGTCTTTTCATGACAGCATTTACTATTTTGCAATTGATTTTTGCCACAATCATTTTTCCCTCTAAATTAGGAGACCTTTAATGTTAGGTGCCGTGTCTTTTTGTGTCTGGTAGGCAGTTTTAAGAATATTGCAAGCAATAAGTATTTGGTTACTGCATAAAGAAAGGCTATTGTAAGCCATTTGCAAAATTGAGAAAGAGGCAAAGAGAGAACAAGAGAAGTAATCAATGTAGAGAACTGAGATCTAATTTAAGTCTCTGAGTTTGGGATGACTCCAACTATTAGCACAAAAAGGCACTGGTGGCCAAAGATATGCTGACAATGGCATAATGTTTTACATTAAGCTGAAAATTGAATTTATCCATTTATGACATTAACATAATAGTGTTCATAATGTAGATGTTCGGTAAATCCCTAATTGTTTTAAAATTTCAAATGGGCATCTTTAGAAACTGATTAGTGGGTTTGAGTACAATGCATTTGTATTTGTCAGACAATGCACAAGGTCACTAGAAGGCACTAGATATGTCTGCTGAGCTGGACAGAAGTAAATGCTGGAAAAAACTTTACAAGTTTAATTTGTCTTTCCCAGACAGTGTTTCTAGCTTTCTGGAAGTTTATGGCACATTCACAATGACAGATAATTATGTGCTGAAGATGTAACCCATTGTTAGAGTATTTTACCTGTTTGTATGTGCTGAGTTGTCTGTTCAACAGTACTAACAACAGTCAGAGACAGCATCTCCAAATGAAGTGTTAGAGACTTCCTCACTCTTTTCAGACATGTATTAGGCAAAGCTCAAAAATAAAACTTTTACATCTATTGAGTGGGCGTCTGAGTTTTGGCATAATCAGAAATTAACTGAAACCAAAAGACATGGACTGGAGCTTCGCTGCTGGCTTCTCCAATGCCAAGGAAAAAACAAGAAAAACGAGGCTTGACTTCACCTTTTTGCTTTTCTGTGCTTTCACGAAGATTGTCCTGGGCTACCTATGAAATGGCTCTCACATGTAGGAGTGTTTGCTCAGTTGGTTCCCATGTAGAGTCCACGTGGTGGAGGTTGTAGAACCTTTGGAGATAGGGCCTTGCTGGCATGTTTGAAGCATTCATTTGGGGCTAGAGGCTTGTCTACAGACTACTTCCTTGTTCCATCCTGAGGTCTTTCTTCCTGACTGGGCACAGAGATGTGAACCAGTTATCTTCCACTTTTGCTGGATTTTCTTTTAGCATCTCTGGATGCTACCTTGTCATTCCCAGCACAATGTACTGTCTTCCCTCAGTAAAACAAAAAAGTAGTTTCTCCCAGATGTTGCTTTTGTTAACTATTAGATCATAGTGAATAGAAAAGGGAACTAATGCAAGAATGCAAAAGAGTATACTCTGTCTGTGAAGATGCTATCACTATCTGGCTACCCTCAATTTATTTATCAATCTCTCTATCGTCATTATCATCGGCCAGTCCTCTGTCTTCTTATATTCATATAATACCTATTTTTAATGATATGTAGCTTGATATTCATTGCCCCAGGAAGTAAAAGAAAAGAAAATGGAAACAAGAATTGAAAATTGTTTCGATTTTAAGTATATATTGTATAATGTAAATATTTATGGTTTGAAACAGTTAAGAAACACTGTAAGATTCTTCTCCTCAAAATGGAGTTTATTTATTTTGGCAGGAGATGATATTGCTTTTATAAAATACAGTAAAATAGTCTTCATATTATGGTTAATATGCTGATCATTAACTTGTAAAAGATCTAAAATTCTCTAGAAGACACACTTCCCAGCATGCCTGTGAGGAGTTATCTACGCTAGTTTAAATGTTGGATATGCCTTGAAGGATTGCCTTGATTTAGTTAATTGACTATGAAAACCAACTTCGAAAGTAGTTAGCAATATTTCCTGAGCTTAGATCCTGGACTGCATATGAAGAAGAAAGATAACTTCCTGAAAATTTCATTGCTCATCTTGCTCTGCTTCCTGGGCATTGTGCACTGCAGCCTTGAACCATAGGCTACAATCAACATTCCCTTAACTTGCTTTTGTTCCTGTTTTATCACAGCAACCAGAAAAGCAATTCATACATGTGATATTAGATGAGTGAATTTGAATAGCAACTTTTCAGTGATTTTCAGTTTGCTTTGATATTCTATTTCCTTGTAAGTCACTTTTCTCTTTACATAAAACAAACAGCATATCTTGAAATAAAGCTATTATTTCCAATACTGTGCTAATAACTGAAAAAACTGTCTCCAATTAAAATTTTTTGTTAAACAAGATGTGGTTACCCTCTTAGAGGCAGAGACAGGCAGATTTCTGTGAGTTCGAGGCCAGCCTGGTCTACAAAGTGATTCCAGGACAGCCAAGACTACACAGGAAAAACCTCCCTAAGCACTCCCTCCAAAAATTGTTGTTAGACAAGATAAGATATGTAGGCTTAAATTTTAATTTAAAAGTATTTCAAAGAATCTTATTTTAAGACCTAAATTTCCTTAGAATCATTATATTTTAAAATAATAACTAAATAATATTTTAGAAGTTTATGACAATATATGTGCATGTTGTTTGACTGGGAGAGTTAGTATAACATTTCCCTTAATAGCTGCTTAATTCTGACAAGCTAATCATGGGGTTACAAGGTTGGTTTGGGTCCATATTATTTACGTACTGCTTGTCATCCATTAAGTAACATAGGTTTGAATACATTAAATGAAAATAGCACAGAAAAGTAGGTCTTTGGCTCAGGGTGTGACTGCACTTCCTAGAGGTAGGTAATACCTACACAGATTTATCCTGACTATAGATGCTTTGTTTGGGTAGCCATGTTTTCTAAGTACCTATGCAAATCCTTCAGGCCTTTATATTTAGGAAGCATACAAAAGGGGGAAGGAACCATGATGAAAAATCATAGTCTCGAGAATCAGCAATGATATTTGGAAATTATGTGAATATTTGTATGATTAAAATAATTATTTAGATCAGGGATAAATCTCAGGCACTTGGGAATGGGTGGGGATATTTTTGTGGTGACAAAGTGTGGGGATATGACTACAGCATCTAACAGAGGGAGGATTGAAATGCTAAAACAATACAAACAGGATAACATGAGCAGAGCTAAGTATACCTAGCTCTGAATGAAAATGATGCCTAGATTGAGAAACTTTAGTTTAAGGCGTGAGATTTGTTGATGGAACCAAAAGGGAGATGAGGTGGACAGGAAGAAGGTGGCCATACTATTAAGAATAAAGTAATTAGGGTGACACTGGACATCACTTTCAGGAGTAAATAGGAGCATGACTTTTTTCATTTGTTAAGAAGCTCAGCACGGTGGTGGAGTATGGCTGCAATGCTAACAAGTTGGAAGCTGAGGCACAAGATGAAAAGTTTATGACTAGCCAGGTTCCATAGTGAGTTTAAGGTAATGCACACACACACACACACACACACACACACACACGCCAAACACGTGCACATGCACATACACACACACACACACACACACGCCAAACACGTGCACATGCACATACACACACACACACACACACACACACACACACACACACACACACGCAATATTGGTAACAGTGCCCATTGTTTCCCTTGAATTTGAGTTTAACATGGAGAATTCATTACATTGAAGAAATCTCTATAACATTGTAAAATACATGGTAGTTAAGAGAACAGAACTTAAAAATATGTTTGTATCTGATTTTAAATACTATAGAGTTGGTCAACAGAAAAGAGTGGTCAGATCACAAAGATGGAAGAAAAAACGAGAAAAATTCTTGGAGACAAGAAAGGTCAAGGATACATAATGGAGAAGTATAGCATAAGTGGAAGGATTGTCATGGGACGTCCTAAGCCATGACACAAAAAGTATAGTCCTGCCTGTTGGAGGACTTTGCATCACAGTGGTGCAAGTTTAGATTTGATGCAGTGGTTTAGGAAGAGTCCTTGTAGGTTCTTGAATAGCAGAGATGGATGAAAATGTCTTTTGTGTAATGTTGTTTTTACAGCCTTGTGTTTGATAGATCATGGCATGAAGAAAATGAGGCATGTGACAGGGCGATCAGCTAGGAGACTATTGAAGTTCTGCCCTCAATTTACAAACAAAATATCTCCTCACTGAGACTCATAAAATTTCCCTCACACACACAAAATGTGCCATTAAGTTTCCTTTCAATTTTCTTGGTTATGTACACTTAGTCCTTTAGCCTTTCCTCATCAGGCACATAGCCCAACATTTGACTGATTTATTTTGCTCTTGCCTCCTTGTACTCGCTCTAATTTTCTTTTCCCATATCTCACTTCATTTACCATGATTCAAATCGAACAGAATAGCTAATAAAACTCAGATCGAACCTGTATAGAAGGCATCTTGTCCATCCAAAGTGAAATAGTTGATATATTTAAAATTTTAAAGAATTCAAAGCTTAAAGAAAATGAGGGCATCCTTAATATAACTTCCATTATTTGATCATAAACACCAAATAATTAAGAAGATGTAGATAATTATGAATGTGAGAACAAGAAAAATACTCTATTAAAATTATTTCTAATGATATGTTTGTTGTTAGTTAGTCTATATTAAAGGCACCTCCATGCAAGGTTCACTTTGTAAAAACAATTTTAAAATAATAATTGAAGTTTAAAGCAAGCTTATTTTTCACTTAATAGGGTTGAGCACTATTTGTACTGATGCTCAGTAAAGAGAACTAAACGGCCCCTTCCTTTCATTATGAACATAATAGAGACACACCAATAAATTTACTGAGAAGCCTAAAAGCAGTTTCTTAAAGGAACAAACTATTTTCAAGAAATTTAGCCAGACCACAGAAGAAGAATCAAAAATACTGATAGAAGTATATCAGCACAGAGATATTTTTTCCCCCTCAAGCCTGAGACTGACAAAATGATTACAGGAATAGGGAGCCCATGCAGAGGATAATCAAGAGGGTTTAGTCTCCTATTGGAAGAGATATTCTATAAACTTACTGTGCACAAAACAATGACTTTGTAAAACCATGCAGTGAGAAAAGAAAACAAGGTGAGCCACATTTCATATACATTTGTTTCTGTTTCCATTCAGGCTAGAAAAAGTTTGCAGGGCAGGGAATGGACACCAAGGATGAGTCTGGCCCTGTGGAAAAGCTGGCCGGTGTCCTTCCTGAGGAAAGGGGAAGGAGTTACCCATGCAGGAAAAGCAGTAACGAAAAGCTCCAGGACAGACAGAGGCAGATAACACAGACAGGAAGCTGTAGACATCTGCTGAGCGCAACAGAGATATTCAATGGGGTCCTAACCATTTATTGTACCTGTGAAAATCACCTGGAACATGGAGACAATAGGCCAACAATGCCTCAGAGAAACCCAGAATATCCAGCAAATGTACTAATTCCTCACAGGCAGCCTGTAGACCTTGTAAACCACAGGACTCAGAACTGTTTTACTCTAGAGACAAATACTTGTGAAACTTTAAAACAACATCCAAGAGGATCAAACTATTCCCATAGTATAGCATGCCTAATATTATATGTATGTGTCTTTATAAAGTTATACACGTGTATGTATTCATATATAAAAGTAAATGCATTATTTAGTAAACTAAAATTTATTATGAATTAAAGTCAATCAAAATTTAGCTACCATTGAGAAACAAGAAGGAAATATAAAAAAAAATGATATATCAAAATTATCAATAGGTGATGTGATAGAACTGGTTAAATGGCATTAAAATTAATTCTTAATTTAAAAAATTGAGATTATAATACAATTCCATCATCTCACCCTTCCCTTTCTTTCCTCTAAGCACTCTCATATGTCCCTCCAGGATGTCTGTCAGATTTCAACTAATTTGAAAATCTATTCAGGGCTCAGGACTAACATTTATGTAAAAAGACTAGGTATGGTGGTATACATTTTAATCCTAGTATAGGTGATTGTGGGTTTAAAGAAAGAAAAATCCCTGTAGATCACTGGACAGCTCTTTTAGCCAGTCTATGAGCCAGTCTGAGAGACCCTGTCTCAAAACCCATGATGGAAACGAACAGAGGAAGGCATCTGATTTCTGGTCTCTGCACAAATGTACCCAAGTGTCCATGCATATGTACAAAAACATAAATAAAAGCAATATATACAATGTGGTCAAGTAGCTATTGCAATGGTGTGTGATTCTAAATATTATCATGAAAATGCAAATAAAATTTATCAAGAAAAACATTCTGCTTTGTGTCAATGACATGTAAAACATTGCAGAAGAGACTATGCCGTGTGAAAGATGATGGAAAACACACACACACACACACACACACACACACACACACACAAACTGCATTGATCACTCATGAACTATGAAACTCTCAATGGTCAAGCATAGATGTGATTGTAGTGTCTAGGAAGGGTGATGCTTAAAAGTGTCATTTTTTTCCTTGAACACTGCTGTTTATTTATTATTTGTCTATTTATTTTAAAGTTTTGCTCATCTCTCATACTTTGCATTCTGACCACAGTTACAGTAAGACTAGGCACAAACCGTCACACCAGTGCTCGAATTTGCCACCCAATAGGAGAAAAAGGGGTCTGAGATTCAAGCAAAAGCACAAGAGACAGCCCTGCCCCTCTTCCACTGTTGGGAGTCCCACAGAGCACCAACCTACACAACCATAGCATATGTGCATAGGACCTAGCTCTAACCTTTACAGGGTCCATGTTTGTCATTTCAGTCTCTGTGAGCCCCTATGAAACCTACTCATTTGATTCTGTGAGCAATGATCTCATTGTGGTCCTAACCTCTCTCTGGCTCTTATAATCCTTCCTCTCCTTGTTCTCTGGGGTTCCCCTGGCTCTTCCTACTTTTTGGTTGTAGGTTTCTGCATCTGCTCCCATCCATTGCTGGATGACACCACTCTAGTGACAATTGTGCTAGGTACTGATCTTCATTGAAGCATTATTCATAATATCCAGAAATCATAAGCAACCTAGATATCTGTGTACTGAAGAATGGATAAAGAAAATATGGTACATTTACACAATGGAATACTACTTAGCTGTTAAGAAACAATGATATCATGAAGCATGCAGATAATTGTATGGAACTAGAAAAAAATGATGCTGAGTGAGGTAACCAAGACCCAGAAAGACAAACATGGTATGAACTAATTTAAAGTGGACATTGGTTTTGAAAAAGACAATCATGGTACAATCCACTGACCCAGAGACGCTAAATAACAAGGAGGGCTCAAGAGTGAACACATAGGTCTCCCTGGGAAGGGATTAAAACTTAAAATTATTTTAATAAGTAGTAGTGGAATAACACTTAAAGTTGATAAAAATAATTAAGAATTCATTTATGTAGAAACCTCAAGCAGACCAGAAACAGGAAGGATTCTCTTCCCAAGGAGGGAATAACTAGAATATCTAAAATATTTTATTAAAATGTTAAAGAAATGCTGAGAACAAGGAACAACAGACAGTGACCACAAATTTCATTGTAAACAATATAAACTAAAATAAAATGGCCTATTTAAAAAATATTGAACCGAAGAAGGCACAACCTAGAAATATTCGCTCAGTTTTAAAAAAATAAAATTTATTTTCAAAGCAGAAGGGAAATGGAGTTTTCCAGAATAATGAAAGTTAAAAGAATCCATCACTGGCAGATCTATATATGAGAAGTACTGAAAGAATGTAGACGCAGAAGAAATATTGCCACATAGAATGTTGCTCCTTTAAACGGAATGAGGAACATGCGACAACATGCTTATGTACTTTGAAAATATACTCACTTCTCTCAACTCTGAAAGAAAGGTGGTGAAATCCAAATAATAGGGAACACATAGAAACTTTTCCCTTTTCCCTTTCAAATGCCAAGAAGAGCAACAAGTTCATTTGTGTCTCTTACAATTTTCCATATCAACTGAGTATGAGGTCTCCTGACTGTGACCCTGACACTAGGGAGGCAGAGGCAAAAGGATGAAAAGTCCCAGGTCAGAGGAGGTTATGAAGTGCGACATAAGTGGTTAAATAATTGTCAGGTACCTGTCAGAAGTACAGTATGACTGTAAGCAGAGAGGCAGTGTCCTACCAGGGACCATTCCTCTGTAAATCCTGGAGTCAAAAACCATCTGCTATGAAAGGCTTTACGAATAACAAAATCTTCTCTAAAAGGCGGGTGCCTCATTTTCCACTCATAGTTTCGTGAAGTCTGATTGGTATAAGTTACTTTGGTGGAGGGGTCTGGGCAGGAAATTTTGTCTTGGTAGACACTATGAAAGAAGCCCGGGTAGAATAGAGAAATTAAAAAGAAACATAGGCTACTTTGAAATAATTATTTTTACAAAGAGAAGAGTAAATTCAGATTTAATTTTGTATGTTTCTGTTTTGAGGCAGGTCAAAACTTGGCCAGGCCTGTGCTCTTTCTCCTCACAGGTATCACGGTGCAAAATCTGGGATCAGTCAAATGCTACTTGAGTCTTACCCTCACAACCTATGTCTCTATCCCATCACAATACAGAACATATTTCATACTGTCACTCTTGGTGAAAACCAAAGATACTCACTACTCTGACAACTGTTATTCTCTTTGACCTAAGCTATAAAAACCAACTGCTAATATCTTTATTACAGTATTTTAGGCACATAAGCTCTGTGAAAATATTCATGTGATTAAGTTTTATCTAAGTTAAAAATTTTTTTTTTTGTTTTGATTTTTTGAGACAGAGTTTCTCTGTGTAGCCTTGACCGTCCTAGACTCACTTTGTAGACCAGGCTGGCTTTGAACTCACAGTGTTCCACCTGTCTCTGCCTCCCAAGTGCTGGAATAAAGGCGTGTGCCACCACACCCGGCTAAGTTTAAGTTTTAAAATTTTTAAACTTATGAGTAAGATACAAATTCTCAGAGTTTGGAATTAAGGGCTTTAAAAATGATAAATTAAGAAATCTATTCCATTCTTTTCTTCAGGCTTTGTATTATATCCCAAGAAGCAATGATTATTGTTTTCTGTTTATTCTCTCAAAGCTATTTTATTCATTAGCAATGCATGTCAAGGTATCTTAAGATGGAAATTTTGCTTGTACTTCCTGGAAGATTATGTGAGCATTGTTTGTTTATTTGCCCTAATCCTATAAATACCAGTACTTACTAAAATTCTGTTACCTCAGTTTTTGTAAACATTGTAAGCCATTCCCAATAAAACTCAGATTATAAACATATTGCTCTATTAGGAAAACAGTCAACTCCATGAATCTCCAAAACATGTTTGACTTACATGGGACTCCGAGAAAATTTCTGGTGATGATGGCTAACACTAATGATTCTTGGCTCTGTTATGCTGGTTCTACACAGCAACACAAACACACACACACACACACACACACACACACACACAGACACACACACACCTTTTGAATGTGAAATAATCCCTAGTAGAATGATGCTAATGTTCAGTTACAGATGAAATAATTATCGTACTTAATAACTGTGAAAGTTCACACAGCTAGCAAATAGAGCTTAAATCACCCCAATCTTACATGGCTCCAAGGCTCTCTCTCTCTCTCTCTCTCTCTCTCTCTCTCTCTCTCTCTCTCTCTCTCTC
>OU015744.1:117075982-117095738 GCA_907169655.1 Acomys percivali | reverse complement strand
TATCTATCTATCTATCTATCTATCTATCTATCTATCTATCTATCTATCTCTATATATCTCCTTGATTCTGTTCCTCTAAATAAAATGTCTAAAACAATTCTTCTATCTGAAAATCACATTTAAGATGACAGAACCTTCTCTTGATCCACTGCATGTAAATTTAGCTTACTACATTAAAAAATTTTATAGATGAAATGTTGGAATTAATTCATTTTTCTTTGCACAAATAAAATTTTATATAGAATTGCTCTTGTGTTTTATATGTAACATTTGGTAACTCTAATATTTTAAATTTAGATTTAAATTTAAATTGTTTGCTTGATGTTGGAGTATGTTCCTCCTTTCTTTAAAGTTTAAGAGTTGGTATGTATATTGTTGATATAAAAAATTGAAATGAACGTATTGAATATTATTATGTATACCCTGATGAGTAGTAAAACCATGTTTGGAAGTTCCTGCCTATAGTAAAACTTTTATTATTTTTACCCAGAAATAAATATTATCCTCAATTGGATCCAAGGAAGTAACTTAAGATTCATAGTAACTTTGTATTGCATACTAAATTATGAGAATCTACTTTCCATATTTATAAAAATGGGATTGAAATATTTGGACTGTTTTTAGTGAAGAATTGTATTACCAAAGGTTAAGTGAAGAGGAAATGAGAATAGAAAAACTATACCTATGAAAATATGACAAATACAAAATGAGCTATTTAGAAGTTATCTTAGTTAATGCGTGATGCAAAAGAATGAATATATTTAATCATCTTAAACAGAGCCTCTCCAAGTTCTCCAAACCCTCCATATGAAGGCCTCAGATGCATGGCCTTACTTTATGTTTTTAATCTTTGCATGCAGTTTAAAAAATATTAAAGGATTTGTTAAGTAATATTTTCCCAGCCCTAGCCAAGGCATTATTGACAATTCTTAGCTGTTGGGACAGGGATGTCAGCTACTTTTAAAAGTGTAGCCTATGTCACACTTTTATGTTTAGGCTCCACAGACAGACCTTGAATGGGGTGGAAAAATGACACAGAGTAGGGGACGAAGGCAATCAGATCCATGTAGAATAGCAGGAGGGAGAGTGAACAGGATTAGAACTAATGAAAATATTTGTTAAGCTGGGACCGCTTTGTGATTCCTATTTCATTTGTAAAATAACACTTTTGTTGTTGTTCCTGACAGAAATACAAGTCAGGTCTTGTCTGCTGCAGAATCACACTAGTTGAGCCTGCTATGTTTCTGTCTAGGGTGCTAACTGCCTAAGTTGGAAGTGCACAATTTTTATGTTTTCAGTTTCTTCCTTCTGTCAATGGTTATCAGTGTACTAGAAAACTCCCCGTTTTGTTTTATGTGTCAGACGTACACTGGTGAGTGATAGAAGGCCCTTTCTTTCATGAAATCCTTGTCTACTGAAGGAGAAATGTCTCACAGAGCAAATGAAAACAATGGGCTTGCAGCTTTCATAGTTACCATTGTAAACAGTGGTCATACACAAGGCATTATCTCATCACCTCCAAAATATTTCCAGGGAATTAAAGGAAAGTGGAGTCAGGAGGCTTTCAGCAGGAGAAAATGGTGCATGGTGAGTGGACTTGGATGTCACAATTGATAAAAGGTCTGATTGGATCTGATACCAGTTAATACCTAATTTCAAAGCATTTAGTACATATGTGAAGTACTAAATATCTTATATTCACCAGGCATGATACATTTCCATACTTTCTTTTTGTTGGGTTTATTAAAATCTCTAACAAGGGGTATCTACTATTTTTTCTACTGTGATTCCTAAGATCTTTGATACTTATATTCTCTGACAGAGTTTCACTATACTAACAATTTCTTATAGGTCTTAGTCTGAATTAATGCTTACATTTGTAGTATTATTTCAAATGAAAGATCTCCTGAAAATGTTACTGCCAGTAACTGGTCTTACTTGGTCCCTTGTATTCAGTAGGTACCCACTCTGGAACCAGACTTTCCTTGTTAGTAAGTTTTGTATGTTTACTTTGTCAATGTTTTTCAGTCTTTTCTCATTTACCTATTAATCCATTATACCACTAAATTTTCCCTATACTCCAGCTTTAGTTTTGCTCCCATTACTTTCCCATTCTTTCACCATCTCACACCAGGATCAACAGAATGGTCTTACTCATCACTCCATATCACCTTCGTCCTGTAGGTGAAGTACTTTGAATCTGATCTTGCCATTTCTTTAACTCCATCTACCAATGGTGAAATGTCTTGCTGCAGTTATCTGTGTCTTTTCAACTAGATTCATGCTTCTTGATCTCACTGTATTTCATCTGAGTGCTTTTTCATTTCATATTCTCTTCTCACTCTATAGATGTTGTGATGCCCTATTTATTCTGTCCTTGACTTCCTTAAAATTTATTTATCTCAAGGAGGAGGTGAGTCTAAAAGACTATTCTTAATGGAACTCTTTCCTTATCTTCCAGAATAAGTTGTCTCTATTACCTATACTGGAATCACTTAACCTTTAGTCTTAGTTTATAGATTCTTTCTTATTTTGAAAAAGTTTCACATGATGCTCTCTTTCCTTCTAACAGAGCTTAAAATTTAATGGCAGTGAATAGACAACACATCAATAATTTAAAAAGTCATATAGTCACAGTTTTCCAACATGAAACAAAAGTGATTTGGTGGGACGTGACATAAGTGATGATTGGAGATAAGTAGAATATTTAGCTCAGTGTCAGAGAAGGATTCATGAGGAGATGCTGTTCGAACTGTGATAGTATTGCTAAGGGATTAATCAAGCTACACAGCTGTCAGAGAGAATCAAAGTTCAGCATAATTGTCCTGAAGCATGCCGTTCAGTAAGGAAGCCCCCAGGTCTTTTAATTAAAATAGATTATCCTGTATTTGTTGCCCCAATAGAGTGCAAGAACCTGCTTCTTTTATCCCTGTAGCTTATTGAACACAATCCTACCTTAAACTTCTGCTTTGTTGTTTTCTGCCAGTGTAATCATTTGGACCAACACCTGTATGTGTCCATAACACAAGCAAATGTCCCTCCATATTTGTGGTTTTATATGCTATGACTTCTATTATTTTTTATCATGATCAAGATTTACTAAGAAAGAGAATCTGAGTCACAATGATTTAATTGTTGACCAGGTTAATAAAAAGAGTTGTTTTGGTCTTAGGGAAGTGAGGTGTGACAAGAGGAGTGTAAGAAATAAATTGTGGTGATGTCATCCAGCTGGTTTCCTAAAGCATCCAGTGGCTACTGGCTCAACAACCTTGCCTTAGGAGTATTTATCACAAAGAGTAATGAGAAAGTAAATTATGTGTTTCATCTCATTTCCCATTAATTATCAATGTTGATATCAATGCTTGTAGCTTTCATCAAGACAAAAGTGATGAGAAGAAGCAGAGTCACAGTGCTCATCTCAGGCTTAAGTGTCACAAGGTCCATATTGGTAGTAGCAGCTGTGGTAGAATAAATAGATAGTAGCCTTGGGTCAATAGCATGACAAGTTAATGTACTTTGAGAAATAGTGTAAAAATGGTGAGTGAACACTGAAAACCAGAGTCGAGTTTTTTCTCCTCACTTTCCTCTCAGACATGAATCGAACCTACAAATAAGTAAATGAATAAAAACAAGAAATTTCTCTGGCCTATAATGCACCTTCAAGTTTCTGTCTTATTTTTCTCTCTTCTTTCAATAGGACTCATTCCCAGATTCTCTGTGTCTTACACATGATATGCCATGATGTCTCAACTTTCTTAATATCTTGTTTGTTAAGATTTTATGTTTTTCTGCTGTCATCTGTACTTGTGGCCACTTCTGATATATTCCAAAGTGGTTTATATTCTAGGAAGTTTTTGCTAACTCTTCATCTAAAACGTATATCAACACGTTGCAGCGCATCATTGAATCTGCCTGGATCACTTTCCTTGACCTATCCTAGGTGTCACAGAAACACAGTGGATTCTTGCTACTGAGTTACTATGCATGACTGTAATGAATGCCCTGGAGTTTTCCATATGCTTCATGAAAACAATTTGTAAAATTATCATATAATTTTAAAGGAAATGAAGATGTTTATTCCAGATGAGGTATGAAGTGACAATGAACCCAGAACATTGATTCAGGTTATGTTCAATGATGGGTTTTAGTGTAAAAAGAGTCGCATGGATGTTTTTAATCAGAAAAACAAAGCCATAAGTAAAGACATTTGTAAAAAAAAAATTGATATAAATGATACAAGAAAGTTGGAAAAGCTCTGCTATATGTTTTAGATGCAATCAAATAACATTATATTTTGGTTCATAGAAGCTAGCTATATGCTAAGAATGCATTCCAAAAGATTTATCTGCGTATCCGTAGGATATTATCTCAGAGACAGAGGTAGGCAATACACAGCTGTTGAAGGGACTGATCATATATGTTTGTGTGCCATGCTACAGTCATAAAGTTCTGACCTTTCAATCATTCTGGAGAATTCCCCACTCTAGGTATGGATGGCTTTTGTGGAAACTTCAGTTCGCAGCTTCCCTTGTTGGCCACGCATCGCATTTTGTGAATGCAGGGGCCAAAACATGCTTTTTGACCCACAGTGCCAAGTAGTCTCACTTCTAGGATCTGATATGAGACTGAGTGAGACATGAAGGCTAGAAGACAAATATAGTGAAATCCATGTGGAAGATATTGCTGTGTGACGTCAACACCAGTAATTGTCCTAATCTGGGTTTGATTTCTTTAGTATTTTTAGCTCTCTCTATCCTAGACAACATTACATATGACATGTAATAGAAATTTTAGACATACCATTAAATAACAAAACACAGTAAGGCCTACAGCAAAACAGACATTTTAACCGGTGCTCAAGTCCTGTATCGGTACTCCCATGCTCTATATTTAGACTGATTATATGTTTCATTATATATGCACAGTCTCTTATATTTTATGAGTCATTCTTTTACTAGTAGGAGTGTTTGAAGTAATTTATTTTATACTTTTTTAACTCAGAGGTTTCTTTTGTCCAGTTTGATTTTGTAGTCATAAACTTCATGTGCTAGACAGGATCTCTCTACACAACCTCGACTCTCCGGAAACTTGCTATGTAGACTAAGTGAGCCTCAGACTCAGAGAGATTAGTGTATTTCTGGCTGCCTCTGCATAACTAGTGCTAGTGTTATTGTATGTGCCAAATGTCCAGCTTCATGTGACTATTGTAATTTTAGGAAAGGTTGGCTTTTATTACCCATGGGATTACAACCCATCCTTATTTGTTTGTTGTATCTTTTTGTTACATTGTGTTGATACTGCAGCTGACTCCACATTAGGGAACTAAATGAATGACATAGTATAAAATAAAAACAAAAAATATAATATCATCTTAAATTTATTTTAAATACACTTTTTCCATATACCAAAGTCTATAAACAACAAGGTAGAGAATACAGATCAAACTTGTGTGAATTTATAATTCCACTGACTTTGTGATATATCAAAATATCCTGGTTTATTTTACAATAGAAATTAAAGAAGAATTTAATGGGAATCATATTGTAACATTTCCCATTTACTTCTGATTATTAATAAATGAATATTTCCTTGTACTCTTCAAATTTCAAATGACCTACTGTGTTACATCTTGAAAACTTATTTGATCAGGAGACATGAAGCATTTAAGGCATAATCTCTCTGGTTCCATGTTTTTGAATCACCATTTCTTTAATGTACTACTTTACAACATTAGTCCTTTCTAAGATATGTCTTTCTTTGGTAATTTTAGCAGATTTATTTATCTTAAAAAATAGCTATTTAGTACTAAATCATTGCTGGAGTTTCTTTTGGCTTTGTCACTGCGTTACTTTTGATTTAAACACCAACATCACAGAAGTTGTTGCCCTAAGAATCTGATTCTTTATATAATGAGGATATAAATCATTAACTCAGCAATAATTGACAGACTAGATGGGCATCAGATTAGCTTGTGTTGTGCTAGGAAATAAAGGTAAGTGTAATAATTTGATCTATGTCTAAGGACTTAGTATTAATAGCAAGGAAGTTATCTAGTTGATTGAATACAGACACTAGACTTCCTTTTTCTTAGTAGGAAGATGCTGTATCACTTAGTAATTCTTTTATTTTGAATCTTTAAATGTAAAAATTTTAGTTTAATTAAAGAGATCTGCAAAAGTAAACATGTGATACAACCTCAATTTTGTACATGCTTAGAAAATAAGACTAAAAGGGTATTCCCCAATGGTGAACCAGGCTTTAGTCAACTTTTTTCTTGCAAGTAGCCTCAATACACCTCAACAAGATGAATTTGTATAGGATCCTTTCCATTATGTCGTCATGCTCTTGGATCTTTCATAGTAACCTGGAAATGTCATATGATATCTTTGTTTAGAATACCCAGTTGTAATGGCTACCCACTGATTAGACCATTGGTGCTGCCCTGAGTACCTGAACGTTAGCTGCAATGGCATGAGAGTATCGACAAGAAATCACATTCACAAAATCCCTGTGTGTAATTCACATAATGTGCTGGATCCTTGTTTTTTATTTATTTACTAGTTGTTTGTTTTTACTGTGTTTACTTTATAAATTAAACCTTATAATAAGTAGGAAACTTTCATAGAGATGGAACAAACCTACATTGTCCATGTGGGGACATATACCAATTCGACCTGAAGTTGTAGACATCCCTGTAGAGAAGTGGAAACAACTTGTTGTATATCCATTTAATAATCAATGGAACAGAAATATTGAGAAGTGAAACAACCTGAACCAAGCCACACAGCAACTGGAGGGGTCCCACTGAAGCTAAGTTTCAGATTCCAGTTCCATGAATGTCATTTCTTATCTGTCCTAATGTCAATTTTGTTTGTGGAGTTGCATGAATGACAGACATAAAATATAATAAATATAATGAATGCACAATATTCACATCTCTATGACTGATGTATATGCTTTTAGAAGAGTATATATTGCTACTCTGGGCTTTCAGAATGCAAAGGGATTTTATATTTAAATGTTGAGGATAGTGATTACCATGGAAAATCTCTCCATTGGTCACCTTCCTACATCTGCGCTTGCCTCCTTTAATTCCATACCCACACATTACAGTTGAACGTTTCTTCCCTAGTCAACTTTCTGCTCACTGGCTAATTGGTCCTTCACCAAAAAGCAAGAATTTGATGTTAGAACAGATTTTGAGTATAGTGTATCTAATATTTACTCATCATAATTACCACAATAGTGATTTTTATTTGGTATTCAGGGTAGGAAAAGGTTTACTTCATTTTATGATGATTAGAAGGCCAGGAGACTGAAACAGTTGGAGCTGTACGAAGCATATTTTTAAACATTTAAGTGCATACTCCTGCACAAACATCAAATAATATTTCATCTGTCAGTATAGAGTGACTGGAACTCCGTTTGACTCACACCATGAGCAACCACTGCCAATTTCAATAGACTGGTTACTTTTATAATGTTTTCAGGACTTGAGACCTTTTTATTCATGTTTTCCATTAATCTCACATGCTTTACAGCATATCTAAAGACAGGAAAACATATGGGGTCAAATTTAGAACTATCTTTGAACTCAGTGGTAGAATCTGCTAAACCAAATCTAGATTTCAGTCAGCAAAGAGCCTTTGAAATGCTGGTTTGAAAAAGAATCAAAAGCTTTCTTAGTATCCATTCCCTGTAGAAGAGGAAAAAAAATATCATTTTAGTGATTGAAGTCTAGGACTTCTATTACAAGCACACCGATTTTTTTGTTGTTATTTTTTTTAAAGCGGAGTGTGAAGAAACACCTTTTGAAGATGTCATATCATATCAACATATTAATCTCATATCCTAAGTTCACTAACATCGCATTCAAGAGAAATAGGATGTCTAAAATATCCAATGTGTTTATCTTTGACTCTATGTTTGTATAACAAAAATTCTTAATAAGAATTAAAAGCAAAACCACATGGTGCTGTTAATACCTGGTTTACAAACAGTTTTGAAAGATTTTGTCATAACTCCTTAGAAAATAAGACTGATGTTACTAAAACACTGAAGGATGGCATTTGTTTTAATGATCATTGGCCTTTACTATTGATTCTTCTCTTCCACATTAGACATACCAATCCTGGAGTCTACTCTTTTTTTTTCAAGTTTCTGTATTTTTATAGCTAGATTATCTGTGCCAAAGCCATTTGGAAGTCTAAAAGTTTGAGTGAGAGGGAGAGAAAAATTAATATATTTTCTCCATTAACTTATTTACTCACTTAACAACCTGATCACCCCCCCCCGCCTCTGCTACCTCTCCTCTCAGCCCCCTCCTCATCCCCACACTCTGCCCTCCTTTTCTCCTCAGAGAAAGCTAAAACCCCGTGTGTACCAACCCATCTTGGTGTCTCAAGTCCCAGCATGACTAAGCACTTCCTTTCCCACCAACACCAGACAAAGTAGCCAGCTCTAAAGGCAGGCATCAGAGCCAGCGACAGCTCCTCCTCCCATTGTTAGGGGACCCACATGCTAACAAACCTACACATCTGCTACATGTGTGTAGGGGGCTTATGTCTAGCACATGCATGTTCTTTGTGCCTTCCAGGCTCAGCAAACCTCCACACTTTCTTTCACACAAGATATGCCTATCTTAAGGCTCCCTCTTCAGACCTTCAGGTCTCAGCAAAGCCCTATAACTTTGAGGAAAATAGTGTCTACTCAGCACAAAATTAGGATGTGGGTAATCAAGATTCTTTAATCTTTTTAAATATTTTATTTTTAAATGACATATATGAATTCTATATTTATATAATTCTTCCCCTTCTACCTCCAACTCCTCTTGTGTCCTATGTTTTTCTCTCTCATATTTGTGAGAGATTTTATATCTAGATAGATATGAGACATTTCACCTATACATGAAATCTGCTGAGTCCCTTTGGTGTTGCTAATGTGTATGTGTGTGTAGGGATGACCACTGGACATTGAGTCTTGATGACACTTTCAATATAACCTAAGCCCTGCTGACTTTCTGTTTCACTTGGTAGAAATTCTTCTATTTCTAAATGCTGTCTCTCACTTCAATAGAGAAGGAAAACAAAGCCAAGTAAGAAAAAAAAAAAAAAAAAACCATAAGCCCAAACAAATAACCTCTTAAAAAATTCTTCATAAGTATAAATTCTAATTTTGACACTGTAAGATTTTAACTTCTATCAAATAAATATTTTAGTTATTAGAAAACATGTAGCTTGAAGATAAAAGACTGCAGGAGCTGTATCTTTAAGTCGAGCAACATCTTCAGGCCTTGATGACCCGGGCACTGTAAGTCAGTTGTAAGCAAGTACCTTCCCATTCTTGAATTGGGAGGAGAGTCAGGCAACAAAGCCAGACAAACCTTGCACAGTTATCCAAGGTGACCTGAATTTTGGAAATACGTCAGTGAGCTGATAGGTAAAGATAATTGAATTGATCTAGTAATTTTAAATGGGGATGCCTTGAAAGATAGCAAAGAAAAGATGGGTGGGGTGGAAGAGATAAAGATCATAGCTAAAGGAGTGGCTGGGTAGCGTGAGGTAGTCTATATTGCTAGTGTGCAATAAATCAACCATAGTTGAAAATAGTAGATTGATTTGGCTTTTCCCTTGCTTTTGATGTACGAGTGGAATGTAGAGAGTTTTAACTGCTTTTTTTTTTTTCATTCCTTAATTTACTTATTTACTTTATCCAGATTGCAGCTTTCCCTTATCTCCCCTTTCTCCTCAGAAAAGGAGAAGCCTCACATGTATATTAACCTACTTTGGCATTTCAAATGCAATAGGACTAGGCATATCTTCTCCAATTGAGGCCAGACAGGACAAGTGTAAATAAAAAGATTAACTCTGTGAGATGATGAATATGTTAATTTGGTTTATATGGTAACCATTTTAATACGTATTTGCATTATCATAACATCATGTTCTATACCATAGGTACACACGATAAAAGATGTATAAAACAGAGACTTAATACTCTATGAGCATATACAGAGGGAGGTAATCTCTCTGAGGAACAGTCATAGGGGAGGGGAATAAGGGGAAACTGGGAGGGAGGGGAGAATGGGAGGATACAAGGGATGGGATAACCATAGAGATGTAACAAGAATAAATTAATTAAAAAAAATAAAAATTAAAAAAAAGATGTATAAAACAGAAAAAATGACTAAAACAGAAAAATGCATGCATGTGATATTATTGGAGGGCTGAAGGGTCAGATCCTAGAATGACTGCAGAAACCTTGCCACAGAGCAGGGACTTCAAGGTTATAGACAACTACCACCTTCAGAAAGCCAGGTGACTTGAAAATGGATGTTTCCTGGTGCTCTTAGATGAAATTCAGAGATGATGAAATTGCCATTCCATGTGAGAATTGAACCTTGAGGAGATGGATTGCTGAAGCTACTGTTCCCTTCCCAAAGTTTTAACTCCCTTTCTGATGAATTATTTTTAAACACAAGTGGTATTTAAAAAATAACCTATGCTACCTTAAGAAGTCTAGTTCCAAGATGGTCTTGAAAATGAAGACTAGATTTTTGCTTTATTGGATACAAAGATTTAGCAAGAGATGCTGAACACATCAATCTTATGGGTTTTTCAAGATACTCATTTTTTTTTTCATTTCTCCTAACCTAAGCCATTGCAAAGGAAAGCATTACACACACACACACACACACACACACACACAGACACACACATATTCTTCAAGAATGCATTGTAAGGTAGAGTATTACCTCTGGGATTTTATTTATTTATAATACTTGCATTAACATTTATTATTGATGATAGTGATTACACATTAGTTTCTAATGTTTGTTACAAGGAAAATATTAAGTGTGATGTTAAGATTCAGCACTGACAATAATGTAATATCATTTGTTTCTCATCACTGACATAAACCATGTTCATCTGGAATGATATCTCAGTTAAGAAGATGCTTCTATATGATTGGCCTGTAGCCAAGTGTCTGGGACATTTTCTTGATAAAGAATTGATGGGAGCAGGTTACTATGTGTGGTGCCATTCCTAGAAAAGTAGTGTCAATTTGTATAAGAAAGCCGACTGAGGAAACCATGCTGATAAAGCCAGTAAGGAGCTGTCCTCTGTAGCCCTTGCTTCAGTTCCTACCTCCAGATTCCTGCCTTAATCAAGTTCCTACTCTGACTTCACTTCATGATGGATTGTTATCTAGCTGAAAAAAAGAAAAAAGAAAAACCCTTTCCTTCCCAAACCAATTTTGTTCATGTTATTTATGACTAGAATCTTTGAACAAACTTTTGTATTGGTTTCTTTTATATTGTTGTAATAAAACAACATGAACACAGTAACTCAGAGGGAAAAGTTTACTTGGCCAAGAGAGATGAGTTTATTCCTGTATTGTTGGGGAAGAGTGGCAGCAGGTAGATGGTGACTAGAGAAGCAATCTGAGAGCTTGGGTCTCACATCTCAAACTGCAAGCAGGAAGCAGGGAGAGAGAGAGAGAGAGAGAGAGAGAGAGAGAGAGAGAGAGAGAGAGAGAGAGAGAGAGAGAGAGAGAGAGAGAGAGAGAGAGAGAGAGAGAGAGAGAGAGAGAGACAGAGAGAGACAGAGATTGGGAATGGTTCTGGCCTTTGACACCTCAATGCCTGCCCCAGTGATGGACTTTTTCTAGAAGAGCATGCAGCCTAAGCCTCCCTGAACAGCACCACCAACTGTGGATTTAATATGCAAATGTCTGAGATTATGGGAGATACATCAGTCAAATCACTCTAATATGAAAGTCCTGGCAACTCTCAATTATTTCTGCAATGTTTGGGGAATAATATAGACCTGTGATTTAGTAAACTTCACAGAAATGTAGAAATTAAAAATTGGTGTATGGAACTGGCTTACATAGAAATGAAAAGGCACTAGGAAAATAACATATATTACTTTTTCTTCTATGAAGGTAATTATGGAAGATCAAATTTGATAATTTGAACTGTCACTGTGAAATCTAATGGGAGATTTTAATATTGTGAAATCTTTATTAAAGACCATGCAGGCATTGCTTCAGGTTTCTAAGTACCTAGGATGTTAATATATTGTCAGTAAAATAGAAAAACAAGAGTGTAAGTTACCTTAGGAAAAAAGGTAATATTAAAATCTTGAAAACATAGATGAAATATTCATTAAATTTTCAATTACTCAGTAATGATTAAGAAGTAATATATAAAATGTAATATTTTATGTATGGTATGAAATACATCCTGTTAACATAAAAATATGTTATGTTTTTTTGAGCCTGAGGAAAGTAAAAAATAAACAATTAAAGAATACACAAATAAAATATAGATTTTAGCTGTTGTGAACAATATGAAAATAATTAATGTGTTTCTAATTTAAAGTTCCAAGATTATTATATGTGAATTCCCAGCCTGAAGACAGTGATAGAGGAAAGCATGTATGAAATATATATATATATATATTCTTTTTATGAAGATAATTTTTATTAATATATATACATTTATATTATTACACATATATACAATAAACTAACTACAACAAGAAGAACCATGAAACAATCAGGAATTATATAACTGTTACATTCTTAGTGTTTTGGCTATTTGTATTTGGTAGCCTTGAAGAAAACATCTTTTCTATCTTGATGAGTCTAAAATTCTGATTGTAAATCGATATTTATCATATCTTGCCATTATAAACTTAAAACATCTATCTAAACCTAAAAACATCTTGGTCCTTAAACAACTAACCTTAATTGTAAAACTAAACTAGCAAATTTTTTCATAGCTTACAAAATGTGTATAACAGATTTTCATGGTAAGTCTTTCAAAGTCATATTCTGTTATGATTTCTGTTACACGAAACACAATGCAAATATTTTTCTTTTTCTTCTTGAGATTATAATATAATTATACTTTTCCCATTATTTCCTTTAAAGCCTTCCATCTTTTTTCTTTTTTTGATTTTTTGTTTGTTTGTTTGTTTGTTGTTGTTTTTTCAAGACAGGGTTTCTCTGTGTAGCCTTGCCTGTCCTGGACTCACTTTGTAGACTAGGCTGGTCTCGAACTCACAGCAATCTACCTGCCTCTGCTCCTGAGTGCTGGGATTAAAGGTGTGCACCACCATGCTCGGCTTGATCTGTTACTCTTAACTGTCCTTCAAATCCATGCCCTCCTTTGGATTGTCATTGAATGCTTAGGGTTGAGCATTTGGCTGTAGACAACCAATTGGTGTGCTTTTCCCGGGGTAAGATCAGCAATCCTGGTTATTGAAATAGGAATTTTTACATAAAATTTTGCTTCTGATTGACTAGAAGTAAATAAATGCAGTTGGTTCCAATTTAATGAGTTTAGGCAGGAATTATTTAATGCCATACCAATTTTGACTAGTATATCTTTACAAAATTGGTGTTTTAGAATCCATTGATTTTTCAAATTATGGAATTATATTTATTTTAAGAATAAACAATGTACCCTATATAACATAAAATATAACAAATACAATTTAAAATGTATTTAAAATTAATATAATATGGTCTATGGAAAAAAGAATGAATGTTTTGTAAAAAAATGTTCTGTAATTAGCCTATCCTTAGGAGATGTCCTTTCTTTATGACAGCCTTTGTCATTTTCATCTGTCATCTTCACTGGCATGATTTGATCAACTAACAATTAGCTGGTATTACTTACTTATCCTAAACAGCCTACAATACTGCTTTCAAGGTACTGGAAGTAAACTTTGTATTATAATTGAGTTGTATGAGTTCAATACTTCATATATTGTACATACATATACATACATGTGTGTGTGTGTGTGTGTGTGTGTGTGTGTGTGTGTATGTGTTTGGAGAATAATCTTAAATTTGAATTCTATACCAATGTATCAAAATTAAACTTATTTTGTATCAATATACAACTTTCTATAACCAATTAATAAAAATAACCTTATTTGTTTTAACAAATAAGGTCTTAGGTTGAAGAGTACATTCAATAATTTACTGTTTATCATATCATCCCTCTATATTTCTATATCTCCCCTTCTTTCTTTTAAACTCCTATCTCCATATCTACAAAAGAAAGATAAAGGAAAAGAGAGACATCCCTGAGTCTAACCGCATTTTCTCTCTGTATAAGACCAAGAATAATGTATAATCAACTCTCAATGAAAATAAGTATCTGTAGCACAAGAGAGCAATCAAAATCTACTCAGTCTCCCTTAGGGGAAAGGGGGCATCATTATCTTCCAGAAATGTTAGTGAAAATATATTGTGAGGGCTAGGGATATAGACCAGTGGAAAGATGGTTGCCTAGCATGTACAAGGTCCTGAATTAAATATCTATAATAAACTTTAAATGATCTTAGGTGGCATTTGAGGTAGAAATGTATAAAATAAAACATCAAGTTATAAAGGCCAAATAAACAAAACAGAAAATATCACAATGAATTTTATTTTAAAACTGAGGCTGTGTAAAAATTATATAGAGGATATTACCAAAAATATTTAAACAAAACTTAAATGATTAATTCTGTATACATACTGTCAGTAAGGACTAGAAAACAGGATATTTATAGCCTTCACTCTTCCTTAGTTTCAAACATTGAGGTCAACAACGCCAAGGTCATGAACTCATTTGAATAAACCTGACTATAAAGAAGCTGCCAGTACTAACAAATTGACCAGATTTATGCTTAATTATTGAAGGAATGGCATTTATGACAAATAGTTTGTAAAGGTTATTATACTTTACATTGCAATCTTTCTCATTTTCAGGATTAAATGGACTTTAAAGAAGTATAAAACAGTGGACAAAAACTCAGTCCACCTGAAACATCTAAATCCAGCCCTTAGAAGGCAGAGGCAGGAGGCTCAAGAGCTGGAGGGAAGCCTGGCTTCCCAATGGGAACATGTCTCAGAAACCAACACAGTAACCAGCTGATTACCATTATGCAATGACTGAGCAGTATTTCACAGAAAACTCTGCTCATAGTGAAGTGAGCATGTTGGTATCTTAAGTAGTGTTTTACAAATAAATAATATATTTCTAATTTGGATAATGTGATGAAGTTATCTTAAATGAAGATAAGGCTCATAGGATTTTTAACACCTATTGGTTACTTATAAAAAAATTAAAGGATTATATATGGAAATAAAAAGCTTTTTCATATAACTAACATTTGTCATCCAATAATATATTTTGGATAATGAAGAAAACCTAGATTTTTAAAATAAAGATCTGTTTGCAAATTAATTTATAAGACTATATTAATTGGTTGGGCCAATAAAAATAGTGATCTTGCCTATATTTTCTGCTAGATGTATGTCCCATCTTGGTTTTCTTTTAAATTAACACTTGTTAAAATTTAATTTAATTTAATTTAGTTATTTAAATAAAGACACAGAGATTGCATGGCATAAACATAGAATAAACAATATTTGTATTCTAGCTCTTCTTACTTTAAGGAAGTCTAAGATATTTAATATATGCCAGAATAATTAAGATTACTCTGAAATATTGATAAGGAGATTTAACCTTAGGACTTTTATTAATAAAATCTGGAGCTAAAGGAATATAATTATAGGGATGATCACATGAGTACAGAAATAATAAAAAGAAAATATAGTAAAACTCATTGTGGTACATACTTTTAATTCCAATACTCAGGAGGTAGAGGCATGAAGATCTCTGTAAGTTCTAGACCAGGCTGCAGATATACAAGTATAGTTCTAGGACAGCCATGGCTGGTAGACAGAAAAACTATGTCTCAGAATAAAAATTAAAAACAAAAATAAATAAACAAGGAAGGAAGAAAAGAAGGAAAGGAAAAGAAATATATAGATTTACAGTTTTTCGTTACATTTTTATTTATTTATTTATTTTTTTAATTCTGGTTGTGACAGGGTTTTTCATTATACAAGCCAGACTGACCATGAACTCACAATGCCTTGCTTCATGCATACTGAGCCACAGTGCCTGATGCAATTCTTTTTTTTTTTTTTAATTTTTAATTAATTTATTCTTGTTACATCTCTATGGTTATCCCATCCCTTGTATCCTCCCATTCTCCCCTACCTCCCATTTTCCCCTTATTCTCCTCCCCTATGACTGTTCCTCAGAGGGATTACCTCCCTCTGTATATGCTCATAGGGTATCAAGTCTCTTCTCAGTGACATTTTTGGGTATAGTTTTGGAGAATTTTCTTAATAATAGAAATTGTTCAAGTTACTTTGTATAGCTTATACAGCATGAGGAAAGTGAGGAGTTATCAACTACTCCTTAGCAATTGATGTGAATGACCAAGCAAATGAGCAAGTGTGACATGCTTGATATAGAAAGGTCCAAATTCTCATAGTCACTTGAAGAGGACTATCTTTTGAGAAAAGCTCTGGTCAGAGAAGAAAATACACATAGAAATGCAGATTTTCAGTATACATAAGGTTTTCATTCTAGGAACTAATATTGGTGCAATTCTCCACAAACATAATTTTTAGAAGACTGCACTTTCTGTAAAAGAAAAAGGAAGAAAACACTCTGGGTTAAACAGGATAGGAAATATTAGAGAAAGAAGCTTTATCCTTTAGCGGGAAATAATTTGCAAATACACTACTGAATGCATTATTATGAGAAGGAAAATTTGTAGGACTCACTATTAGAGATGTTGCTCTACTTTGGGAGATATATAGAATCCTGGAGACTTCATTGACTGACTTTTTAAACTTATATTTTTCTTTTTTGTACTTAGAACTAGGCAAAATTTTTTGCTCTCTCTCTCTCTCTCTCTCTCTCTCTCTCTCTCTTTCTTTCTCTCTCTCTCTTTCTCTCTCTCTCTGTCTCTCTGTCTCTGTCTCTGTTTCTCTGTCTCTGTCTCTCTCTGTCTCTCTGTCTCTCTCTTTCTGTCTCTCTGTCTCTCTGTCTCTGTGTGTGTGTTTTGTTTTTTGTTTTTTTTGTTTTCTTGTGCAGGCAAATGAAGAATAGATTACAAAGCCTCTGTTCTGGCTAGTTTTGTGTCATTTAACACAATCTGCAGTGATCTAAGAGAAAGTGCCTCCATCTGATCTTTTCTGAGATGAAACAGGGGTGTGTGGATCAGGGGGAGAAGGGCGGTGGGTGGGAGCTAGAATGAGTGGAAGAAGGAGTAGCTGTGGTTGAGATGTGTTGCATAAAATAATTTATTTTCAATAAAAATCAATCTGTTGCTATATGATAATCAAAGGGGGGAGGAGGAAAAAAAAATGCCTCCAAAGATTTTAGTCACACCTGTAGAGAATTTCCTTAATTAGTGATTTATGTGGGAAGGTCCAGCCCACTGTGGGCGGTGCCATCCCTGGGCTGGCAGTCCTGGGTTTGATGAGAAATCAGGCTGAGCAAGCCATGGTGAGCAAGTGAGCAGGTAGCATCCTGCATGGCCTCTGTCTCCAGGTCTCCACCTGTTTAGCGCCCTTCTTAGCTTCCTTCAATGGATGATTCAGGATATTTAAGCCAATTAAAACCTTTCCTTTCCAAGTTGCTTAGGCCATGGTATTTCATTGCTGCAACGGTAACTAAACAAGACAGCATCTTTATGTAAAGCCTGGCTCCCAGGGATCAATGGATTGTAGACAATGGAATGTTAATAGAAGCAGTTATCAGCCATGGCTCATAAAGACATTTTTTTTTATGGACAAAGAGTTTTGTGTGTTTATTTTTTATATATAACACATTTTTATTGAAAAATAAAATAATTCTTATTACACCTCATTTTCTATCCCATCCCATGCATCCTCCCATTCCTCCCTCCCTCCCACTTTTGCCCCAATCTCCCTTCCGTATGACTGTGACTGAGGGAGACCTCCTCCCCCTGAATATAGTGCTAGGGTATCAAGTCTCTTCTTGTTAGTCCGCTATCCTTCCTCCGCGTGCCATTGGGCCTCTGCAACAAAGGAACATGGCCAAATATGGGGTACCAGAGATCCTGTGAAAGTCAGTCCCCAGTCTCCACTTAACTGTGGAGAATGTTCTGTCCCTTGGCTAGATCTGGGTAGGGGTTTGATGATGACTGCACGTTTTGTCCTTGCTTGGTGCCTTAGATCAAGCAGAACCCCTGGGCTCAGATCCACCCATCATAATGTTCCTCTTGTAGGTTTCTAGGACCCTCTGGATCCACCTACTTCCCTATCCCCTATATTTTTCTCACCTAGAGTCTCAATAGGGTGTCCTCACCTCTATCCCACTTTCCTGGTAGGTGCAGACTTTCATGGGACCTTTCCCCAAACTCCTCTTCTTGCCTAGCTTCTGTGGTGCTGACATCCAAGCAAACTTGAATGTTGGTTGGTAAAATCCAACAACAAGAAGCATCTTCTTTTTATAACAATAGGTTTTTCCAGCTCCAGGTCATGTACCTATCCCTCATGTGCTTAGTAAAGTGAGATACCCATATTTACTCACCAAACACTCATGTAGTATTTCTAGGGAAAGTTCTTAAAAATTCATATTATAATGATTACCAGTAAATTTTAATCTGTGTGATTTTGAGTAAACACTTGGGGAAATAATAAATATTTGTATGTGTGTCTTTAAATTACAATCAGTGAGCTTATTATTAATCTTTGTTATCAATTAATTTCATTACCACCTATCAAATTATCTGCATATGTATCTCTATGTACCTGTTCATTTTAAATATAAGTAGTGATACTGTTTTCAGAAAAATTCTGGATCTCATGAAATCATGGAGTCAATTCACACCCAATGAAGGCAGATACATAATCTCACTCACTATCCATCAGTTTCATTCAAAAAGTTATTAGGAGTATCAACGTTTCTTTAAAAGGAAATTCTTCAGAGTCTTCCCTCTATTTCTTACCTCCTTTGTGAAAATGATAAGAAACAAAGCCACCGATGAATATTACTAATATAGAATATTAAATAAAATAATCCCTTAGTTTTATATAAGAATATTTTCAGTCATCTTACATAATTTAAATGTAAGAAACAATTTTGCATGAGACAAAGGATCTGATAAGTTATAAGTTATTTTCTCATCTTACAGTTTTTTATGTTTTTATATGACCAATGCCATCTTTATCTCAAAACATTTCTTATATGGATGTTGAGGGATTATCTTATTTCAAAAAAGCAGCTTGGCATTTTACATGCATTTAATAATTTAAATAGTGATGCACGTTATCTACTTTTTTATGAATACCCAAAGAGCTTATATGTAATAACTGACTTGCCTTATATTATTTACCTAGAAGAATTCAGGATAATAAAGCTTGTAAGACAATTCCTTATAGTGTGAGCACTTTTTAATATTCCTTCCTCATAGTAATGTGAAGTTCACTTTCATCAAAATGCTGTTGCCATTGGGTAAATCGCCATTGTGGCAGTCCACAGTTAGGCTTACTAGTCTTGTTGAATTGGGTTGCACACATTGCCTTTCCAGGATACTGATGTCAGCTTTCTCTTAATGTTTTCCTACTTGAAGTTAAAAGTACTCTAGATTACCACACCAAATCCTCCCATCAAACATGGCTAAATGGAGACCTTTGATGCACATGGAATTTGTATCCCACTTTAAATGTCCCATGAGATTTCACATCATCCAATATTTGAAGATTCTTATTAAGAGTTAAACTCAGCTAGTGTTTATGTATTAAGACTCTTATCAACAAAGTGAAAATATATGGGGATCATACTGCATTATCTTCCATGTTCAGGCAGGGATGTTTTACTTTGGAAAAGATTATCTGTTCTTTTTTTCCACAGAGTATTGAA
>OU015744.1:117062717-117075972 GCA_907169655.1 Acomys percivali | reverse complement strand
AGAGAGAGAGAGAGAGAGAGAGAGAGAGAGAGAGAGAGAGAGAGATGGCATGCTTGAAACCTTCAAGGCTACCTCAGGTGTTACATTTTCTCCAACTTGGCCATACCTCCTAACTTTTCATAAATATTTCAACAAATGAGAGCCAAACAGCCAAATATCTGAGCCTGTAGGAGTCCATTCTCATTCAAACCACCACAGTGGGCATCATCCAATCCATCTGTTCATGGAATTTGTCTTATCTATATAGGACACAGTGGGGGCAGCAAGGTCAACACCTCTCCTTGAGTTGGGGTATCCATTTATTTTGTTTTAGACATCAGAGCTTTAGTTTTTGGATGTGTATAATCTAAGATATATACCAATGTCCCCAAGCACTTATCCTCTTAAGTAAGCTGTGATTTAATAATACTCTGGAAATAATATTGCCTTAGGGATCCCATGCGTCTTTTCATTCCTGTGAAGTGACTTAGGTCCCTAATCTTTTAAATGTCTTCCCTCTGATACTGATTTCCTACCCTGAGCAGCACTGGAAATTCTTGCTTTTCCAGGTTTACTGGACAATAAAGCTTAATGTGTGTCTTACAATTTAGGACGTACTCTTGAGTGTTATGTAAGTATGTACAGCATTATTCAGTGACCAAATGACCCAAGGAATGCAGTTTTAACCCTTTCTAGCTCTTTTTACTTATTTCAAAATAATTTCATTGGTTAAAAAATGATTGTACAACTAAGATTAAGCGAAATGAACTGGTTGAATTTGTGTACCTAGGAGACATATGTGCATGTGGCAAAAACTAATGAAAAAAGACGCGATGAATGTTAAAGAAGCAAGAAGTATATGGGAGGGTTTGGACGGAGGCAAATAAACCAAAACAATTGGAAATTTAACCATATAGAGTAATTATTGTATACATGATATCTAAACACATTAAAATGCCAGAAAATAATGAAAGCTGGCCATTTTGTTTCAAATAAGACATAAAGGTAAGAGATTATGAGTTAGCAATGAGTCAGTTAGTAAGTACATATGGCAATAATATCTTTTTCTCGAAGATGACTGTGTTTCTTTTCACTGCACGTCTACTTACAAGTGGCTCATTCCTTTGAATTTTCTCTGTTCATTTTTCTCCCATAACAGGCAGTACCATTATCATATTATTTAAGAAATATGAGATGGTTCTAATTTAGAACACTGACTGTGATTTTATTATGGCTATCTTATGATGACAGAGTATAAGCCCTGTGTGAGTTCCCTGAGGAAAGCATACTAACTGGTATTAACTCTACACACGTTCTTTCACCCTTTTCTCTCATTGCCCCAATCTTAATATTCTCTACAAGTCCAATATGATAGTCTTATTGTTTTATGTATACATATATTTGCATATTTTCACAACTACAGGTGTACAATGTGAATGTGTTCATACATAAGATTCACTCTTTCAGTAAAAAGCATGTTGTGAATAATTTCAATGTTGAAAACTGCTTATTGTCACATTTTCTTCACGGGTTCTATAGTAGCAATTTATAAATCTATGTTATAAATTCTCTATTGATATTTATTACTGTGTACACATATTTTAAATATAGTTATTATAGTATATATATATAGATAAATGATTTAGCATTTTATGTGCTTTGTATCTTAATAATCATTTAAGCCTCTGATTTTGTATTATTGACTACACCTACAACTTAGCTCTAAAAGATGATGAATGAAAAAACTGTGGAGCCATTAGCACACCTGACACATTTTATTTCAAATATAGAAACATGGGAGGGAGGAATGGGAGGATACAAGGGATGGGCTAACAACTGAGATGTATTAGGAATAAATTAATAAAAATTTTTAAAAAATCAAATATAAAACTAAGAAGACTGATTACCTTTTCATACATTTTCCATAAGGAAAAACTGATATAGTGTTTTAGTCTTGTTGCTGTTCCATTTTTTAAAAATAAGAAATGTTTTAGTGCTTTGGCTACACCACACTGCATTACACATGTGCTGTAGTATTGCGGAGAGGTTGGTTACCACACTGGCACTGGAGTGAAAGCATGAAAATTTAATGGAAGATGAATGCTCTATAGTACCTTATTCTCTTCTTCGGGACCATTTGAGGGTCTCTGTGTTATCCACCACCTATTGCAAGGAGCATTTTCTGCCATGAACACTGAGAAATGCAATAATGTGCAGGATCAACCCAGAATGAACTGAGCACGGAGGGGGAGACTGTGGGCATTAAGCTCCACTCCCTCCACTCCCATCTGAGGAACTACAGACACCTGGCAGTTGCTAGGATAGGAGGAACACCAGCTTCTTGAAGGGTGTGGTGCCTGGGAGGAGGCTCATGCTCCAGGATAGGCTTGTAATATGAAACGTTAGGTAGCTATAAAATGATTTTCACTATGGATTACTCTTTGACATTCTCACTAGCAATGAAGAATTCTCATTACTCTACTTTAAGACTGACAATTCGTTGTTATTGTAAGAAAATTAATATATCTAGGAGTAGTTGAAATTTTCTTATCCTCATGTATGACAAGTTTAATGATTTGTTTGTTGTTAATTCTGTTCTCTTCCACTATTCTAGGATGTACCTGCCTTTGCTTTAAACAAGTCGAGAATATATTACTGGGTCTCATAGAGTTTGTATTGTCCTTTCTTCCTGGTGCAGATCACTATGAATGTATTTCTAATGGAGATTTTAATAAACATATATTACCTGCTATCAATAATATCACATTAATTATGTTGCTTTCTATTGCTTTATTATTTTCTATCCCATTCAAAAGTAATTTTCTGGCCTTTTGTTTTCTTATCCAACATTTTCCTATGCAGCATCTGTTTATTATAACCCTTATGTTTCAAAATTTAATTTGTCAGTCACTATCACTTGAAGAATTTATTTCCTTTACTTTTATTGAGATAGTAGACTTTGTTGATTGCCAATCCTCACCCCTTACATTTTAATTTGTCTTTTTCCTCTTCTAATTGTTTAACTTTCAAATTTCTTTTAATCATTTGAATCTTTTAATATTTCTTTTTTTTCCATTTTTTCTACTACTCAATAAGTTTCTTTGTTTAGTATTTATTTCAGATATTAAAGTGTGCACATTTAATATGCTAAATTTTTAACTCAATAATGTCTTTGCTCTCATCAAAATAAGAAACTTACATGTGTCATTTCCAATTATTAATTTAAATGCATTTGATCTCCAGAAAGTCTATACATTAATTTTTATATTACAATTTATCCAATGGTATGGCTTGACATGAGTAGTGCTTGTTTATAATTGTATGTGTGTATTATTTCATTTCTGTAGTCTCTATTTTTTGCCATTTTCCATCTAGTAAGATAAATTTCTAATTCTTTCAGCACATGGAGATGTTTTATGGTAATTTTGAGAATGTTAGGCTTTCAATTTTATTCATGAGTGGATTGAATCTGCTTAAAACTACTATGTTTCACCCTCATTCATAAAAATTGTCTTTGTATGGTGTATATCTCTAGCTCAACAGCAAGGCTTTTCTTTACCGCTCTAGTGTTTCTGTCTTTTAATAACTAAGAAAAGCCTTGTCCCCGGAGTGTCAATTCTTCCTGGAGAACACCTTTGTCCCTTTGGGACTATGAATGAAAGTTTTACTTTCATTTTAAAGTCCCACTGTAAACTTTTTAAAAAAGCCTAAATGTCCCTCAGTAGAAGGATGGATAAAGAAACTGTGGTACATATACACTATGGAATACTACTCAGCTATTAAAAACAAGGAATTCCCGAAATTTGTGGACAAATGGATTGAGCTAGAAATGATCATAATGAGTGAGTTAACCCAGAAGCAGAGAGACTCAAATGGTATATACTCATTTATATCTGCATACTAGCCCAATGGGCATGTCCCATGAAAGCCTTCACTTACCAGGAAACTGGGACAGAGGGGAGGACATCCTATTGGGACTCTAAATGAGAAAACCATGGGAGAATAGCAATGTAGAAGGATCTAGTGGGTCCTAGAAACCTACAAGTAGAACATTATGATAGGCAGATTTGGGCCAAGGGGTCCCGCTCAAACTAAGGCACTAGCCAAGGACAATACAGGCTGTAAACTTTAAACCCCTACCCAGATCTAGCCAATGGTCAGAACAGTCTCCACAGTTGAGTGGAGAGTGGGATTTGACTTTCTCACATACTCTGGTGCCTCACATTTGACAGTGTCCCCTGGAGGGGGAGACCTGGTGACACTTAGAGGAAGGACAGCAGGTCACCGAGAAGAGACTTGATACCCTATGAGCATATACAACGTGAGGTAATCCCTCTCAGGAACAGTCATATGGGAGGGGAATAAGGGGAAAATGGGAGGGAGGAAAGAATGGGAGGATACAAGGGATGGGATAACCATTAGATGTAACAAGAATAAATTAATTAAATAAAAAAAACATTAAAAAATATCAACATACTTGTAATTTTACAATTGAATTTACATTATTTATATAATTTGGAAAAGCTCTGTCTTTTATTTCACAATGTCTTTGTTGCATCTTCCTCTGAAGTGTATTTTTTTTCTTTCTTCTTGGACTTACTAAAGTGTATGTCACATTGTTTGTCACCGCATTTCTGAGAATGCACACTAGTGAAAATAATAATCTGCGATTACCTGAAACAAGTTTCTAATTATGCCATGTTGAAGTGGACTGGTACTGCTACTTGTAGTGCCAAAGATCTTCAGGTGCAAGTTCCTTTTTAAAAGTTCCCAGAGGAAACTTTAAAGTTCCATTGTTGTCATCCCACCAGATAAATTTTAACCTACTTTATTTGTATGTGGGTGCTCCCTATTTTGGAGTTCATTGGGCTTTTAATGATGGTCTAAAATTTCATCTGTTTGCTGAGGTTCCAGATTTTGCTTCATGTCCCTTAAGCACTTCGGTCATTATATCCCAGAATCTAGGTCAACAGCTATCAAAAGACACCTCCAGGGCAAATGTCAGCTTCGGCATTTGCTTATCACAGGGATTATATTTTATTATAGTTTCTGACCTCTGACAAATATAGTTGGCTTGTCACTTCCTAAGCTGAGAGTTTAAAAAGGCATTTCAAAAAATGTCATCTATCATTATGGGATGGGTATGCTTATCCAAGCACAGCCTTCTAAATTGCCTTATTATATGCAAATTTTATTTTGAGTCATGACTTATTTAAGACCTGTAAATAAATTATAAAATATTGAAATATATTTGCTACTTATAAATTATGTATACTTCTAATTTTCTAATCTATAAATATTAAATAATAACATTAATTAAGTATGAAAAAGTCTTCAAACATTTAGTAAAATGTAGATTATCATACAGGAAATTGTTAGAAATATTTTAATTTTGTTGTATTTCATATAACCCAATTTAAGAGATGCCTACCAAAGAGTAATAGGAATAAAGAAACAAGGAAAAAGAAACCATTCTGACACAAATTCTCCTTGATTTAGCCTGAATGTTTATAATGTAGGTGTTTATGGGATAAGATGATCTGATTATTATAACACACAATCGTTTCTAATAACCTTATAAAATTACATGGCCATTTCTAGTTTTTACTTTAATGGCCACTATATATTAGTAAGTCATTAATTAGAAGCATTATTTATGGGAGATGATATGGTAGAAAAGGGATAGACCATCTTCATGGTAATCTTTAATATAAAGAAACTGAATGAAGAACCAAACTTATTACTAGGGCATCATTACAATACTTGTACTCCCTCCATCCACCTGTCTAATCTGCAAGTAGAACTTTTACAAAGTTAGATATATTTTATTTAGAACTGAGCATTATAATGAGTTTCTCAATTGTAAGCTCGAATGAGTGCAACATAAAACCTCAGTAATTACATAATAATAACATTATTTCAGCTGTAAAATGTTAAGAAAAAAGCATGTTAAGCCAATTTAGTTCATCTGGATGTATTGACTTAGTAATATTCATAAAAATTGGATATTCAGTAAGCAATGGAAGGCATGATACACAAGCTATTCATGAGGGAAACATAGTATTTCTACATAAAGAAGCTAGCTTGAAGAGGCTACCTGTGTTATTGCAACCAGGTGAAGTCTAAAAGATGCAAAATTATAAACTCTGAAAAGAGGCTAGTGTTGTTTTGAGGGTTCAGAGAGAGAAGAAGTTAGAATGTATTAAGCAACGAAAGCTTTAAGAGCATTTAAAACTACTTGTGTAATAGTGAACTGAGTAAATCAAAATACTGTCTCAATATTGCAGAAATGGAAGACAGGTTTACATAATGTACTCAATTACAGTGTCATCTTGAGTATCAAAATGACAAAATAATCTCACTGCATTAAATATGTGAAGTAATACTACTATGTATGATATAAAATTTTGTTTTTTTTTTTAAACTGACCTCAGAAATCTGGAATTGAGTAGATACTATAAGGCTAAACACAAGAGGCCTTAATATATATATATATATACATAACCTGTGACCTAGTTAGTGAATATTTCCTTAAATAATATAAAATAAGAAATCTTAAGTTACTGTTCTTGGATGGAGCTTGGGGAAAGAGTGAATAGTAAGAGACAGATTTTCTGATGCCGAAGTGGAACATTACACGTAAGTAAGAAAGAGAACAGGAAACAATGTCGTGACCTGGGACTAGAGCTGAACGCATTGATAGCTTCATGTTCAGCTGAACAAAACTACAGATATCCATATGTAAAGATGCACACAGACCTGTGTTAACATGCATATTGGTTTAGTGATCATAGATATATTTTCAGTTTCTGTCTGAGAGAGTTTGTGAGTCAGGAAATTCCATTAGTAGGGGCCATACTTTGTATCAAGATACTGACTTCTTTTGAGAGAATAAGAATGCGCAGGAAGGAAGAGGGTTTGTCACTTTTTTAGAGTGAGGTTTGCTGACAATCCTCTTGCTACAGTCTCCTGAGTGCTGAGATCGCAGAGCTCTAATACACATCACCAACAAATCAAAAAAGTAAACAACAAGAATAATAGAGCTTCTCGGATAAAGGCTGATTTGAAGTCTGGGTTAATTAGGGAGATGCTGTCTCAAAAGACTAAACAAAAATTGAGTATTTTTAGCAGAAGTAATGGTGCAATCCCAGCATTCAAGTGACTGAGGCCAGCTGGACTACCTAATAAGTACCAGGCCCTCAGAGTTACATAATAAACCGTACCTCGGACATTCAAATAAAAAAGTGTGGATTTTTATCTCCTTGCTCTTAATATGTCTTCTCCAGGTGGCTATTTAGGAGATGATTATAGACAAATCTGACAACTACTAGTTAGACAGACAATTAGTAAAAAGTCACATTGATTCAATGAGTAGAAATTGGCACTTTTCTACATGTCTTCTGTGAAACACACTATCCTGATCTCATTACAGGATAAACAAAGGTCATCAAATAACTCATGAAATACAGTTCAAAAGTAATGTGATAAGATTGAGTCTTTAAATGTGTAAAATTTAGCATATTAATTTACTAGGTAGATAATATATAAAAATGATGATGGGTACAAGGGAAATGTCTGTACCAGATCTGTAACTATTCTATAAGTGTAAATCTTCCTCTTGTGAAAATTTATAAAAACTAGTAAAAATGGGAGGGAGGGAGGAATGGGAGGATACAAGGTATGGGATAACCATTGAGATGTAATATGAATAAATTAATAAAAAATTTCAAAAATATAAAATAAATTTTGGGAATTCCTTGTTTTTAATAGCTGAGTAGTATTCCATAGTGTATTTGTACCACAGTTTCTTTATCCATTCTTCTACTGAGGGACATTTAGGATTGAGCTAGAGATGATCATAATGAGTGAGTTAACCCAGAAGCAGAAAGACTCAAATGGTATATACTCACTTATATCTGCATACTAGCCCAATGGGCATGTCTCATGAAAGCCTTCCCTTACCAGGAAACTGGGACCGAGGGGAGGACATCCTATTGGGACTCTAGATGAGAGAACAATGGGATAATAGCAATGTAGAAGGATCCAGTGGGTCCTAGAAACCTACAAGTAGAACATTATGATAGGCAGATTTGGGCCAAGGGGTCCCGCTCAAACTAAGGCCCTAGCCAAGGACAATACAGGCGGTAAAATTTAAACCCCTACCCTGATCTAGCCCATGGACAGAACAGTCTCCACACTTGAGTGGAGAGAGGGATTTGACTTTCTCAAGTACTCTGGTGCCTCACATTTGACTATGTCCCCTGGTTGGGGAGACCTAGTGGCACTCAGAGGAAGGACAGCAGGTCACTGAAAAGAGACTTGATACCCTATGAGCATATACAGAGGGAGGTAATCCCTCTGAGGAACAGTCATAGGGGAGGGGAATAAGGGGAAAATGGGAGGGAGGGAAGAATGGGAGGATACAAGGGATGGGATAACCATAGAGATGTAACAAGAATAAATTAATTAAAAATAAAAAAAATTATATATATATAAAAAATATAAAAATAAAAATAAAATAAAAATGTAAGTAATATTAAAAAAAAACTACTAAAAAAAGAAACAATGAATCAAAAATTCAGGTAATAATTACTAACAGCAAAGGGGGGGGGAAAGGAAGACTGTGGAGATTTCCAGATAACTTTTGACATTTTATTAAGTAGGTGTCATTTGTCATTCTATTATTTTTTACTTATTAGTCCCATATAATTTATATATTCCTTGGTATGTTTATTTCTCAATCTTTGTTGAGTAATAATTGCCTAGAAATAAATGGTACAAAAATTGAAATACTTTGAAGGCATAGATTTATCAGGGAAAGTGTACTGGATGGTAATACTTACTCGTTTGGCCTATGAAATAATTGGAATGCTATACTTGTAATTGATTTGGAGTTGAAGGATAGACTGTGAAACTGCAATTATGTGTTGTGCCTTTTTAAGAAGAACATTAGAAAGGTCATCTTTCAGAAGTGAGAAACTTATTTGGCAGAGTATTTGAAAGGATACATACTGAGAATTATGCATATTAATTTTCTTCATTGAAGAGTATAATAATGTTCAGAGATAATAGTAACTATAATTTATTTATATATTTTATGAGTCAATTGGAAGTTGGGTGCTTTACAACTACTTCGTAAAGGCCTGCAAAGAGAATTTATAAATAAGAGATGTTTAATAAACAACTCTTATCAGTGTTATTGTTAAAATTATTATTATCCTTATGTGAGATTGTGTTATTCATTACATAAGGCTTTTGTATGTGTGTGTGGTGCATGCAGGTAAGTATGTGTGTGCACATGCTCATGATGGTGAATGTAGGCGGTCCAGAAGAGATATGGAGTGCATTCTATCTCTCTCAACCTTATTTATTGATATAGGGTCTCTCACAGACCAGGAATCTTGCCATTATGCCCTAGACTTGCCAGTAGCAATCTCCTTGGATCTGCATGTCTCTGTCATGCATTGTTAGGGTTATGGGCCTATGCATCCTTGTCAAGCTTATTTATTTATTATTTATTATCCCAATCATAACCTTGTCCCTCCTCTCCTCCCAGTCCCAACGACCCTCCCTCTTCCCTATATCCCACATTCCCTATACCTAGAAAAGGAGATCCTCCCATTTACTCATCCCAGCACATCAGGTCATATCAGGACTGAGTGTGTCCTTGACCACAATGGGCTGGTCAAGCTTTATAATTGAGTACTGAAGATTACAACTCAGGCTTTCAGGACTGCACATGTGTTTCTACCCCCGAACCAACTCCCCAGCCACTATTACTAGTTTTTAATCATCATAAGTTGTAATAGTCTGATAATGGTATAGTTCACAAAAATATTTGTATACTAATGTCCAGAAACTGTGACTATTGTGTCAAACATTTTCCAGATACAATCATGTATCTTAAAATGCAAAAACTATCATGCATTATCTGGGTGGAACCAAATATCTCTATGAAATATTATAAAAGGTGTGCAGCAGATGAAGATTAGCCAAAGATGCTCCAATGGAACCTGAGGAAGCAAGCAGACTCCAGACATTTGGAAGCTTATAGGATAGAAATTGCCAAGTAACCAATTCTTTCCTTAAACTTCTGGAAAGAACAACTTGTTGAATATACTTTGACTTCAGAATTCTGAAGTCTATGGCAGCTTTAGGGTAGACATTCATGGGCACAGTGGGAAGCTAACATATCATATTACAAAGTCATGTCAGATTTTGATAATTTCAAACTCAGGATGCTTTAATTTATATACTTAGTCATAGTCAACTTAAAGAATATTTGGTTTCCATGGGCTGTGTCAACTGGAATCTTTCTCCACCACATATTGACCAAAGTTGCCTAACAATGTGGAATGAATAATACCTCCTAATAAGCTTTGTGTTCTCTGTCAATACTGTATGTACAAATATAGTACAGAAGACATGTTGTTATCATTCAAGCCAAGAAAATAATCCAAATTGTCCAAAACACATTTTGGTATCTCTTAGAATTCTCTGGATGCTTTTAAGAGCCAAAACGGTTGAAAACCTAATTTTGTTCAAGCACCAGACCCTGCTCACCCTCTTGCATAACCTCTGTTCTTAAAGCTTCATCATCTAGCTCTTAGTCTCAACAGACCTCTTCACCAATCTCTGCTGCCCAAACAAGTAATCCTAACTTTGCACATGGAAATTTTTTCTCAAGAAATTGGAACATAGTCATTACATCTTATGTACAAGTACATCCTCTACCTCCCATAATTCAGAGGCTACTTGCACTGCTGTTAGTATTTCTGATATTTCTCTTTAAAGCATATATTTCTAGAAATCACTAAAAATGATTCAATTTAAGGAAATTCAAGCTTGCCTCCCTGTCATAGATAGTTTTTCACTGTGCTTGAGTTAACTCATTGCAGAAGAATCCATGGTTTATCCTCCACGTTTATGTCATCATTCACTAGGGTTCCAGCACAGGTGAGAGATGGCTAGGCTATGGCCCCATGCTTGTAGCTGTGCCTGTTCACCTCATCATGCTGAGCTGTTTCTAGAACTTCACATGTCAGGCAGAGCAATGCTTACAGTCTTAGAGAGGTTCTGCCACAACCAACCATTACAGGTCTTCTAGTCAAGAAAGAGCTCAGCTATAACATCTCCAACCCCAAATTATTGTGGATGTGAATTCCACTTAAAGCCTATTCACCTCCTCAGATACAGTGCTACCCCAACTGTAATATTGAAGCAATGTTAGAAAAGATCAGTACTTCATTTAAAGATTATTATTATTATTATTATTATTATTATTATTATTATTATTATTATCAGCAGCAGCAGCAGCAGCATGTGCACACGTGTGTGTGTGTGTGTGTGTGTGTGTGTGTGTGCATATGCACATGCTATAGAGAGCATATGGAGATCAGTGGTCAACTTCATGGCTTTGATTCTCTCTTTCAGCCTTTTGCATGGGCTCATTGAGGCATCTTGCTGGTCAAGCCTCATGCTTAAAATACTAAAATATTCCCAGAAATCCCTGTTTTCTCACGTATGGCACTTATATCTTAAGCTATAAATTTTTCACAGTACTAGGTATGCTAAGAGATATTGGAACAAAAACAACTAAGAAAAGTCAAGGTGATTGCCATGTAGAAACTTTTTGAGGATGGTGTTTTCCACATCACTCTTTACACACTTAAGGAAAATCTGTTGCAAGGTACATGCATTTCCATAATGGACAGAAGACAAAAGGACTTCTTTAAGCATCCTTTTTCACCTTATCCCTCCATCATGTATATTTGACTTCTCTCAAAGCTGAATTCCTCAGATTCTTCACATCACATTGTTCATTGAAACCTACAGCACCGTGCCTCAGTTCCTAGCCATTCTTCCTGAGTCACCATGAGGTATAACTCTATAGTTCCCTTCAAACCAACAATGACAGAGAATGTACTCTTTAGCCTAAGCTACCTTTCTAATTTAATATTATTGATAGATTGAGTTTTAGCCCATTTCATTTTTTTTTTTTTTGATATAAAGCTCTAGAAATTAAGGGCAAGATTTCTTTTCAAGTCTTATCTCCCAGGACTACCATTTTTACTTACTAAAATGTACTTCTGTTTGCAAATGTAGATTCTAATAAAAGTCTATTTTTACAAAGGGAAATATAAATTCTTGCTTTCTACATTGCTCTATTTCATATATTATAAGATATAATTCATATATGACTTGTATATGTAGACAAAGATGTATTCAGAGTAAAATACTGAGTTTCATGTGGGAAAGATATTATGAACTGATATTTCTCAAGATTCAAATAATCATGAATATGATAATGGAAAAAGGTACTTGTTTTCTAAGGCTATGTTTAACATTTCAAGCTGAGAGTTTAATTTCTTTTGTGATCCAACAGAGATATAGGCTTAAAAATCTATTTCATAGGAATGAGATTATCTAGTATCCTTGATTTATATGCAGAATTTTGATTTCTTGTCTTTACATTACAGAAGCAAGACAGGGTATGAGGGAAAGGAGATATGTCCTGAAGACATTTTCTAGGTAAATTCAGTATAGGAAATAAGCCAAAGCACTCTCCCCACTGAGTAATTTATTCATCAAAGCAACATATTTAAAAATAACCAGTAGTGTTATTATTCACAGGAGAATTAATCCATATTAATTCATTAAAATAAGGTAAAGTAAAGAAAATGTACCCTCAGCGTAAACATGGCACAGATTAATCAAGCTTTGTCTCCATTGTAGAATATTTACAACTTGTTATAAATGTCTAAAAATGTCATGCAGAAAATGTTGTTCTATAAAATATAAGCTGCATTTAATTAGTAAATGTTTCTAATTTGAGTAAGAAAGATTGATAAAGTCATTCATACAAATATTAATAAATGTTACCAAATATGAAAATATGTTGCTTTATGATTATCATGTTTACTAGGGACAAAATTGAAAAGTATGAATATTCAGAATTTTATTGGTCTACAAATGAAAACAGAATTTTTTATTTTGGGTGAACATTTAAGATATGCCAAAACTCTATATTAAATATAAGTTTCTGGATATTTTTTCTCTACTGGGGATTTTAAAAATATGTTTAATTGAAATAGAATTACACCACTAACCCTCTCTCTTTCCTCCCTCTTGTCTCTCCAGATACCCTCCCTTGAGTTCTCCCATGCTTCCCCACTCTCAAACTGATAACATCTTTTCTTTGAGTATTACTGTTACATATGTATATACACATATATTTGTGTGATATATAAAATTTGTATATAAAATGAGTATATAA
>OU015744.1:117040802-117062707 GCA_907169655.1 Acomys percivali | reverse complement strand
TAAATGAAATCTCTCCATCAAATCCCTCCCTCAGAGTTTAGGAAACTCTTTGGAAGAAGAGGAAGAAAGAGTGTAAAAGTCAAAGGGGATGGAGGATGCTGGGAGAACAAGGTTCTCTTAATCAACTAAGCAACCTCATGTGTATTCACAGAGACTGAGAAGCATGCTCAGAGCCAACAGAGGTCTGCACCATGTCTTCAGAGTTATATTATGGCTTCCAGTTTAGTGTTTGTAAGGGATTCATGAGTGTTTAAATGGTTGGGTCTTGGATTCTTGTGCCTTCTCTTGGGCTCCTTTTCCTTCTGTTGGGTTGTCCCGTTTAACTTCATTGTGATAGTTTCTGCTTTCTCTGTTGTATTTTATTTTGTTATATATTAAAATAATGAATGTATGAAAGTATGAATGAATGAAAACTTAGCAACTAGGGTAAAGGAAAACAACTGAACTGTCATTTTTAACTGCTGAGAGAGGGGAAAATCAGTTTTCTCCAATGTAGTGACACTGAGTATATAAACCATTCCAATGCAGGCTTCATGTACAAGAACAGCTGACCAATATATAATGGAATCCAAAGTTAGTTTTGTCTCCTTTCCATAAAATCTTATTATTTATATATTTATTTACTTTACATACCAACTGTAGCTGCATCACTCCTCTCCTCCTGGCCCCACCACCTTCCCTCCCTCATCCCCATCCTTCCTCCTCTATTCCTTAGAAAAGGGGAATCATCCCAACTTACCAGCCCCAGTTCATCAAGTCACATCAGGATTGAGCCCGTCCACTTCCTCTATTGCCTGGAAAGGCAATCCCACCAGGTAAGAGTGATCAAAAGCAGGCAAAAGAGTCCATCTTGGAGACAGTCTCACTTTCCTTTAGGGGACCCTCATGAAGCCTGAGCTACCCATCTGTTATGTCTTTGTAGAAGGTCTAGATCCAGTCTATGCATTGTCCTTTGTTGATACTCCAGTCTCTGCAAGCCCTTCTGGCCCTGATTAGTTGGCTCTGTTGGTCTTTTTGTGGAGCTCCTGTCGAGTTCAGGCCCATCTATCCATTTTAGACAAGACTCCTTATGATTCACACTATGTTTGGCTGTCAGTCTCCAATTCTGTTTTGATCTGCTGCTGGGTGCAGCCTCTCGGAGGACACCTATGCTAGATTCCTGCCTGCAAGTATAGCAAAGTATCATTAATAATGTGATAGGTTGCCTGTCTCTCATGGGGTGAGTCTTAGGTTGGGCCGGGCATTGGTTGGACACTCCCTGAATCTCAGCTCTCTCTTTACCCCTGCACATCTTGTAGACAGTGTATATTTTGGGTCCAATGTTTTGGGGTGGGTGGGTGTGTCCATCCCTCCACTAGGAGTCCTATCTAGTTAGAGAGTGTCCACATCAGTATCCAGGAGTCTTGCTACTAGGAGACTCAGCTAGAGTCACCTTCATATTCTCCCAGAAGTTTACTCTGTCCTACGTCTCCAGCTTGTCACAGAGACGCCTCTGCTATGGATTCTCTTTACTCTGAAGGTACTCTGTCCTCCTTCACCCATTCTCTCAGGTCTGATCTCCACCCTCATTTCTCTCTGAACTCCCTCTCCTATCTTGTTCCAGCTCTTCAACCACTTCTGCTGTTTATTATATTTCCCCTTCTGAGTGAGATTTAATAATCCTCCCTTGAATCTTCCTTGTTATTTATCATATTCAGGTCTGTGAATTGTAGTGTGTTTATCCTGCTAAAATCTCCTTATACTGAATGCCTATCATATGTGTCTTTCTGGATCTCAGTTACCAGAGTCAGGATGATCTTTTCTAGCTCCATTCATCTGCTTACAGATCATGATTTCTTTGTTTTTAATAGCTGAATAGTGTTCCATTGTGTAAATGTACCATGATTTCTTTATCCATTCTTCTGTTGAGAGACATGTAGATTGATTCCAGATTCTGACAATTATAAATAACGCTGCTATGAACATAGTTGAGAAAAACTGAAAAGCTTCTATAAGGCAAAGGACATTGTCAATAGAACAAAACAGCAGTCTACAGATTGGGAAAAGATTCTCACCCATCTAACATGTGACAAAGGGCTAATATTCAAAATACATAAGGAACACAAACAAAATAATCCAATTAATAAATAGGATACAGAGATAAACAGAGAATTCACAACAGAGGAATCTTGAATGGCAGAGAAGCACTTAAGAATTGTTCAACATCCTTAGTCAACAGGGAAAGGTAAATCAAAATTACTCTGAGATTTCATCTTACTAGTCAGAATGGCTAAAATAAAAAACACAAGTGACAGCATATACTGGCAAGGATGTGGAGAAAGGGGAATACTCTTCCACTGATGGTGGGAATGCAAGCTTATATAACCACTTTGGAAATCAGTCTGTCACTTTCTCAGAAAATAGGGAAGAATGCTGCCTCAAGACTCAGCTATATCACCCCTGGGTATATACCCAAGAAACACTCTACCATACAACAAGTATGTTTATTCTTACTCAGTGTAGTCAGGTATGCCTTAACATGTAATGTCAAGATAAAGTTGTCATCTCTAGTTGTTATAGTATTTAACAATGGTGGAAGTAAGATATAACTTATCACTTGAATGCAATTTCTAAGTATAGGTGGGTTGAAAGGGAAGTGTAAGCATTAAAGAACTCAAAGTAAAATAGGTTTGACCAAATTCCAAGCCTACACATGAGAGCTTACATGCAGAAATGCAGGAACAGGGAAAGAGCATGGGATGTGTGCTTTTGAAACTTCAACCCCACCTCACCCCCACGTGTATACCTTTTCTAACAGAGACACACACACTCTAACAAGGCCACATCTTTAATCTTTGCCCCAGTTCATGCACTGGGGATTAAACATTTAAACATATGAGCCTGAGGGTAGCATTCTCATTCTTCCCATCACATTCTCTACCCTTAATGTTTGAATTAGAGATGCTCAATAAACATGATGCTCATCAATTGCTACAGTGTTGGTTGCACAATAAACTTCAGTTGTCAACTTGCCTCTGCATTCACAAAACACCCACCAGCACTGGGTTCATTGGCATGTCCTGCTATTCATGTTTTTTGTTTGATTGTTTTGTGGGGTTTTTTATTTTGTTTTAATTTCACTAGCTTTTGGGGATATGAACTCAGAACCTTATGCTTCCATAGCACATATGTTGCTTCCTGATAGAGACATTTTTGGATGGGAAACATAAGCTTATAACAAGTAAAACGATATTAGTAAAAGCCATGCAAATAACAGTGTTTTTACTGATATTCAGAACTTATTTGACAATTACTCAGTAGCATATGTAAAATGACCTATGACTTGACTCCACAGTAACACATGTTTCCATAACTGGAGAGCATTCTTTTCCTTCAGTTAAATGTAGTTCTCTAGCTTGATTCCAGAATTTAAAACATGAGTAATCATTATACATGATGAACCATTGAAATGTCTTAAAAATATATTTAAATGCAAATGAATAAAAATATGGATATTGAATTTCTTTTAGATGTAGCTGATTTCTAAAAAGGATATGGAATGAAATATCTTTGAAGACTTGTGTAAGCCAAGTCTCTTTAAATTAAAGACATTTCTATATGAAAACTTTTTTAATTTCATCCTATTGAGTTTTCAATAATACATTTTAATTAAATGTGTTCATTCTAAACACATTTGTTAGCATTTCCTATGTGTCAGGCTTGTATATAATGTTAGGAGAAAAGGAAAAAATCACCATTATTACAGAATATAAAATTCTATGAAATTCATACAGGTATTTGACCTACTATTTATAATGCAAATATAAGTTTGTATGAAGTATGTATGTGTATCTTTTGTATTTCAGATGCTCACCAGATTTAGATTTCATTGTATTAAACTGATGCTAACAGTTTACAGTGCAAAGTAGATTGGTTATGTTATAAAGATGAACTATGCAGAAATTTTACAAAACTATGATGCTTTCTGTTTTATGCTCAAGGCCACTAGTTTTAAAATATTAGTTTAAAGCAATCATGAAAGTTTTATAAGGTTGTTCATAAGTATTAGTGGAAATAAATAATTGGCAATAGATAAGTTTGTTACTATTTGATGTATAATCTCCATATACTTTTTATTTACTTTTTCAAATTATTAGTGGCCTCTTTTGCTATTTTTATTCAAATTTGTCTAATTGTTCTCAAAACAGAAAATAACTATGAATTAATGGACTTTTTTCTTAAAATGAGATAATTAACTACATTTAAATATAATTTACTAGGTATAGAACATAACAATATTTCCTTTAATATTTAAAAGTTAATATTTCGATCTACACTTTAAAATGTGTATCAAGCTAAATACATTCATTTTATTTTTATTCTGAAATCTTGCTCTCTAAACTTAAAGTAATGGGAGTATTATTTTCTATTCTATATTATTAATTCATTTTGTTATGTCATTTAATTACTGTCAACTTTCCTAGATTTTAAGTGATATTTCTGTAAAGTTCATTATTTCATGGGATTAATATTGGTTCTTTATTCAAAAAATATCCATTATCAGTATGTCTAACCTGAAAAATCAGAAATAGAAAAACTACTATCTATCCCAAGGTACTATACGATAAAACAAACTATGTTTATTTCATTATCTTCATTCACTTTACTATCAATTAGGTGATGTTTTACAGTTCTCTGAATCACTCTCTACCTGGTAAGACTGAGATATAAAAGCTAGAGAGAGCTAGGGAGAGAGAAAATACAGGACAATAACATTCTTATAGCTTAATGTTTTCTTCCTGGTAAAACTATAGACAAGATTTTAGAATGAAGCAGGAAACTGTGGGTCTCATGTTCTTAATTGAATCATGCATTGTAAATCTCAAACTTTGACTTCACATTGACGGATAAATCACAATGAAGACTTAGAAATCGTCAATTACCATAGATTCTATTCCAGATAATAGGCTAGGCATATTCCAGTTTCATAACAAAACCCAAGATAATATATTGTGTGCCTAGATGTCTTCATCACAATTGTAGAACAGAAATTGAGCAAATGGCCCACCAATGACTGCTCAAACTTGAGACCCAGCCAACAGTAGAGAGTCAACCCCTGCCACTGTTAATGATATTCGGCTGTGCTTACAAACAACAGTTAACCTAACTGTCCTCTGAGAGGCTGCACTGAGCAGCAGATCTAAACAGAGGCTGAGACTAGCAGACAAACAGGAGGAGGAGCTTCAGGAGCCTTGTGGAAGTGTGGTAGGGGTGAGGGGGGATGGAACTCCACAAGAAGACCAACAGAGTCATCTAACCTAGGCCCATGAGGGTTGCGGAGACTGAAGCACCAACCAAAGAACGTGCATGGGCTGGACCTAGGCCTCCTATACATATGTAACTGATGGGCACTTGGTGTTCATGTAGATCACCTAGGAAATTGAGCCAGGGCTCTTTGACATGAACTCTGTTGTCTGCTTGTGAATCACCTCCCCCTAGGGGAACTGCCTTGCCTTGCCTCAGTGGAAGAGGGCGCACTTGCTCGGTCTTGATGTGACTTGATGTGCAGAGGTGGGCTGATGGGGGTTATCCCCTTTTCTGAGAAGTGTAGTCTTAGTAGGGGGCGGGGGAGATGGTAAGAGAGTGGGATGAGGAGGAGAGGAGGGAAGGGGCTGTGTTTGAGATGTAAAGTGAATAAATAAATAAACTTAATAAAAAAGGGAAAAAAGATCACATTACTATAATTGGACTCACATGGCAAAGTCACTCAAAGCAAAAGCTCCAGGTAGCAGATATTTCAACGTTATTCACGACTGCATAGATAGATATAATATTCATCATTTTTTCTGATTCAGAACTAAGGTCTTCCTTCCTTTTTCTTTGATTTGAAAGGTCCCTAAGATTTCCTGTGTAATCTATATCCCCCACACATCATATGCAAGCTTTCACTTTTGATTTCTTTAAGGTTGTGAAGGAGAAATATAGGACAGTGGTAGAGTTTTAATAAATAATTCCAAGTTTTTGTTGCTCTTGCCAATCATTTTTAGCAGTTCACTTTTGTAGAGTACTTCCTTTATCCATTTCAGCATCTGTGTTTTGTTCCTTATTTATTCATATGCATGTACATACACATTGTCAACCAGAAGGACTGTTCTGGTTTATACATACATTTTAACTCACCCATCATTTAAGGTTGTATGGTGATGAGGATAATGCCAGACTGAAAACAAGAACACATCTTTGGATGAGCACTGCCTTATGGATTTAGTGTGTACAATTTTGTTTCTTTCTGAACACTTCAATTTATTTCTAGAAAGTTATGGTATTGGTAAATGCAAAAGGCCCTATTACATTTTATATTTATATGTATGTATGCATACAGACACATACACACACACAGACATATATACGCACACACATACACACATATTCATAAAGACACAAGCAGACGCTGCCAATTTGGAATAATCAAAAGCTTAAGAAGCTCCAACTTGCAAGTAACTGATGACTAATGCCAAAATACATATTGATTGATAATTAAAGGCCAATGCTGCAAGGACAGTTGGAGGAAGCCATATTAAATTGCTCCCTCCTTGTACACTCTAAAACTGTTTCATTTTAACTAGGATTAATCATGGGTTAAAGTGTGCTGATCTGATGAACTTGTAGGCAGCTTTTCTCTCCCACAAGAAATAAAGGAAGGTGAGACCTGTCTCTTCTATCTTAGGCAGACTACGTTCCATCTTCTAATTATGTTCTAAACCTGATGAAAGAAAACAGTGGTGGAAGACCAGAGTTTCTGGCGTGTGTCATATTGCTTCAGTTAGACCTGAAAAGGCAGAAAATGAGATGGAGGCCGTTAAGTAGGTAGTTTTCTTTGTCAGTTTCTCTTCCCCTTGAAATGACAAAGCTGACTTCATACTTCAGTTTATCTCCTAGTAAATATTCCAGATCCAGGGTGAGGTCTTGTTTTGTTACTCGCTCATAATTGGTGTGTTCTCTAATTCGAGTGATTTTATGTTGCACAGGCTTAGGGTTTTCTGATTGCCTTGTAAATGCTCTTATTCCCCAGCAATCAATTTAGATAGATTGATATTTGTTATGCAGCCTAACAAGTTTCTTTCAGCTGAATTTCATTTACAGTTTTTCTTCTTTTACTTCGATAGTAATCAATTTAGCTTGATTGGTATTTCCTTCCTGACCCTTTGATATTACAGAACTGCTTAAGTGTGCTAATTACCTTCATGTCCGTGTGCAAATTCAATTTCACTTGCTTATTTTAAGTTTTCACTGTGAAATGTGTTTATGTAAATAGCTACTTGTGTCATTCAGCTTTATTCATTGATGCCAATTGATGTAGGCAAATAATTAAATTTCAATATGATTATTTCTCACTTGGAATTTAAAGATAATATAATAATTATCATAAAATATATTATAAGCAACATTAAAAATTCTTGTGGATGTAAAAGCATAATAAAATGGAGAGTGCATTTTAGTCATAGAGAGATGGTGGAGATAGCCAGGGGCTCTCTTAAGCCAAGGCATGTTTCAACACAAGTCAGATGTATTTCTTACCATTGACAAGTTTTCAAAATAAGCCAGGTCACTGTAAATGTCCTCTGTCTCCAAAAGTAATTTCAAACAGTGCAGATAAACTGAGTAATGTCGTCAGTGCTGCAGTCTGAAGTAACTAGCCCTCAATTTATATTGCTTTAAGGTAAAACAGAAGAAATCTTGAGAATGCTATAGTTCTAAACAATTCTCTTAGAAGTGGAATTGGATATATGTTTATTAGATTTAAAAAAAATGCCTTGCTCAAGCCAGAATTGTCATAGTCAGTTTAATACTTAAACACTCAACTAATAACTCCGAAGAATTAAAATAATTGAAATAGATTTTCCAAAAGGAACCATTCAGTGGTATATAGTAGACATGTCTTCCATGTATATTAATCCTTCTGCTATTTGAATTACAACTGAAGATGTTCAAATGGGAGTATTTGCTCCTTCTCTTTCTATACTTCAGTGAGAACGTGTTTGATCAGCTTCCTACCTTAACTATGGTGCCTTACACTTATCCCGTATCCTTAATATTTGTAGAGGGTAAAGTCAATAGACGTGTGACTAGAGAATCACAGTGAAAAATGCTCCATAAAATGGAAGCAATGCCTCTACATCTGGTGATCCTGTAAACCCTAGTGAAAACTCACAAGACTGCCTTAGCAAGCTTTTTTAGTATACATGGATATTCAGGTGCCAAGCTTACCATGCTTCATGTACAGCAGAGGAAATTCTTGTCCTACCATGTTACTGAAAGAGAAGTTATAGGTCATTCAGCATTTATAGTATGCAACACAATATAGTGTGATAATCATGGAAGTTTTAAGGTAGGTGACTAGTGGTTCAAATTCAGATATCAAATACTTTCGTCATTGCTTTGGCATAAAAATAGAAAGGATAAAGAAAAATTTGGAGGTAATAGTTTGTCAAGGGATAGATTAAAAGCAGCGGAGAGGCCTTAAAATAAATTTTCAAGTATACAAGGGCATGTGAAAAAGGCAGAGAACATACCTAGTGGAGGTTTATTATGACAGGCCCTGTTGCTCTCCTATTGGCGTGATGAGCTACACAGTACTCGAATATCTCTCTCCTTATTTACCCCTTCTTCCTTTTGCATTTGACTATTTCACTCTCAGGGAGACCTGGTGGCACTCAGAGGAAGGACAGCAGGTCACCAAGAAGAGAGTTAATACCCTATGAGCATATACAGGAGAGGTAATCCCTCTCAGGAACAGTCATAGGGGAGGGTAATAAGGGGAAAATGGGAGGGAGGGAAGAATGGGAGGATACAAGTGATGGGATAACCATTGAGATGTAACAAGAATAAAATAATAAAATTAAAAAGAAAGATTTATCACGGATGCTCATCTCTCTCAATATTACAATGCATGTATTGTGGTCCCATTATAACTTACACGTTAATGCACATTTTAAGCTTTTATCCACTTCACATAATATGAATAACACCCTCAGCTCACACTGATATTTCCTTCTTCCTCACTTAGCAATTAATCTTTATGAGAAAGAAAGATATGAATCCATTCTTCTACTGAGGGACACTTAGGCTGTTTCCATGATCTGGCTATAATGAATAAGGCTGCTATGAACATGGTTGAGCAAATTTTCTTGTTGTGTGCTGGAGCATCTTCTGGGTATATTCCAATGAGTGGAATAGCTGGGTCTTGAGGAAGCCCTATTCCAAGTTTTCTGAGATAGCACCAGATAGATTTCCAAAGTGGCTGTACTAGTTTGCATTCCCACCAGCAATGAAGGCGTGTTCCTGTCTCCCCACATCCTCTCCAGCATGTGGTGTCGCTTGAATTTTTTTTATCGCATCCATTCTGATGAGTGTAAGATGGACTCTCAGAGTTGTTTTGATTTGCATTTCCCTGATGACTAAGGAGGTTGAGCACTTCTTTAAGTGTTTCTCAGCCATTTGATAGTCCTCTGTTGAGATTTCTGTGTTTAATTCTGAGCCCCATTTCTCTTTTTTTTATTTTTATTTTTATTTTTTTATTTTATTTTCTTAAATTTATTCTTGTTACATCTCCATGGTTATCCCATCCCTTGTATCCTCCCATTCTCCCCTCCCTCCCATTTTCCCCTTATTCCTCTCCCCTATGACTGTTCCTCAGAGGGATTACCTCCCTCTGTATCAAATGGCTGAGAAACACTTAAAGAAATGCTCAACCTCCTTAGTCATCAGGGAAATTCAAATCAAAACAACTCTGAGATTCCATCTTACACCCATCAGAATGGCTAAGATCAAAAACTCAAGGGACACCACATGCTGGAGAGGATGTGGGGAGACAGGAACACTCCTTCATTGCTGGTGGGAATGCAAACTAGTACAACCACTTTGGAAATCTATCTGGTGCTATCTTAGAAAACTGGGAATACGACTTCCTCAAGACCCAGCTATTCCACTCCTTGGAATATACCCAGAAGATGCACCAGCACACAACAAGAAAATTTGCTCAACCATGTTCATAGCAGCCTTATTCATAATAGCCAGATCATGGAAACAGCCTAAGTGTCCCTCAGTAGAAGAATGGATATAGAAACTGTGGTACATATACACTATAGAATACTACTCAGCTATTAAAATCAAGGAATTCCCGAAATTTGTGGACAAATGGATTGAGCTAGAGATGATCATAATGAGTGAGTTAACCCAGAAGCAGAAAGACTCAAATGGTATATATTCACTTATATCTGCATACTAGCCCAATGGGCATGTCCCACGAAAGCCTTCCCTTACCAGGAAACTGGGACAGAGGGGAGGACATCCTATTGGGACTCTAGATGAGAGAACAATGGGAGAATAGCAATGTAGAAGGATCCAGTGGGTCCTAGAAACCTACAAGTAGAACATTATGATATGCAGATTTGGGTCAAGGGGTACTGCTCAAACTAAGGCACTAGCCAAGGACAATACAGGCGGTAAAATTTAAACCCCTACCCTGATCTAGCCCATGGACAGGACAGTCTCCACACTTGAGTGGAGAGAGGGATTTGACTTTCTCATGTACTCTGGTGCCTCACATTTGACTATGTCCCCTGGAGGGGGAGACCTAGTGGCACTCAGAGGAAAGACAGCAGGTCACCTAGTAGTCACACTTGGTACCCTATGAGCATATACAAGGGGAGGTAATCCCTCTTGGGAACAGTCATAGGGGAGGGAATAAGGGGAAAATGGGAGGGAGGGGAGGGAGGGGAGAATGGGAGGATACAAGGGATGGGATAACCATAGAGATGTAACAAGAATAAATTAATAAATAATAAAAATAAAAAATAAAATTAAAAGAAATGATCATAATGAGTGAGTTAACTCAGAAGCAGAAAGACTCAAATGCTATATACTCACTTATATCTGCATACTAGCCCAAGGGGCATGTCCCATGAAAGTCTTCACTTACCAGGAAACTGGGACAGAGGGGAGGACATCCTATTGGGACTCTAAATGGGAGAAGCATGGGAGAATAGCAAAGTAGAAGGATCCAAAGGGTCCTAGACACCTACAAGAAGAATATTATGATAGGCAGATTTGGGCCCAGGGTTCCCGCTCTAACTATGGCACCAGCCAAGGGCAATACAGGCGTAAACTTCAAACCCCTACCTAGACCTAGCCAATGGACAGGACATTCTCCACAGTTCAGTGGAGAGTGGAGTATGACTTTTTAAAAAAATTTTTTTTTATTTTTTATTTTTTTATTTATTTTTTATTTTTTATTTTTTATTTTAATTAATTTATTCTTGTTACATCTCTATGGTTATCCCATCCCTTGTATCCTCCCATTCTCCCCTCCCTCCCATTTTCCCCTTATTCCCCTCCCCTATGACTGTTCCTCAGAGAGATTACCTCCCTCTGTATATGCTCATAGGGTATCAAGTCTCTTCTCAGTGACCTGCTGTCCTTGCTCTGAGTGCCACCAGGTCTCCCCCTCCAGGGGACATAGTCAAATGTGAGGCACCAGAGTACTTGAGAAAGTCAAATCTTTCCTCCCTCCCGCTTCCCCCTCTACTCCCTTCCCTATGTCTGTCTCTTTCACACGTACTCTGGTGCCTCATATTTGACCACGTCCCCTGGATGGGGAGGCCTGGTGACACTCAGAGGAAGGACAACAGGCTACCATGAAGAGACTTGATACCCTATGAGCATATACAGGAGGAGGAAGTCCCCCTCAGTCACAGTCATAGGGGAGGGGAGTAAGGGGAAAATTGGAGGGAGGGAGGAATGGAAGGATACAAGGGATGGGATAACCATTGACATGTATTAAGAATAAATAAAATAAAATTTTAAAAAGAAAGATATGAAGTGTTTAGCTTTATGAGTTTTTGTGATTATACATGCCAGTGTAACCACATCCAGACCAATTTAGAAATTCTCCATTACCATAGGATGTGACTTTACCCTTTTGAGCCAGTTTCCTCTTTTATGAGTTATATTGTATATTCATTTTTTCTAGGTATTTACCGGTATGCAGAATTACTCTCTATATATATTTTGCATGTGCCTAATTTGATTTAAGCCATGTGGTAGATTTAAAGTCACTCATATTTTATAGTTTGTTCCTCTGCATTCTAGAGAATATGCATATCATGAATATATAGAAACTTACCCATTTTGCTGGCATATACAATATTTTCAAATATGAAATTCACAGTGTTCATTGACTTTATAAGAAAATGCAGGAACAGATTCCAAAGTGCTGTTATAATTTTTCTCCTCCTTTCACAACACATGACAATTTCTGCTGCTCCACATCTTTGTAGAAATTGATTTTTATTAGTCATCTTTACTCAGTTTATGTTTTTATTGTGGTTTCAACTCATATTTATCCACAATCTATTTGTTGAATATTTTTTAATGTGTGATTTTTAGTCATTTACACTTTCTCTTTGGTACATCATTTGTTTAAATCCCTAGTATATTTTAAGTGAGGAAAATTTGATTTGATGAGGTATAATTTATCAGCATGACTTCTGTACATATGGCATTTTATAGATCCTGTGTAGGCAATCCTACTGCCACCAAGGGCACAAATATATTGCATGATTTTTGTCTTGAAGATTTATGGTTTTGAGTTAACATTTGTGTATGTTCAAGTAATATTAGTTTTTGTGTATGGAAGAAAGTAAAAGTCTAAATACATCTTTATTCAAAGTTTTTTCTCAAAAATTTCTCCATCTTTAAAATTCGCTGGGCTATGAAAACCAAGTTCATTAAAATTAGCTCCTTGCTTATGTTTTTCACATTGAAGCCATTGTTTTGATATGATTGTAAATGCATGGGAAATAATTCTTACCTTTCTCATTGTGGTTTAACTTAGACAGTTTTAACTTTTTTTTAAGAAAATGTATTTGAAAATCTTCTACGTTTGTTTATGCATTAATAAATTGTCAGAAGTACTAGGCATTAAGTGGCTATTTTTTCTTATCTCAATACTTGTTAAATAAGTCAAAAGTTCCCATGTTTTTGTGGAACAACTTGTGGTAATGACATTGCCTTTGTTTTTCTTCTAAAAGCAGTCTTTAGATTAGAACATTTATAACACAGCTAACTCTGTGCACAATGGAGATAGTACTATTATTTACAGAAAAGAAGAGTGTTCACAGAGGGGCAAAATTAGTTGTTTTCATGGATATGTTTTAGTGCTTTGATTACATATGTGAAATTTTTAAAAGTTTAATTTTGCTACATTATTCTTTACAACATGGATTGAAATGTAGCAAGTCAGCTAAATTAAAAAAAAATGGTGGTATTGCCTCTCTTAGGCCTTAGAGAAGGCCTTTTTTTTTTCTTATAGAGAAAAGAGAATCCACATCATAGATTGAACACAAACAGCTATCTAGGGATGTCAGACTTCAACCTTATCCAGCAGAGTTTTACATGGCAGCATCACTGTCTACATGGTATCAAAGAGGTTAAATTGTATGCACTAGATCCACAAAAGAGCAAGACAGCTCAGACACCTGTATGGATGATGTAAGGGTCTCATGAAATCTCAATTTTATGGCTATTGGCAGTTTATGACTGCTAGGAAGAGAAAGTCAATTTTCTTCAAGGATAGGGCTCCTGAAAGCCAACCATACTCACTCAGATGGTCATATACCTATGTATATATAGGCAGCACTATTTGTACTTAATGGGTTAAACACACACACACACACACACACACACACTCAAAACACATAACATTGGTAGTGAAAGACTGTGGTGGGAGGGATAGAAGATGGACTTAAGGGGAACTAAAGGGCAATAGATTTGGTTTGATCAAAACACATTATGTGCATCTATGAAATTATCAATATAAGAGGAAAAATTAAAAAGACCTCACATTTGCACATACAATGTGTTTGAAAATTTTAAATTCAAAATTATTACTTCCATCCCTCGCTAAATGCCCTACCATATCAGGACTTTTTTTTTTTTTTTTTTTTTTTTTTTTTGCATTTTAAAATGTTCTTTGAGCTCTTAAACAGTAAATTGTCCTCTTATCCAACTGACAGAAATGGATTTGCTGATGAAGTCATTTAACTAACTGTCAAAATGGTAATTATTTCTAGCAAAAATAGCAAAAGATAACTGGCTTTTCACACAGCCCAGTTTCACTTTTGTGAATGCCTGAGGATTGCTAAGAGGCTATGGGATTATAGTGTAGCAAAGTGTCAGGCGGTAAATATAGCCAACTGGGCAAAGATGCCATCAAGTTCTGGAAGGCTTTTCTAAAAAGGGAAGAGGCATAGATTGTAGTTAGAATCTGGCTTCCAGGGTATGGCGAGCAGTCCTGACTCCCATAAATGTACCTAAGGGGCTGCTGCATAGGAGGGTCATGGCTAGATCCTCTCCTCACTGAACTCCTTATCCCTTTTCTCTAAATCAGGATGTCAAATAACAAAAGTGAAAATGAAACAAGAATTTGAAATCTGAAATCTATCTCCTCATATAGAAACAATTTGTTCTCAGACTTGGTCTCTTGAGGAGTACTTTTTGCAAAGTATGGTTATTACAACAGAGAGACCCACAGTGTTCAGAGGATGAGAGACTGTGGCGTGCTCAGCTCTAAACGGGACATCTATGTCACCTAAAATGACTTAGGGAGAGGACTGCACAGGAACTATCAATCACAGGAATGGTCTGTTGTTTGTATTGCCCTGTTCTACCTCGTGACATTCTGGTTACTGAACGAAGAACGTTTGGTCCAGAGAGTTTTCCTTCCTGTGCATAACTGTCTACAAGCAGAGCAGCAAAATGATATTTTGAACATAGTTTGTTCTCTCAGATATAAGAGCAAGCTTTCTCCATGCTAATCTACCAATGCTGTAACTAATAGAATCACACATATAAACAGTGGAAGATGAACAATGTACTCACTAATACATTATAAGTTTTAATGATTATATTTTATTAAGATATTATGAAAACTGAAAATCATTAGTATATAAACAACAATGAGAGCCATGCATTTTAAAATTAAATGTAGTAGTTTATGTTTTCAGAGCCATGGTTGAAATGTTTATTAGACTTTAGCTAAGACATTCTGTTTGCTTTAGTTTATCAGTCTTCGGCTTACTTTCTAAACACTTAAAATTGAGAAAGAGATTATAAAACTAGGGATTTAACAGAATACAGTAGAATTTCCTGAAAACAAAATAATTTCCCATAATTTCATATTTAAAACAATCATAATTTTAATATTTATGAGTTGTATAGAGTTTAATATTTTTCTAGGATTTTTATATCAATAGAATGAGGTAAAGCACATTTATCTCTCTTTTTTTCTGGCAGGAAGCTAGTATTTATTGATCTACAATTTTATTAGATATACTTTACCAAACTACCAATGTTGAATGTATATTTTTAAGCAACTCTGTACTATTTTGTATTAATTATATATAAGGAGACAATAATCTGCTTCTCTTTAATAGAAATTTCATTCATCACTCATGTTTTTATTTTAAAAGACAAGTGTGTGACAATATGAACATTTCTGAGATACATTTAACTGTCTTAGAGAGTGCTGGATACTTTTGTCTTCACTAGGTGGTTTATGATAACTTACAATTTTCCAAGGTATTTATTGTATCAAACAGAATCAATGGTATACTATGACTGCCTGGAAATGTTTTTGAGAAATGTTCTCTATGACTTGAAATTAGACCAGCTGTGCAAGACACTTAGCTGAACACAGTGGATAAAATGGCCTAAGGTTTTTTAAGTGGAAGGAAAAGTAATGACACAAGATTACATGCCATGTACTTATGAATTGATTCCCAAAATAGAATTTTAATTTATACTTAGGTTCTAAGTTTAGAGCACTGTAGACGTTGGACTCTGAAGTATAGGTTAATGGGATGTATTTATTTTTAATAGGTATACTGTAGCAATATGATCCAAGAAAAAATTAAAGTATATTATGTAGTATGAGAAAAAAGAACAAGAATGTAATTATTCATGTAATGTTTGTGAGGTAATATATTTAAAATAATATATAACAAAATTTTATAAGTTGATTTTTCCTATACAATGACAGATACATTTCCTACATTATTTCTCTATCTTATTCAGATTTGCTAACCTAGTTTCTTTGGTCTGGCCCAGATCTTTTTCTTAGGAAACTAGTGATATTTAGACTACACAGAGAGGGCAAAGTAGACCAAAAGGAGGTTCCCAAGTCTGTCTGTGTGATCGGTAGGTTGAATAGAGTTGCTTAAAAGATCTTGAGTGAGGGCATCGTGATAGGTGGCAGCTTCATACAGACAAGCCCTAGCCCAGCAAGGGTGTAGTGAAGCTGGGGGAAGCCGAGTCATTTGCCTTCTCCACACACCTTGCCACGATCGCTGAGGAGTCGTTCTTTGTCCCAGTCATCCCTTACTGCATATAATAACCACAGGGCAGTGGCTCAAGACTAGTGACCTTTTCTTGGACACGGATGTTGTAATTTCCTGTGGGTTGTGTGAGTCAGCTAAGCCTCCTTCTGCCTCCAGGAGGGAATGCTTCAATCTGGAGAAAACAGCCACACAACCATGTGTGCATATTTAAGCCCAGTAATGTTTTCCTTTAGTTATGATCACATAATTATGTAATTTGGTCACACTGGTTTGCATTTAGGATAAATTATCTTTGGAAACAGATAGCAAAAGTTCAATTTGTAAATATTACATGGGTTTCCCCCCCCCCCAAATATCAGCTAATTGATTTTTTAAAATAAGGTCACTCGTCTTTAATGAAAGTAGAAATAGAAATTATTTCAAACTGTCTTAAATGTCCTGTTGATTTAGAAATCTCTGAAAAAATAAAAAACCAAGATTATTAAAAATACCGACTTAATCATGTTAAGCAAAAATAGTTAAGTCCAAAGGAATACAGATTAATGGATCTAGGTTTCACCTGTGTGTCTGTGTGTGTGTGTGTGTGTGTGTGTGTGTGTGTGTGTGTGTGTGCTGAATGGCCTAACTAAATCCATTACATTATTTGATGACTGAAAACTAATCTAAAATCATATATTTTACAGACAATAATTATTTCAAAAGAAATGTTTTATTGTGGTAGGTTCCTGTTACACGTTGCCTTCAGAAATTCTTTTGTCTTTGGAAGAATCGGCATGGCTACTGGACTTAAACATTCCATATTTATTTTGAAAACTAATATATGGAACTCATTCCTGGATTCTTCTTAGATAAATTCTGTCAAATGTTAGGTCAAGAGATGAGACTGAGAGGATTACAATCAAGATGTAATATGAATTAGTAATAATAATAATAATATTAATACTAATATTTTTATGGTGAAGACAGACATTTAAATATTTATTATAGTTCTTGTGTAGTTGAGGAGATATGGGCCTTGTCACAGTATATTATTTATCTCAAGTGTAAACAAGAGTGACTCGAAGCGTACTCTCTGAAGGAGTCAGGGGTTGAAAATACACTTTTTGGACTTCAAGCAACCTCTTATGTTCCCCTTGGGCCCATTTAACTATTTTTGTTGCAAATGAAGACTAGAAGATGTTCAAAGAGTCTTGTAAATACCAGACTGATTGTGTTGACTGATGTTACAGTGAAAACTGTACAGAACAAAGGAAGCCTTAGTGAGTGATGTCCTGACTGAATGTGTGCTGGTGACAGGGCCATGGCCACGTGAAGGATCCCATAGTTTAGACCAATGGGAATATTTCAAAGCCTCCCCTGCCTGCCACAATCTAGGATCAGAAATAGCAGAGCCTTTCCTCCTGGGTAAGTTTGAATGTTGAAAGTGTGAGCAGAAAATGCTCCCCTGGATGCTCATGGTCTGAAGACTGCTTATACATAGACAATTTCTACTCAGAAGAGCTAAACCTGTCTATATATCCTATTTTAAATATGTAGTAAAAATGCTGAGATTCCATAGTTTTGCACTGTCTTCTTTAGAGAGCCCAGCCTACATAGCCTCAGATATTCTGTGTGTTTTCTGTGTATGTATATATATGTACATACACACAAACAATTACCTCAACAGTACCAGCCACATATATCCCATAATTCATACTAGAAATTGGCAACAGAGTGGTGGGATAACTCATTGTTATTGTGCTATATTGCTCAAAATGCTAATGCTACCATTTCCATTCAATTTTACAATTTTTTAATCAGGAGAAACATGTGAACACGTGGACTAAAATCACAAGAACATTTTCAGTTGATAATTATTCAGAATACATATATTAAGAAATGAGTGAGAGAATGAAAATTTAGTCACTATTTGAAGGAAAGAACTATTAAAGCAATTATTCATATTTTCCAGAAGTAGTAAAGTAAATATGTGGGCATTAGTATTAGCAAAATCATACTAGTGATTCAGCTTGAGCAATAAAAGAGAAAATATCTCAAAGATGATAGGACTTCTTTTCACTGCGATGATTTTAGGTTCATCAGATTTAGCAGCACTACATAGAAAGAACAAGATAAGTGGTTAGGCCATCTTTGTTTGAATTTTCATAATGTAAATCCTTTTAAAGATGGATGTGACACAACTGGCATGTGCTTTAAAGAAATAAACTATTTTAATTATATAAGCTACCCATATTAACTACATTTCTGTTGTTGTAATAAAACATTATGACCAAAGCAACTTAAAGAAAATAGTTTATTGAGCAGGATGCTGAAATCTCACATTTATGACCGCAAGTCCAAAATACAATGCAACCTGGAATTGCTCTAGTTTTTAACCTTGTAAAGCCCAGCTCCAATTACATTCTTTCTCCAACAAGGCCACATCTTCCACATCTTCCTAATCAGTACATGCAGTTATGGACCAAGTGTTAAAATATGTGAGCTTTTGGTGATGTTGTCATTCAAACCACATTATCATATGCAAAGTTTTATAATTGAAATAAATACCTTAGAGATTGCCCCCATCAAGTCACAATTCTGTAGTGTCACTTTATCATTCAGTTAGGATGCATATACTGAATAAAGTTGCAATATTTTTTATCTTATTGAATTTATTCTTTGGCAGTTTCATACATATTTATAGTGTATTCTGATTATGTTAAAGCCTGTCTTTCTTAGCTCTCTCTCTCAGCCTTGTTACCCTGACTTTGTTCAAATGCCTGTCTTATATTTTTATTTTGTTTTGTGACATGCTGACTTTAACCAAGACCTTGTATGTGTCCATGTTTTTCAGCCTGTCCATCAGAGTCTGATGGTAATGAGTTACTGCCGTATGTGTTGAACATTGTTAAGAAATAAGGGTCTTGCGTCATTGAAATCAGAACATTTTAAGTATTCACTGGAAATGTTTAGATTGTAAAGATGTCTATAATACAGTTTAAGACGTCTCAATAGAAAAATGAATTATATATTATTACTCACATCTCTATATACCCAAAAGTTAATGTGAAATGGGTTTGGTTTCATATTTTATATAGTAATTTCTGGAATTTTATTTACATATGTTGTAGACATATCATGAATCATGATAGATTTTTGAATTAGTAAAATTCTCCTTGAGATTAGCACTTAAGGACAGTGGTAGGAAAATAATATTCTTCCTGATGATGAAATGAAATGGTGCTCTAAGAGTGTAGGAGCAATTGAAACACATTAACAGAATGCGTATGCATGCCACACTAGCCAAGGGCAAACTGAAAGGTAACAAGGCTGTTTTCATTTGACTTTTGCCATGAAATAATTATTGAAAGGAATGTTTAATTTTTTGAGGGAAGTAGATTGATCAGCTTTCAAACTTTGCGATCTCTGCATACTCTAAATTTTTCACTAGAATTGCATATTCCACCAAGTATGTAATATCACAAGCCAGATGTCCATATCCTCTTTTTCTTCGAGGTACCTTGGATAACTGGAGCTTACCTTTGTTCATTAAGAAACATAAAGGTGTCTCTAATATGAAATAGATTCATTCATTAGATTATTTACCACATATGATAAAATGAAAAGCAAACTAAATTTTTATCCAGAAAAAGAAGTTGGGACTTGTAATCAAGCTGTATTGATTGCCTAAGAAATAAGATGGATAAACTTCTCCAATCATTCAAAGTTAAAACAACATTTATGATTTTTCTAAGTGTATACGTGACAAAGATGGGATTTGTTTTTATTTTTGTTTGTTATCTTGGTTAACAGATAGCTATCCTTTTTATTTCTGAGATTCCAAAATTCTGAAGTTAAAGTGCTCTTAATGTAGTCTATTTCTTTGTCACATGGCTCTGTCCCTAGACTGATTCATCATCATGATCCAAAAACACTGCCATTGTAGCATGATTTACAGTGTAACAGCCAAAAGTTGCCCTGATATCGTAATTCTCATTAACAGCATGGGTTCTGAGACAGATCTAACTGCAATGTCACTTGACCTCTTATATCACAGTATTACAAGGTTTGGTAGAGAAGAAAAACAGTCGAATTTGTATCTAAACATATGTTTTGCACAGAACCTACTGGAGCTCAAGGTCTATCCTTCAAAGCAGTTCAGAATAAGACATATCCAAGAACTCTGGGCCATATTTATGAGGAATCAGATGTGGACAAATATGGAAATGGGGCCTTCAAATGCAAGCAATTCAATCGTAGATTAGGATGGCATTGCTTCTCATCACTCAAAAGCAACTTCCAAAATTCTAAACTTAATTCAGAAGATTTTTTAAATTATATATAGATGCTGGGAAAGTATAAACTATCAAATTATAGTGTTAATGGAAATTTTGTTCTTTGTTTTATACTGTGAACTTATAAAAGTCAGAATATTACTGATATGTAAGGAGGCTCCTAATAAATATGTCAATATGTAACTAATATATTACTGTACACATATTAACACATATCTATGGGTGACTTGTTTCTTACCTTTTCTTTTTTCATCTGTCTAGTATACAGTGTGCATGTATGTGTGTGTATGGCATGTATGTGTGGTGTGTTTATGGTGTGCTCATGTGTGTGTGTAAAGGTACAAATTTTATGACAGATGTCTTCCACCACTACTCTCCTCTTTATTGTGGAAGCATCTCTTGCTTAATGAGGAGGCTACTTAATGTACTGTCCAGCTTGCCATGAGCAAACATTTTTCCTCATTCCTAAGCGCTGAGATCACAGCTGGCTTCTTTGCTTTCCTGGCTTTATATGTGGTATGTGTGGACCTAAACTTTGGTCTTCATGCTTGTGAGGTCAATGCTTCATTCACTGAGCCACCTCCATTGACATGATTGTACAGCTTTTGAAATAGATATATGATCTCACTTACCTACATACATCTTTTTGATCTGTAGCAAAGGATAGTATTTTCTATATTTGAGTAACAAATGAGCTAGACTTAAGTTTTTTATAAGAAATAAATCAAATGTTTATTTTCACGTTCAATATTAAATGATTTGTATTTATTTATTTATTTATTTATCTCTGCTCTGGTCTAAAGATATTCAAGTGTTCAATTTAAGAAAGAAAAGTAAATACATTAAGCAGTCTGATGAAAGCAGAGATTTATTGCAATTAAAAGGAAGCAATAAGTTAACTTAGCAAATCACATGTCCTATAATGTCCTATAACTTGGAATGCAGGTTCTACCATAAATTTATTGAAGCTAACTTATTTTAGGGCTGGTGAGAATGGATGTATGAAGTAAATAGCAACTGAGGAAAATATGAAAATCTGAAATGTTAAGTAATTAAAGGATAGTTATATTCCTTAAGTAGATGACATTTTAGTTCCAAAATTATGTTTATTTATATATGTAAATAGTTACTAACCATTTCGCTCTCTCTCTTTCATATATATATATATGTCCTATATATATAGATGTCCTATATATATATAGATGTCATACACACACACACACACACACACACACACACACACACACACACACAC
>OU015744.1:117008566-117032345 GCA_907169655.1 Acomys percivali | reverse complement strand
TTTTTTTGACATTCTTTACTAACACTTTATGCCACTTTAATTTGCCACCCTCATTCTCATTGTAGGAGTGTTACAAATGTGTACTCATTTACAGTCCTGTAATTTTTAAAATAAAATAGGGTTAATTAATGGCATTCTTTCTCACAGAGCAGAGTGAGAGTTACATATGAAAACACTCACTTGTGACGTATCATGAATACCAACACATCCTACTATTGTTACTTTTTCAGCTATAGGCTACAGTCACAGAAATCCCCAGTCACTCAAACCAAGCTCACTTTGAGAGGAAAAACTTCCTTTTGTCTTACATATTGAAGGACATAATACACAAAATATTTTTTCAAGGTAAAGCATATTTTGGTGCCACCGAAAATGTTTTAATTATATTGTATGAATAAATTTGAAGTAACTTCTGTTGGAGCCTATTTCCCAACAGCAACTCCTCCATCCCTCTTTTCACATCAGATACTGTAGTACGCTTATGTAGGTTTTGGAGGAACAAGATATAATACCATTTTCTCCAGAGAACATGCCTATTTTTACTAGGCCAATTTAATTCATTTTTATGTGTTCAGTGAGAAAGTGGACTCTGAAAATGCATTCTCAATTTATACAACAGGGAAGATGTTTCAGAAAGGATAACCAGGACGGCCTATTATATGCTACAAGAGCTTCCAGTACAACTGTACTTTAGTGATAGATTGTTCACACATTAATTTAAGTTTTATTCATGCATAAGTCAATTACCATTTACTATATTTCCTTGAATGATAATAGAAAAACAAAGCAAACCAAAACAACAACATAAAAATCAGAACATTTTGCCCCTGACTCTGAATGCTATAGTCCTTTTAAAAAATATGCATACTTCAGATAATTCTTTATCTGTTAACCATGCCTCAACTTAACATATTTGAACATATTTATTTTTCTATAATTATTTATGTTTGTTTATTCATTTATATATATCTATCTCTTCATTTATCGTGTATGTGTACACTCACTATGAGTCACATGGATAGTCAGAGGGCGGCTTGCTGGGGGTTGTTATCTTCTTCTACTGTCTAGATTTTTGGTGTTGAATTCACGTAGTCAGGCTTAAGGGCATCCATCTTTACTCAATTTAAACCCCTACCCAGATCTAGCCAATGGACAGGACAGTCTCCGCACTTGAGTGGAGAGTGGGATATGACTTTCTCATGTACTCTGGTGCCTCACATTTGACTATGTCCCCTGGAGGGGGAGACCTAGTGGCACTCAGAGGAAGGACAGTAGGTCACCGAGAAGAGACTTGATACCTTATGAGCATATACAGGGGGAGGTAATACCTCTCAGGAACAGTCATAGGGGAGGGGAATAAGGGGAAAATAGGAGGGAGGGAAGAATGGGAGGATACAAGGGATGGGATAACAATAGAGATGTAACAAGAATAAATTAATAAAATAAATAAATAAATAAAATTAAAAAAAAAAGAAATCCTATGATTCATTTAGTAAACTTCTATAAGGATGCTTAGGAGCCATAGGGTTAGAAGAGAATTCTGGGGTTAGAAGAGATGGGTAACATAGGATACTGGAAATCGGTTACCATAGGAACTTTCTTGCATAGTGAGACGACTCTGTATCCTGAATGTGTGTTGGTAACAACGCTTACATTTGACAATAATTGTTTCAGTGTACCTTACAAAGACTGTATTTTACTTTAGATCAATTTATTGCATCAGTCAAATAAGCAAATGAAAGTCTGATGAAGGAGAAAAATTTCAATTTAGAGGATATTAAAGCTTAAGTTTTTATCAATAGAAATTAAATTTGCTGTTGTATGACCAGAGACCTTACTTTGCTGGGAACTATATAGGAAGTTACTTGCTAACAGGTAGTATGATGAAGCTGTTTTCAAGGAAAGGATGTTATTTTGTGTTTTAAAAGCCAGATTTCAATAGATTTATTCACACATTTTCATATTAAATCATGGATGTCTGCCTGTACTTGAGTTTAGTACAGTTTATTATGCATAAAATAAGGAGTTCCAATGGGAGGATACAAGGGATGGGATAACCATAGAGATGTAACAAGAATAAATTAATAAAAATAAAAAAAAAATAAAAAATAATAAAAAAATAAAAAAAGAAGTAATATTATCATTTAGTGATGGCGCCAGAAAGAAATATCCTCTTATAATCGAAAAATTTTCTTGAAAGAAATGCTGTGTTTTTTTCAAAGAATTTTCAATATATATTTTATTTTTCACTTTTGAGAATACAGTTTTAATGTTTAAACATACACAGGAGAGTATGAATACACAAATACATAGATAAAGACTCATACACAATTTACATACATGTATACACACATATATAGACACATAATCTATATTAATATATAGAGAGGGAGGATCTGGTTTGTAGCATAGGCTAGCTTTGAACTCATCTTTCTCCTGATTTGACCTGAATGCTGAGATAAAGTAATGCACTGATACATGCAGATACGTTACTCTTTTTTTTTTTTATTATGTTGGAGACAAGTGGAATATAAGTGTGATCAAGATGCTCTGTGGAAATATAGGAAAAGTTCTAAATTATTTATTATCTCTTAAAAAACTAGAGAAGCCAAAAGAAGCAAACAAAAATCCAAAGCTATGAACCAGAGTAAGATAGACCATGTGCAAGTGAGCAAAACAAACAAACAAACAAACAAAAACAAAGTCAGTCATATCCAATATTTTATTTCTGAATTTCAGATTATTTTTTAAAATTTTAATTTATTAATTTATTCATATTACATCTCAATGGTTATCCCCTCCCTTGTATCCTCCCATTCCTCCCTCCCTCCATCCCATTTTCCCCTTACTCCCCTCCCCTATGACTGTGACTGAGGGGGACCTCCTCCCCCTGTATATGCTCATAGGGTATCAGGTCTCTTCTTGGTAACCTGCTATCCTTCCTCTGAGTGCCACCAAATCTCCACGGGGACGTGGTCAAATAAGGGGCACCAGAGTTCATGTGAAAGTCAGACCCCACTCTCCACTCAACTGTGGACAATGTCCTGTCCATTGGCTAGATCTGGGTAGCGGTTTGAAGTTTATGGCCTGTATTGTCCTTGGCTGGTGCGTCTGTTTACTTCATATATTGGGAACTTGGTCTCAGTGAGGTGGAAGACTGGAACTTTAAGAGATATAGCATGACAGGATGGAATTATGTGCCTCAGAAAGGAGTATAGGACTTCAGATTCTCGTGCATTAATTATGACCTTTGACTCTTCCTCTTAGAACTGTTTCTGTCATTGCTATGAAGTGATAAAGCCTGTGGGATTTTTACCACAGACTCTTCCATAATTCTTGGATATTCAACATCCAAATACTTAAGTTAAATAAACCTCTCTGAATTATGAAGTTAGTTTATTTCAGGTATTTTATTGTAGTCACAAAATAAACTAGTGGACATAATAAATAACATTTATTAATATGCATTTATTAATTTATTTCTGATAAATTTATTCCCCTATATGTTTATGTATGGCTTATGTATATGAGTGTCCATGACACACTGTTTGCCAAGGGTAGAAAACAACCTTATGAACCTTTTGTTTTCTTCCACCTTCACATTGGTTTTACAGATTTAACTAAAGTTTCCAAGCTTCCATGGCAAGCACCTTTACCAACTTATACATTTCAGCAGTCTTTATCCACTGTTTTTTCAATCTTGATTCAATGTTAAGTCTTTGTTTAAAACACATTTGGTCACAATAAGATTATGATCTATCATTTATATGTGTATGTGTCTATCTATCTCTCTATCAAGGTAATATCTATTTATCCATCATCTATCAATCTATAGCTATCATTAATAAATATATGTATAATCTATCTTTAGTCTATCATCTATCATCTATATCTATCATTTATCTATCAGTCTTTTATCATTGGCCTACTTACTTACCTATTTATCTAACACCTATCTATTCTATCATCTATGTCTGTATAAGCATAATTTAAGTATACTTTGAAGGTTTTTGTTCAGAGAGGATTTGGCAAATCTCAGTGACATAATTCAACCAGAGTTTTAATGTTTTCACATATGAGAAGAAGTCCAGGTATTATTATTATTATTATTATTATTATTATTATTATTATTATTATTGTGACTTAAAAATTTTAAAACATTGTACCAGTGTATCTCACAGGATTAAACATTTCTTTGGATTCTTTTCACGTTTAATCCTGAAAATAAGATCTTTCAGTTTATTTACCTTTAAGTAAACTTATGTTTTTATTTTATCTGTTTATTAATTTATTTTGACATGAGGTCTCATGTAGCACAGGCTAGTCTTGGACCATTGGTCCTGTCTATCCCCGCTAAATTATTGGTTTTGAACGTGAACCACTTCAACCAACTTCTTTCATTTTTCAGAAACTTTTCAATTTTCCCTGAACTGTCCAATTTGGAGGCACAAACACATTCATAATATTACACTAGTATAATTACTTATTTATATTTTGCTCAGAAGTTTTTTATTGTAGCTAAAAGCATATTAATTTATACAATATATTTTAAATAATCAGATTTTTCATTGATTTAAAAAATTTTCATTTCTATTATACTTATCATTTTGTTCTTTCTGATTTTTGCATTGAATTTGTTATCTTTTCTTAATTTTAAATTACATATTTCACAATTTATTATTTATTTAAGTGTGTGCATATGTACATATATATGTGAGTACCTGCCCACATCTTGTGCAGGTACTTATGCCGCATTTGTGTGGGATGAAAAAGGACATTGGTTTTCACCTACCATGCTGTGGGATTCTGAAGGTAAATTCATCTTGGAGTCCTTGGTGAAAGTGCTGCTAGCCACTGAACCATCTTGTTAACCTCATATTGTAATTTCTTTTTTTTATTAATTTATTCATATTACATCTCAGTTGTTAGCCCATCCCTTGTATCCTCCCATTCCTCCCTTCCTACCATTTTCCCCTTACTCCCCTCCCCTATGTCTGCTACTGAGGAGGACCTCCTCCCCCTGTATATGCTCATAGGGTATCAAGTCTCTCCTTGGTGACCTATTATTCTTTCTCTGAATGCCACCAGGTGTCTCCATCCAAGGTACCTGGTATAATATGGGGCACCAGAGTTTGTGTGAAAGTCAGATCTCCTTCTCCACTTAACGGTGGAGAATGTCCTGTCCATTGGCTAGAGTGGGTAGGAGTTTGAAGTTTACTGCCTATATTTTCCTTGGCTGGTGCCATAGTTTGTAGAGGACCCCAGGGCCCAGAGCCGCCTGTAGTTTTCCAGGACCCACTGGATCCTTCTATTTCCTCATTCTCCCAGGCTTCTCACACCTGAAGTCTCAATAGGATGTCCTCCTCTCTGACCCACTTTCCTGGTAGGTACAGTTTTTCATGGGGACGTACACCTTGGACTAGTGTCTCGATATAAGTGAGTATATACCATTTAGCTCTCTTTGCTTCTCTGTGAACTCATTCATTATGATAATTTCTAGTTCAATCCATTTGTCCACAAATTTCAGAAATTCCTTGTTTTTAATAATGAGTAGTATTCCATAGTGTAGATGTACCACAGTTTCTTTATCCATTCTTCTACTGAGGGACACGTAGGTTGTTTCCATGTTCCAATTAGAATAATTGATGATTATTTTGACACTAATCTTTCCAAAGGCACAACCTCATATTGTAATTTCTTAAAGTAGAATAATTGATGATTATTTTGACACTTATATTTCCAAAGGCACAAAGTTAATGATATTTAATTCCTCTAAGAATTACTTTGTAAGGCATACAGCAAGTTTTGAACAGTTGAAATTTAGTTTTTACTCTTTAACTTATAATTTACCTGTGCGTCCTAATTTTAACCAGTATCTGCATAAAATCTGTTACTGATAGTTCATAATTTATTTTCAATGGGAGAAAAATATATTTCAAGAATTCTAAAATATAGTTTTTGCAACCTTGGTGTTTGTTTTGATCTCAACAAAAGAAAAACATATCATAGTATTTCTACATTATCTACAAAACTTTCTATGAAATTCTGCTAAAATGTTTGTTGACAATGAGTATTTTTAATGAAACAAGTAAGTTTCTTTAGTCAAATGAACAAGTAAGGTTCATTTCAATAGAACCTGTAAGCCATTTGAGAATATCGCATTCTATCTAATAAAAATACTTCTGTATGTGAATACATAAGTATTTGAATATGGTCCATTTAATTCTTACTATTGCTGGCCCCTTTTCTTAACAATTTTGACAATTTGAAATGTGAACCAGACAGCAGAACATCAAAACAGTCTTTCTTTTAAAATTTAATACTATGTATGTCTAAATAGTCATTAATTTATTTTATGTTGGAAGCTCAATAATTGCATAATGATTCCTTCAGTTTGCAAGTTTGTACAAAAACAAAAATTCAATCAAAGGAACAAGTGAGTTGTATGATATATTGATGAACATATTTTTGTCAATGTATTTTCAAAAAGCTACCTAACATATTTGATGCTTTATACTAATTACAAGAAGCTAATCATATTGTGTAGAATATTAGTCCTCTATTGAAAAAAAAGAGAGAAAAATGGTCTCAATATGACTTAAATTTGCAGAAATTACTACACAAATACTATTTAAATTGATAGTGATTTTGGAAGTTTAGAACATTTTCATAGAACCTTGGATTAGATATGATACTCCTAGTGTCAAGTGTGGGAAGATGGATCATGCATCAACATTAATGTTCAGTCTTTGCTATTTAGGCTTTACTAATTCCTTTGCCTCTCAATCATCATTTTAATAGAGAAATATAGAAAACAACCACATAGTATGCAATTTAATCATAAATTTCAATAGCTGGCATTAAAACAGAATTCTGGTGAATAATCAAAATAAGTCAATTTGAAATAGAATTTGAATATTAACCCTAACCATTCCCATTTTTATTTATTCAGAGAGTAACAGATTCTACTTATGCATATGTATATATATGCACATAAATGATTATAGAGATAAATCTATATGTATATGTGGATAATATTTGTGTTACTTTTATCACTTACCCGTGATGATAATAATGCTTCTCATTTGAACTTTTTATTAAATATATAAAATATTTGTGATGTCTTTACATGTAAATAGTTGGTCACTGTTATTACATAATTCTTACATAATAGTAAGAAAATGGATCACATGACTATCCTGTGGAGATCAGAGCAGAGACCACTGAGATTCCTGGCTGCACTGAACTCAAAATTGTTTTCAAATTACTGTGTGTGTGCTATACTTGAATACTTATTGTATTTCTGAATAAATTGTAAAAGGACACAGTTCTTTTTTTCAAAATGATAAGACTTTGAGACAAAGAGTCTGTAATGTCTGTAAAAAAATGAGTATTCACTTTCACTAGATAATGAAGTTTTATTGTGTACTAATATACCTATTATTCTGTAATATAATTTTATTATTTAATGAAATAAAATTACAATTTTACTTACATTCCCTTACATCCTCCCAACTTCTCCCCGTGCCCCACCTCATTCCATATTAAAATAGTGGCCTTCTTTTATTATATTATTATTAAATTATATAATATTTATCATGGCATATTCATATTAAATTTATGTATGATGAATAATAAACAGTTGTATAATTACCCCCACATACACCTTGTTGATTCTGTTTAGTATTGCTTGTATGCATATGATATAAGAGGTGACAATGTGGTATTGGATAAGAAATTAGGAGGCTCGTCAGTGTTCCTACACTCAACATTACTTTCTCTGCAACTATTTCAGCTAAAACAAAAGTACATGTGCTTTCAAATTGTGACTCTTTTGCTTCTTTATTTTAACTCTTAAAATAATTAGAATTTCACAAAAACCAGGCTTGAAACACGTTGGTCATAATTTTAAAAATAAAATTATAAATAATGATCTTGATTCATGATAGTTTCAATGCAGAAATGAAAACAGAATCACCAAAAAGGTGGGTGATGGAATAATAGCTTCCAATTACACAAGTATCATATAGGTATGTCTTCAAAAGATTAAACCGAATGAGAGAAGAATCCACTTTATGAAATGAATTTGCGAAGGATGTAGTAGAATTTGAGACTGAAGTGAAGCCTGTAGCAGTAAATATGTACAACTGAATAGATGGAAGGCCTGAAGCAACCTCCTTAAGTTACTCAGCAAAATACAGAGAGAAGGGTGCTAGATACCTAAGCAGGACAAGATGACGTAAAGATATAATTATGCTAGACATTAACAAAATTCAATGGAAGAAGTTGAGAAACAACAGCAAATCAAATATCAATTCTTTGAAGTTTTTTATATAAAAGTCAATTCTGCAGTCCTTATACAAATGAAATAAGGCTGTCATTTCTACTTCCAAGCTTTAGAAAATATAAAACAGCATTATGAGCAACTTCATTGTGCAAATATGCTTGTATGAAACTGCGAATTTCTCTAGAAAGAAATTACTTAAATTTATACAAAAAGGAAAAATTTAGGGAATGGTCAAACATTTTAAAAATAAGCATGCCAAATATTTTGTAAATAACTTATAATATTGAAACACTAAGCATTGAACTTTGTGTTTGGCAATTTATAAACCCTAAAGGGCAAAAACTGTAAAAATTAATAATCTGTTTCAGAAACAAAGAAGATATAATATTTTCTTTCTCCATTTATAAGGCCAGCATTACCCAAATAAACAAAATACACAAAAACATGAAGAAATGTAGAAACTGCAAACAAATAAATATCACAATCATATATTCTAGAGTCCTCAAAAATATTGATAAGTCAATGGAGCAACACATAAAAATAATATTATAACATAATGAAATAAGATTTAGTTCAGACACGTATTTGAGTTATTTGTATATTACTACTGAAATTCATCACATGAACAAGCTAATGAATAAAACACAAATATGAATCAATAAATGTTAGAGAAAACATACCATTTATTCTCACTCACAAAGAACTTAGAAAACTACTTATTTTCAAAAATTCTTTATTCCCAACTTGATAAAGAACACTTAGGCACATCTTACTTAACATTTAGAGACTACTAGTTTCTTTAGAAGATCAGAAGTGTGCAAAGGATAATTCTCTTTACCACATGAACTCTAATTATACTAGAAGTCTCATCTAGTTCAGTAAGGTAATAGAATAACAGTAAAAAGACTGGGAATAGGAAATACAATTCCTTTTGTTTTTAGATGATGCTGTAGTCTAGGTAAATAGTCTCCAAAACGAGCAAATCGTCTAGAATGAATAAACCATTATTATATTGTTTCAGGATGCAATTTTAATATTAAACATTGATTGATTTTTATGTGTACCAATAAATGAACAGTTGTATTTGGTAATAAATTTAATATCCATTATCACCACAAAATAAAATATAATTACTATATATGTATGTTAGAACATGCACTTTATCAAAAGTATAACTTGAAGATTTAAAAAACTTAAACAAGCAAATAGGGTATGTTCATAGAAAAATAAATAAATATTTTCATGGGGTCACTAATTTCCACTATTATAAATATGTTTAAAACAATCTTAATACAATTTGAAAATTCTACTTTTAAATTTAAATATCAGGACCAGAAATATTGATGAGACATTAAAGAACATTTAAAAGGTTGAAGGACTCCATTAAATCTTACTATGCATCTACATGAGTCCAGTTTGAGGGCTAGTGATTAAAAATGTAGACACAAACCAGGTGACAGTGGTGCATGCCTTAATCCCAGCACTTGGGAGGAAGAAGCGAGAGGGCATGACATAGGCAAGGTGGGATTGGGAGATAAAAAAAGAGGGAGCTACAGGTGGGTTGTGAAGTGAACAAACTAAACTGTGAACAAAGAGGGGGAGGAGGAGAAGGAGAAGAAGGAGAAGAAAAGAAAATAACATTTGATATTTGCACTGGAAATGTGTTAAGAAGAAGCAATTACTAGATGTTGAGAGAGAAGAAGCAATCTTCTGGGTACAAGACTCCTGATTATTATCCCGTGATCAGCCTTAAACATATGTGGAAACATGCAACATTAAATGTACTCAGCTGATTACATGCACACACAAACTCACACACCACATTTTTAAAAGTAGTCATGGGTTTAGGAGGTAATAAGAGGTATAGAAGAACTTGGCCATTGAAGAAAGGCTTTGTTATGTTGTAACAATATACGTAAGAAAGCCCTGAAAAGAAAACAAAGAAATAAATCACAGAATTAAAATAATGATCTACAAACCATGATTGTCATTAAGGTGCAACAAATTCACATTTGCAAGGTGCAACAAATTCACATTATCAGGTGACAAAAGCCAGTTTCAAAGGCAACACTACATGACTTAAAAAAACATGATTTTAGAAAGACAAATCATAGAGCAAAATAAATCAGGAGTTTATAGGTTTCAGGTATGAAGGAAGAAAGTATTGATATGTGTGACCAAAATAATTGTAATGAATCTATTTCTATGAAGCTACATTTATGACATTATGCATTTGCCCAAACCCACAAAACAGTAGTATAGATATATAGAATATGATGATTGTTATAGAGTAAGCTGTAATTAAGTGTTGTAAATACTTAGATATTATAAATTATCAATATTAGTTTGTTAATTATAACATATGTACTAATAAAGCAATATGTTAATTATGTGGGTATGGGAGTAACTTTCAGCCCTACTAACACTATTTTCCTGTAAATCATTTTTAAATATGATTTTTAATTAAACAATGTAAAAATTAAGAATGAAATGTATTTTTTCTTCTTCATTTTTTTTCTTCATGGTCTAGTGAGAGTTTATCATTAATCCATTTTCTTCCATTGGTAAAACACTTTCATTAATTTTACTCTAAAAGATATTTTTATAGATTTCCTCCATCCTAAGACTTTATTAATTAAAAAATTTAACTCTCTCAGTCTTCTCTTAAATCTTTTGTAGCTCTGGATACCAGTTTCAAAGTCATCCTCTCTATCAACATTTTTTTCCTTTGATCAAATGTATTATATTTAGCTCCATCTTGAAAATGCCACATTATGTAGAGGTTTCCCAAACACCTTATTAAGTGGAAACAAGTAAGCATGCTTATATGTCTATATTCTAAGCATCTTTCTCATCAGTTGAATTTTGCCATTGACTTTGCGGTTAGCATTTTTCACATAGAGCTAAAATCAATAACATATGAGTAAAAAATTTAAAAGCATCAACCTCAGAGAAGTTTCTGTGATCTAGGCTTTTAGTTTTCTAAATTAAATTAGTCTGAAAACAGAGAAATCAGATTTCATGCAGACTCTAGCCTACTAACTTGCGTACAGTTTTCATGTGCTGGAGACTTTTAATTTCCCTCTAGGATCTATGATGGGTACAGTAATGTAGGAGAAGTGGCAGCTATGCGTTGTGTTGTGTGCTTGTTATTCTAGCACTAAGGGTGTTAACATCAGATGATCTTGAGTACATGGTCAGCTAGGACTACACAGCGACATGACGTTGAAAAACTTGTGCTTTTTAAACTTAGGTTGTGGAAATAATACTTGGAAGACTCTATGCCATCTTTTAAAATTCTCTAAATATCCTGTTTAGAGCTCTTTGCTAGTCATGCTTCTCTCATAAAATCAAGATGCTCCACTTCGGATGAAGCAAGTTGTCTGCTGTTTTAATCCTGCTGTGCAAACCTCAATTCTGACAGTCATCTTTTACTGACTAGAATTGTCCCTTGATGCATAGTCACTTCAAAATAAGTGAAGTATCTGTAATTTATATTTGAAACCTCACTTTTTCCATCAGACATGACTCATCATTAATATTTCTTGTTTGTGGAAGGAAAGATGGGGCAGAGTAAGAAAATTCAGGCTCATTTTGTACTTTGCTTCCACTTTAGTAGGATAAATGTTTGTTCTGAGCACTCATTTTTGGTACAGTGAGAAGATACAGTCCAAACAATTGCTTTGTGAACTATCTTTAATTTTTCTTTCCTTTGGATTCTAGACTATGAAGCATTAAGTTCACAACTACAGCTGTATGGTTTTCTAATAGAACAGTACTTTTGGCAACAGTGTATACTCACCTCTAGGTAGGATAAAAAGTCCAAATTAAGTACATAAAGATAACTTGAAGAATAGAGGCAATATATTCACAGAAATACTAACCGGAGTAATGTATATGTATATCTTTTATGCAGATAGGAAAAAAGTGTATTAAACTGATAAATAGTCATGTTCTGTAATGACAAAATAAGCATATTGTTTAGAAGTAAAACATAGTATTTGTTAGGAAGACTTACTAAGTATTTTTCTAGTTATTATAACATTCTTACTATTGCTGTCAAAGATCATTGCTTTTAGGTAGAATGAGGCAGTTCTCACTCCCCCTATAACTTTGGAGAATGATTTGTCCATTGGCAACATCTGAACAAGGTGTCTAAATTCTCTGCATGCAGTGTCCTTGGTTGGTGCATCAGTTTGGGCAAGCTCCCCTGGATCCAGATCCACTGGCTCTAATGGTGTGTGGCTCCTGAACCCTCTGGGTCCTTCCATCCCCTCACTCTTCCATAGCACTTTCATCACTCTTCCCAGAGTCCCAGCTTTAAGTGTCAGGATAATCCCAATTCCCTATCTGGGTTAGTCTCTCCAGAGGACATCTATGTTTGGCTAATATCCACTTATAAGTGAGTATATACCATGCATGTATTTCTGAGTCTGGGTTACCTCACTCAGGATGATCTTTCTTACTTCCATGCATTGGCATGCAAATTTCATGATTTCCTTGTTTTTAATAGCTGAGAAGTATTGCATTGTGTAAATGTACCACAATATCTTTTTCTGTTCTTTGGTTGAGTTCCAGATTCTGGCTACTACAAATAAGGGCTGCTATGAACAGTATGAACAACAGTATGGTGTTCATGATGTTCATGAACATACTATGAACAGTAGTATGGTGGAGCATCTTTCACGTATATGCTCAGGAGTGGTATAGCTGTGTCTTGTGTTAGTACTGTTCCCCATTTTCTGAGAAAGCACCAGATGGATTTCCAAAGTGCTTGTACAAGTTTGCACTCACATCAGCAATGGAGTAATGTTTCCCTTTCTCCGCATCCTTGCCAGCTTGTAATGTCACTGAATATTTGATCTTAGCCATTCTGGTAGCTACAAGAGGGAATCTCAGAGTCATTTGATTTGCATTTTCCTGATAATTAAAGACATTGAATATTTCTTAAGTATTTCTATGTCCCCTTCTCCCACGCTTCTCTAACCTAGAGTCCCAATAGGATGTCCTCCCCTCTGTCCCACTCTCCTGGTAAGTGAAGACTTTCATGGGACATGCCCCTTGGGCTAGTGTCCAGATATGTGAGTATATACCATGTGACTCTTTCTGCTTCTGGGTTAATTCACTCATTATAATCACTTTTTTTCAATCCGTTGTTGACAAATTTTGGGAATTACTTGTTTAATAGCTGAGTAGTATTCCATAGTGCAAATCCACCACAGTTTCTTTGAGGGACACTTAGGCTGTTTTCATGTTCTGGCTATTAGGAATAAGCTATAAACATGGTTGAGCATATGTCCTTGTTGTGTGCTGGTGCATCTTCTGGGTATATTCCAAGGAGTGGAGTAGCTGGGTCTTGAGGAAGCCCTATTCCCAGTTTTCTGAGATAGCGCCAGATAGATTTCCAAAGTGGTTGTACTAGTTTGCATTCCCACCAGCATGAAGGAGTGTTCCTCTCTCTCCACATCTTCGCCAGCATGTGGTATCGCTTGAATTTTTGATCTTAGCCATTCTGATGGGTGTAAAATGGAATCTCAGAGTTGTTTTTATTTACATTCCCTTGATGACTAGGGATGTAGAACATTTCTTTAAGTGTTTCTCAACCATTTGATATTCCTCTGTTGAGAATTCTCTGTTCAGTTCTGAGCCCCATTTCTCAATTGAGTTATTTGGTTTGGTGGTGTTTAATTTCTTGAATTCTTTATATATTTTGGATATTAGACCTTTGTCAGATGTAGGATTGGTGAAGATCACTTTGTTCTGTTGACAGTGTCTCCTGCCTTACAGAAGCTTCTCACCCTCATGAGGTCTCATTTATTAATTGTTGACCTTAAGGCCTGGGCTGTTGGTGTTCTGTTCAGGAAGTTGTCTCCTGTGCCAATGTGGTCCAAGCTCTTCCCCACTTTTTCTTCTAACCTATTTAGTGTCTCTGGTTTTATGTTGATGTCTTTAATCCACCTGGATTTGAGTTTTGTGCATGGTGACAAATATGGGTCCAATTGCCCTTTTCTACATGTAGACATCCAGTTAGATCAGCACTATTGGCTGAATATGCTATCCTTTTTCCATTGAATAGTTTTGGATTCTTTGTCAAAAATCAAAATGGAAGGATCCAGAGCGTCCTAGAAACCTACAAGAAGAACATTATAATGGGTAGGTGTGGGCCCATGGGTTTTGCTCAAACTATGGCACCAAGCAAGGACAATACATGCAGTAAACATCAAACCCCTACCCAGATCTAGTCAATGGACAGGATGTTCTCCACAATTGAGTGGAGAGCTGGGACTGACTTTCACAGGAACTCTGTTGCCCCATATTTGACCACGTCCTCTTCCTGGGGAGGCCCGGTGGCACTCAGAGGAAGGATAACAGGCTATCAACAAGAGACTTGATACCCTATGGTTATATAGAGGTGGAGGAAGTCCCCCTCAGTCACAGACATAGGGGAGTGGATAGGGTGAAAGTGGGAGGGAGGGAGGAATGGGAGGAGACAAGGGACAGTATAACAATTGAGATGTATATGAATAAATTAATAAAAAGGTAAAAAATAAATCATTGAAAAATATTTATAAAATTTAAATCCAAAAAAAAGTATTTCTATGTCATCGGATATTTCCTGTAAATTCCCTGCTTGGCTCCGTACCCCATTTTATAATTGGATAATTTGCTTTGATGGTGTTTAATTTCTTGAGTTCTTTAGGTAAATGGAGTTTCTTAAAAGGAAAAATCCATGTAGTAACTTGAACTATGCATGTATTTGATTAGGTGATAAAATTCAACGCAAAACATGATTTTGAGCTATTTAGTTGTTCTTCCTTCTTTGGCCCCCAAATGTTCATTTTTAGATTTGTTTCAAACTCAGAATGAAAACTCTAAATATTTACCACTGGATGATACCAGCTAAATATCGGAGCTCATTTGCATCTCAAATTCATCTATAAAATAAACTCATAATAACAATTGTTGATTTTTTAATGTAATTTCATTATCTTATATGAATTGTTTTATTTCTTAAACTCAAGACTTCTGTGCCTGGGTAAATATGACAAAAATTATCACCAAATTATTTTTTAAAAACACATTCTCTTATATGTATTACTAATATATATATATATATATATATATATATATATATAAGATAATTCAAACCCCCATGTTCTAACTTTTATCTCAAAAACATTAATTTTTGTATATTTTACATTAATAGTTTTTACTTCTTATAGAAGATAATAGCTAAGTTGTAGCAACAGAAGCTATCTACACACCACATCAGGAAATAATGCTGGATTTATATAATTTTCTAATGTTCTAATGAATGTAAAAATGTATAACACAAAAAGTGGCCAGCTCTCCTTAGTCTTACTGAATGTACAAACTTGATATTCTTGAATTTTAAGTAAGGTTAGGGACATGGGATCCTTCAGTTCACCTCTGGGGACTTTCAGATGGTGTTGCATCCCAGAACACTATTTTGCATTTCAGATGTATTTTCTTCCTTACAGGATGTTTACTTATTCACCTCTGTCTTGTGTGTGATAAATAGATTAATGACAGGATTGAGATCATTCCAATCTTCATCTATCTGAAATTCAGATTCTTAGGCAGAAACACGGTCTCCTCTCAGGTTTCACTTGATCTGTGCACTAGAGGAACTCTGTCTCTCTGGTAGTGAGACCTGAAGATGTCTCTAGCTGTGATGACTATTTCATGAGCTCTACTGCCCATAAGTCGACCTCAGACTTGATTTCCATCTGTGTAGCCAGATCACTATTGCTCAGTGTACTCCCTCAATCTCAGGAGTGGTAGGCTTCTCTTCCAATTTAAGGCATAGTGTTTCATGCATTATCATTGTTTGTGGTGAGGGTAACTGTAGATGGGGACTTTGAGAAGGTGAATCATTCAAGCTTGTTAAATTATCTTATAGCTACATTTCTGTAACATCTTAAATATTAGCTTCAGATTGCTTGAAGAAATGTCCTCTAATCATAATATTTCCCCTACACTTGAAATGTAGAAGATAGGATTTTGTGTATTAGTAATATACATGTTGGAAATCTTGCTGTTTCAAGCATTTTAACTTTGAGAATAATTTTAAAAGATTTTTGGTTAATATTCATAAAAATGACTAGAATTTTCCTCCTATTTATACAAGGATACCATAAAAATATCTTCAATAGTTCCCTTAGAGCTGTCTTTTTCCTTTCTCAAAACTTATCATATTTGACTTCTACCATTTTCCCCGTCCACATGTGGTCTCTTGGACAAAATATTCCCTATAGAATTATCCAATATCAGTGTACTTGTGAACCCTTTTATTTTCTCTTACCTTTAATACAACAAACTTTGTAACAGTATAGTATGTAGTTAGATTAAGAAATATTACGGCTAATGGGAATAATTTAGTCAAGTCTACAAGACAAACACCAATTTTATATTTAACACCAGCTGTCACTAAGTTGTTCTTTTTATCTATGGTAGGAAGACCTGCCCATACTCACTGTGAAGTGCTAGGAAGAACTGGCCATAATTACTGTGAAGTGGTTCCCCTCCAGGCCAGAAAGAACGTCTCTGCCAGTCTTCCTCTCCGGCTCCATTACTGTCCTTTCAGGCTTTTCTTTGTATCATGCTTCTAAACCCTTAGATCAAAATTCTTAGTAGTTTTTATACACACAAATAAGCTTGATTGCCCATCTCCAGTGGAAAGTCTGACATTTATTTACCCAAAGCAAAGCCATAAAATCATTAAAATATTTACTTAAATAAAATTTAGTTGTTTACATTTTTAATAAGTTCTGTCTGTTGTGTAAATTCTTACACAATGTCTTTCAGATATTTTTGGTGCATATTCACTCTTACAGTTGTTACTTACTCATAAATTATGTAAAACATATATTTGCTTGATGTTATTAGATTATATTATGATTTTAGACCTTAGCTAGGTCCTGAGAGGTATCAATAATGATAATACTAGACTTTACACTCAAAATCCCCAATGTGCTCAAGAAGAAGAAAACATACCTCGGTGGTGTGTGACTTGTGCTAATTTGAAAGTTGTATGGGTACCAGTTAGCAGAGAAAGTGGGGTCTTACATAGAGTTCCTCAGTGCACACCTTTGAGCCATTGTGAATAGGAAAGATGGATAAGGAAGGTAAAGCGTCCTAAGGAAGCTGTGAGCAGACACATGCCTACACTCCTAGGTGGGAGTTATCCTTAAAAACATATGAGGAATAATGTTAGCATTCATTCAGGCCTGTTTCATCTAATGTCCTTTGCTACAATTTTGGTGGACTTTAAGTTTTGGTCTACGTTTGTTCCAAGAAATAAACGTATCGTTTTTATTCATTTTTGTTAGTAATATCTTTATTCTGGCTGTTTTTCCCTTTCTGAGCCTTTGATTCACATCTCTTTCTCATCTAATCTCAATGTTAGCCCCACCCTTGTCCAGTGTCCTAAAGTTCTCCAGGTTTGGGACTTTGGAGGATTTGATCGTTATGTTGAAAGCATGGTAATAATAGCTTCTCTTTGCATCACTTTTTCTTTTTCTTTTTTTACGTGCACATTTATATTATTACACATATATACAATAAGCTACCTACAGCTAGAAGAGCCATAAAAAATAGTTAGATAAGGGCCTTTCTATTTTCATATGTACCACTGAACCCTTGAAACTTTATAGAAATGTAGTGGTTTCAAAAGTCACCCACTTAGTATAATTAATGGACCTGTTTAAAATCTACTTCTTTTGAATAAAGTACAGTGGGTTCTTAACAATACATCTCCACTAAGAAGAAGAAAATGTTCAAACTGACACTGGCAAACGACTGGGTTGTCATTTACACATAGACTTAGAAGGACTCAGTATTACTAAGGATAATATCTCTGAATCAAAAGTAATTTAGGGGAGTGTTGGTAGAAAAGATATATATTAGATATTACACCATTTGGCAATATGTAAACCAACATGCACACTAAAATACTAAAATACGTGCTTATGAGATAAGGCTCCATTCTATTCCACATGACTTTTGACTTAAAGTACATGTGTCTATTGAAGTACAAAAGGCAGTTATTAGTAAGTAATGATTACAGTGAATTCTTTAGATAGAACTCCAAACATTACTCATAATATAATTGTTAAAGAATATGTTCTGGCTTGTTTTGGTTTGGTTACCAAGCATGAGTATTTAAGATGATTATTTTCTGTTCTCCTACTGACCTTAAATAATATAATTTATTAATTTTTAAATGCTTGACAAATATTGATTGTTGTCTAGAAACTAACTTTGAAGCATGGTTAAAGGATGCATTGTTCAGTAATTTCTATGAATGCCAAAGTAACATTGTAGAACTTTTAAAACCAAAGAGAAATCAAGCAAGTTCTGATTTATACATACCCTGCTGAAATTCAATCCATGAAAGATCCTATACTTAGTCTATTGCTATCTGCTCATAGACTGTATCCTCCTGGGCATGGAGTTAGAAAATAAAATATTAGATCTGAATGATTCATAATTAACGACAGAGAATTATGATCCTAGCATGTCAAAAACTATTATATCACCGAAGGCAAGAGGTAAGAAAAATGATGATTGCTCAGCAATTTACACCATAAGATGAAAGGGAAAGGTACTTTAATTAATGGTCCCAAAGCCTTGATGCTGCCTCGCCACATTTCATCAATCTTCTTGGAGTGTGTCTCTTGTGAAAAGGGGGCCTCACAGTCCTTTAAGGAATACCAAGCAGTTTATCTATCAAAATAAGTAAACTGTTACTTTCTTCTTTAGAACTTTCCCTATAGTACAGAAGCTTTTAGTGTAGAATTTGATTAAAATGTACTCTGTTACGAAGAAAAGGATTCCTTGTAAAAACTGTCATTTGAAATTGCATTGAGAAAAATGTGTACTTATAGTACATTGTCTTGAGGATTGTATAAACCCCAAAATGAATTATCTCTGAACTTGCTTAAGAAGCTGGAAGTTGACTTACAAAAGTTGTATATAAATGTTACATTCATAATGTTGTGGCTATTTGTATTTGGCAGCCTTGAAGAAAACATCTTTCCTATCTTGGTGTGTCTAAAATTCTGAATGTAGATCAATATCCATCACATCTTGCCATCATCAACTTAAAACATCTACCTAGACCTAAAAACATCTTAACCCCTAAACAACTAAGCATCATTGTAAAACTAAGCTACTTGGTCTTCAACTTACATTTATATAATCCCTGATTGTGTCATTGTTCTTCTTACTATAGGTAGTTTATTGTATATGTGTGTAATAATATAAACATATATGTAAAAATAAAAAATGTTTAATAAATTAAAATTTAAAAAATAAAAATTTAAAAATTAAAAAAAAAGTTGTATAGAACATTAAACTGTTAAATTGTCAGCTTTAAGTGGTATTTGGAGAGTGACTCTCTCCTAGCAGTATGCCAGCTAATCTACAGCTAGTACAACAAGTGTGTAGTCAGATAAAGATGAGCAGCTGTGTCAAAACACCTGCACTGTGTTGCCATTCAATTTCCTAGAAAGCAGTGTTAATGTGGAGTCATCTCTTAAAGCACACAGAAAAGAAAATGCCTGACAAGGTTTACCATCAATAGATGCTGAAAAGAAATGCTTCTACATGAATGCCTTGAACCAATAATTTAGCCAAAGAGTTTGGACCTAATTTATTAAATATAAACCATATTATTGATTTATAAGGATATTTAGTTAACTATATGTTTCGAGCATTGGCTGCTTTTCAAAGAAAAGATTTGAATGATCTTAAGTGTTATATACATATATCTACATGTAATAAATATTTATAAACATTATTAATTTCATGAATATATACACATATGGAGAAATAACATGCAAAGTTTCAACTTACATTGACTATGCATCAAATACTATTTATGTCATTTGTTATTTCTATTAACAGTATTTATGGAGCAAATACTTCTGGATGAACATAGATTAGCTATTTTTCATAAGACAAATCATCTGAGACAGGTACAAATCAAGAAGGAGAATTAGATAACATAGGTTCATGGGTCCGAGGACTTAGTATTGCAGAAATGTCAATAGTACTCAAATGACCATAGTTTCAGTGAAATATCTATGTTTCCTAGTTTCATTTCTGCTTTTGCAATGAAATACTTTAAGAAAAGCAGCTTAAGGGGGAAAAAAGTGTTTGTTTATATTACAGTTCAGGCTTCAATATATCCATGGAAATCAAGACTGGTATAAAAATAGAACAGAAGAAATTCAAATATAGGCTTTTATTTCAGTGCTTTTTGTTGTTATTATTACTATATTTTGGTATTGGCATAATACAAAAAAGTATCAAGTCAATAACCACAACAATTAAAGATCATTAACAACCAAAAGTTTTTTTTAAGAAGAGAAAACACTATAGTGATAGCAAAAATTGAGGCTGGGGCTGTTGCTCAGGGATGTAATTTTTGCTACGTATGTAAATGCCTTAGTTCAGGAGCAGTACTGAACACAGGCATAGCCTATTGGAGCCTGGAGAATTCCACAGCTTGCAAGCAGTGTCAGAGGAAGCTGTAGACCCAAGATAAACATTGGATTTAGCTCAAGTGTAGGTACACAGGTGTGCAGAGAGTTCCACCACTCCCAGCAGCTTCAGCTGATAAGTAAGCCATGGTGAGTTACAGACATGATGCTGGGCAGAACCCAAATGCATGAAGAGAGCTCAGATATATACACAGAAAGCTACAGCTCCAAGCAGAAGCCCCTACCTGACACAGGACAATGTCTAATTTTCAGATAAAGACTCAAGATTGAATCTCTAAATACCAACCCCACAGAGGGAAAACATAACACCATTAAGATTTAGTTCACCAATGAATACTGCAATTCAACCACTCAGATAAAATGTGATTTAAATATTTTAAAACAAAAACAATACAAAAGGAAGAAACAACAAAAATAATTTAAATCTACAAGCCCAAATCTGAGCACACAAAGAGCACACAACTTGAAAATTCAAGAAAATATAAGTCATTAATACCATAATAAAGGTACCTGATGAAAACAAGTTTGAAGAACTAAAAGTGAATTAAAGATGATTATAAATATTTAAAATACTCAACGCATCATGGGTATACTCCACAACAACAAGACAAAAAATTAATGACACAAGGAAGTCAGTCCACAGTAGGAAAATAGAGGTAGAATTGATAGAGAAAACCTAACTGGAATGATGTTAAATATAAGCAACTCAACAAGCAAATAAGAACCTCAGTGGAAATTATCACCAATAAAATGGGTCATGTAGAAAACAGAGAATCAAGCTGATGATCAAGCAGAACAATTTGATCACTTGGTTGAAGTCAAGATACACAGGGAAAATACCTAACCTTGGATTATGTGTAAATAAAGGAGAAAAACATCCTAATATAATCATAGTGAATATCTTCAATAAAATGTGAAAAGGAAATTTAACATAGAGAAAGAGATGTCTATCCAGTAAAAAGAAAGTCCTACAGAATTCCATTATAAACAGGAAGAAACAGAAAAAAAAAACCCCACATGACATATTGAAGTTAAATTATTAAAAACACAGAATAAAGAAAGGATATTGAAAGTTGCAAGAGAAAATAGTTGAGTCCTTCATAAAGACAGAAACTGCAGAACCACATCTGATTATTTGACAGAAACTTTTATAGCTAGAAGAGATGTGTAAGATGTAGTTTAATTTCTGAAAGTCAGCAACTGTCAACACAGAATGCTACACTCAGAAAACTATTAAAATTGAAGGGGAAATTAAGCATATGCATAATAAAAAGGTTAAGAATTTATAATCAGTAATTGAGTTCTATAGATGATCCTTGAAAGAAAACTTCATTTGGAAGACAACAATAAAAGCACCCAAGATGTAACAGGGAACAAAGGTTTACGGATAGATAGACATAGCCAAAACAAAATGGAAGAAAGAACACACATTTTCCAATAAGGATTCTTAATTATAATGGTCTTAACAAAGAGACACAGACTAACATTTTGGATTAGAAAATAGGATGCATCTTTTTTCTGCTGCCAAGAAAAAGTCACTCACTATCAAATAGAGACTACAACTTAGGGTAAAATTTTAGAAAATGGTATGACAAGAAAATGGAACTAAGAAACAAACAGACATAACTATTCTAGTATCTGAAAAAAATAGAAAGATATATTCTTACTAAATTCAGAAAATAAAGACATACTTTAAAAATATTTTCTCCTAAACTCAAACATTTAGCAGAATTAGGTGAATTACTTTTAGATATATATGAGCTGCAATAATTAAACAATAATGAAATTAATACTTTAAACAGAAACAATGTAATAACTTTAATCAATGTAATAAAAGTAGTAATTAAATATATCCCAAATAAATGAAGCTTTAGGCCAAATAAATTTTTCCTGGAACTCTACCAAACAAGCAAATGAAAGCTTTAAAATGCTTAAGAAAGCAACCAAAGAAGATATAAAGACCCCATATTTGTGAAAATGGTCATCCTACCAAAAGTAGTCTACAGATTCTATGTAATGTACATAAAATTGCTCACTCAATTCTTTATAGAAACTGAAAAAAAAAAGGAGCATTAAAGCTCATGTGGAAGGACAAAGGACCTTTCATATTCAAAACTACCATGAGAAGTAAAAACACTGCAGTAGTATCATCCTACCTGATATAAAGCCACTGTGGTAGTAACACAAAATCAGACACATTGACAATTGATTAGAACTGGGAACTCATATATACAGTTGTTAAAACATTAAAATTATGTGTTAGGTTTTATTATCTGGAAGAAAATGTAGAAGAATGATAGTTGAATCTCAACATGGGAAAAAAAATCCAAATAGATTAAAGATATCAAGGTTAAAACCCAAATTCCAAAACTTCAAGAAGAAGCTGGAGTATATTTCAAGACATGTGCTTGGGTAAGGGCTTTCTAGGACTAGTGTCTATGATGTAAACCAACCATCAACAAGTGTCACTTCAAGACACTAAAACTATTATTTGCTGCAAAGGAAATGATTAACCAACAAGATGCAGCCTACAAAACAAGAAAAAAGTCTCTGCAAGGTGTGCATCATACAGCGGAACAGTGTCTAAAATATACAAGCAAATTAAAATTTAAAAAAAGTAAACACCAAGAAAAAAAAGAACTTGAAAAGTGGGCTGTGCTTGTGTGTAGTGTACACACATTTAATCCCAGCACACAGGAAGCAGAAAGAGGCTGACTCTGTGAGGTTAAGGTCAACCTGGTCTACCTAGCGAGTTCCAGGACAGCCAGAGCTACATATTAAGACCATGTCTAAGGAAAAAAGGATATGTGGGCTATAAAACTGAAAAGAGAGTTCTCAGAAGAAATACAAATAGCTAAGATATATTTTAGAAAAGCAGTCACCATCCGTAGTTGCCAGGGTAATCCTAATTAAAACTATTCCATTTTCATCTTAACTCAGTCAAAATCACTAAGAATAAGAA
>OU015744.1:116959972-117008556 GCA_907169655.1 Acomys percivali | reverse complement strand
TGGGTTAGCTAATCCAAAACAGTTAGTCCTGAAGCTGTACACACTAAAACAAAAAGGAATGGGCTCAATAGGGTGCAATATATATTTGTGTACACACATATATGGCAATTAAAAAAAAAAGAGGCTACCAATATGAGAGTGGAGGGTATAGAGAGAAATAGGAGGTGGAAGAAAGAGGAAAATGATATAACTATTTTAAATAAAATAATTAAATAAAACAAAACCAAAATTTTCTAACAAGGATCTTAGGTGTGGGGATCTTTATACACTCATGGTGAAAGTGCCAATTGCTGCAGCTGCTGTGGAAATCAGTATGGTTGTTCCTCAGGAAAACTATGCTTAGGTCTATTATTTGCCATTCATGACCATGTATTCAAACGACACCATTTCCTACCACAGAGACACTGTACAAAAACCCTAACGCACACTGAAGGCTACTCTATTTACAATAGCTAGAGTACAGGAACAGTCTAGATGTCTATATGAAGAATGGATGATGAAAATACGGTATCAATAATTAGTGTAACTGTATTTGGTTATAAAATACAAAAAAAAGGTCAATACTTCTAACAGTTACAGAACTGTACATTGAAACTACAAGGTGATGCTTAAGAATTATAGGACTAACTATTCATATCCTAAAGGACAATAAAACTTACTGATAAAAATGTAGAGAAATAATCCTTGTACATTGTTGGTGGTGTTAGAGAAAATGACAACATGACATTTTTCAGATCATAAAATCAGAGAATTATGATGTGATATAGGAATTATTGTTCTTGTCATATTAATTGAAAGAAAAAACTGGAGTTCACATTAGTGTATCTGTCAGTGTGAACTGTCACACTGTTATTAGTGTAAAATAGAAATTATCAAGTCTATTCATGGATAAATGAAACAACAATGTACAAAGTATGTATATGTATGCATGAGTGCATGAGTGCATGTGTGTGTGTGTGTGTGTGTGTGTAATTTAGAATAGCAAAGTTTATGAAAATAAAATATTTCCATGGAAATAGTGATTACACAAAGGAGGGGAAGGAAATATAACTCAGTGTTTTGTAGAAACAGTTTCAGTTGGAATAATAGAAAACTTCTGGAGATGGATAATGGGCTTTAGTGCTTAACATTGAGAGTACACTTACTGACACTGAAATTATGAAGTTATGAAGTTAAATGTTAAATTTAATATTACATAGATTGTAACAAGAAACTTAACAAAAAGAAGACTTATGCAAGAGGACATGTATCTTATATTTCCTGCTCCAGTTTCTGGATCTTACCTTTCTTTTTAGTAGTATGATGTAAGCAGTGACTGTTCTCAGAAGTCTAGGAAAATCTTAAGCGATCAAACTCTATAGGCCCAAGGAATGCCTTCATAGAAAAAGATAGCCTCATGAAGTGTGTAAGAATCTACTGCCACACTTTGCTAAGTATCTATCATTGGTTAGCAAGAAGTCTTGGTGAAGATCTTAGTGTATAAAAAATTAATCTTGTATGATATGAAACTTTTAACATGAAAGATATCAATTATGAATAAATTTTTTGGCCCAAATCCTAAGAATGAATGTAGACATTATAAATTGTTATAGAAAGGTGAGAGAGTAACAGAAATAATTTTATTGTAAATGTTTACACCTTCAGGGTGTCATCAAAATTTGACTTGCTTATATTTTCAGAAGGAAATAACATTTTATGCACTTTTAATGGACCGAAGCAGTATATTCAAAACAGTGGAAAGCAGAAGATAATCTTTATTTGCCTCTATCTGCTTTGTAAATTGAGATCAACGGAATTAGTCTATCTTATATTTATAAATAAATTTTATTTCTTGTGATTCCAAACATGAAGTAGATGTGTGCATGGAAGCTATTTTCATCGTTCAGGTTGGTTCTTTAGCCACAGGAGAGTCAAACCTTGTGAAGGAAGCAGTTTGAGAGGAAAGGGCTTGCTATTTTCTCCTTTGGCTATCACATAGATGTCTGAGCTATAAAGAGATGAGGAACTTGGAAACAGATGGCCCATCTGTTTCTGCCCAAAAGAATTGTGGAGCAATGTCAATCACGTATATTGAAATATAAGAGCACACTACAATTCCATATGTTGTTACTGTGCAAGCCAAGATGAGTCATTACTTTATTTGTTTATCAATTAGTTATTCATTGCTGTAATTTGAAAGTATTTATTACTTAGAATTACGCTACTATCTAATGTGTGTCATTTTTCAAATATACTAAGTAAATATGGACTAGGATGTCATTCGATCAACCTTTCTGAAATGTTCTTAAATTCAAAAAATAAAGTACAATCATGAAGAAGAAAGGCTAGGTTGAAAAAAGATCACCAAATTTGAAGGCAAAATGTTTTAAATTTAACCCAAATTAATTAGCTTAAATAGTCTTAATATCTGTAGTGTTGTGCTTTTAGATGGGAATTTTACTACCCTATTATATATTCATTATATTATTTTCTATGGGAAAGGCAAAAATATTTGTCAGCTTTCCATTACTGTGATAAAATACTGAGAATTTTGGGTTAAAGAGCAAAGGTTTATTATGATTGTAGTTTCAGTCCATGGCAACTGGGATCTTATGTTTCAGACACTATATTAATCACTTTTTTGTTATTATGATTAAATGCTTTTACAAAGCAATTTATGGGGAAAATAGTGTATTTTCCATAGCCCATTATGGCAGGGAATCCAAGGGGTAACTATTTAGGAAAGAAATTTGTCGTATTACATCTACAATTAGGAAACCAAGAAAAACAAAAGCTTTTTTTCGGTTAACATTCTCATTTGAATGTAGTCCAAGACTCCAGCCTAGGGACTGTTGCTACTAACTATGAGCAGGTATTAACAACGCATTGAATACAATCACTGGAATCCCCCATGGGCATTGCTAGAGGCCACTATCCCAGGGGATTCTATATATCATAAAGTTGACAAGTGAGATTAACCATCAAAAACACTGTGGCAGGGTTGAGCAAAGCCTCCCACTTATGGTAGCCAGGAAGCAGAAGGAAAGCACATCCTATCAAAACCAAATCCCAAACCTGTTGAACAACAAATACGTTGAACCAATTGGACGATCATCACTCTCATGGTCTAATCACCTTCCGAAGACTCAAAAAATATTTCTAAAATCCATCATGGAGTCAAACCTTTATCACAAGCTTTTGTATTGGATTGTTTGTTTTAAAGTGGGCATTGATTTCTAAATCATAACATTAAACTAATGTGTTCATAATTAATTTGAATATATTAAATTCTAAGGCTAGGAAGCAAGCTACATATGTTTATCACACTATGTGTCATTTGGACTGCTTCTTACTAAAATTATTATGAAATAGGTAGAATAATACATGGTTCTGTACATGTGTTAAATAATTTTTTAATATGAAAGCTTCCACAATAAAATGCTTTGTTGGTAGACTGGTTAATGGAGGATAGCGTAATTAATTACTAAGATGACTGTAAAATTTTCCTTAATAACTATAGTAGCCCATAGGAAAACCACGAAAGAAACCTATGAATCACTTAAAACTGTTTGCTTGTCTAAAATGAAGCTAAAGATCTTTATTTTTATTTCATTATTTGTATTTTTATACAATAGATCAGACCCATAATCCAGTTACAATGACAGAATTAAATCATCTCATTTGTATTAGAAGTTTATTAAAAACAACAAACCATAAAATATCCCTAATGACAATTATTATTAAAAAGTTCATTTTCCCCCTTGGGTAAAAAGTTTTATTTGGAAAGAAATCAGAAATAACTATTGGTTAATTGATTTCTTTTTACATGTCTGTTCTCATCTATATTAGAGTTTTGTTTAAATACTTATAGAACACAGTGTCACTTCATTTACAGTCACATGCTCAAGAACCTAAAACAGCAGATGGAGAGCACTTGTCAGGGCCTGCAGGGATGGTGCAATATACACAAGTGTTTACAGGTACCATCCATTACCAAACCAATAATAATATTTGGAAGGAGGGTTTACAGAGTCCAGTCTAGTCTATAGAAATTGAGAAGATAGAGTTACTACTAAAAATGTGCTTTATGTTTTTCTCTGAGGATGCTAAATTAAAAAAAAAGAAATGATAATCTAACATTTAGAACAATACATTACAAAAATGATAATCGATATATATTGCACTAATGATATTGAGTAATAATTAAGTTGCTAGGGACGTTACATTCTGTGGTAATTTTCCAAGTCCATTAAGCCTTCAATTTTCATTCAATGATTAATTTTTGGTGAATCATCAATAAAAAAGTTCAAAAGGATTTCCATCCCTGTGTGGTTTAATATATGTAAATCCTTCAATATTATCTGCATATAAACAAACTGAAAGAACAAAAGGACATGATCATATCCTTAGATGCCAAAAAAGCAATTGAGAAATACAACACCCATTCATGTTAAAAGTCTTGGAGAGATCAGGGATAAAAGGCACAAACCTAAATATAATAAAGGTATTATACAGCAAGCCAATAGCCAACATCAAACTAAATGGAGAGAAGCTTAAATCAATTCAATTGAAATCAAGGACAAGATAAGACTGTCCTCTCTCTCAGTATCTCTTCAATACAGTACTTGAGTCCCAGATAGAGTAATAAGACAACTAAAGGAGATCAAGGGAATACAAACTAGAAGGGAAGAAATCAAAATATCACTATTTGCAGATGATAGGATAGCATATAAAAGTGACCCCAAAAATTCAACCAAGGAACACTCACAACTGATAAACACCTTACATAAAGTGGCTGGATACAAAAGCAACTAAAAAATCAGTAGCCCTCTGTATACAAATGACAAATGAGCTGAGAAAGGAATTAGGGAAATTATACCCTTCATAATAAACACAAAAAACCCATAAAATATCTTGATGTAACCCTAACCAAGCAAGTGAAAGACTTGTATGAAAAAAACATCAAGTCTCTAAAGAAAGAAATTGAAGAAGATATCAGAAGATGGAAAGAATCCCCATGCTCCTGGATCCAGAGAGTCAACATAGTAAAACTGGCCAAAGCAATCTACAGATTAAATGCAATTCCCACCAAAATACTTCACAATTTTTTACACACCTTAAAAGGTCAATTCTCAATTTCATATGGAAAAAAAACCCAAATAGCTGAAACAATTCTGTACAGTAAAAGATCTTCCAAAGCACTCTCCATCTCTATTCTCAAGCTGTACTATAGTTAAACAGTAATAAAAGGAGCATGGTACTGGCATAGAAATAGGCTGGTTGACAAATGGACTCATATTGAAGACCCAAAAATTAACCCACACACCTGTGCTCATTTGAGTTTTGACAAAGAAGCCAACACTATACCATGGGAAAGCGATAACATCTTCAACAAATGGTGCTGGACTAACTGGAAGTCTATATGTAGAAAAATGCAAATAAATCCATATTTATCACCCTGCACAAAACTCAAGTCCAAGTGGATTAAAGACCTCAACATAAAATCAGACACACTAATAACCTGCGAGAAGAAAAATTGGGACAGAATCTTGAATTTACTGGCACAGGAGACAACTTCCTGAACAGAATACCAACAGCTCGGCCTCTAAGATCAGCAATTAATAAATGGGACCTCATGAAACTGAAAAGTTTCTGTAAGGCAAAGGACACTGTCAATAGAACAAAACTATAGCCTACAGACGGGGAAAAGATTTACCAATCCTACATCTGACAAAGTGCTAAAACTCCAAAATATATAAAGAAGTCAAGAAATTAAACACCATCAAACCAAATAATCCAAATAAGAAGGAACCAGGAGCTAAATAGAGAATTTTCAACACAAGAATTTTGAATGGCTGAGAAACACTTAAAGATATGTCCTTAGAGATCAGAGAATGTAAATCAAATGAGTCTGAGATTCCACCTTACACCATCAGAATGGCTAAGATTAACAACTCAAATGATGGCACATGCTGGAAAAGATGTGGAGAAAGGAGAATACTCCTCCAATACTGCTGGGGGTGCAAACTTGTACAACCACTTTGAAAATCAATCTGTGGCTTTCTCAGAAAATTGGGCATATACCTGAAAGATGCCCCAGCATACAACAAGGACATATGATCAACTATGTTCATAGCAGCTTTATTCATAATAGCCACATCTGGCAAACACCTAGATGTCCATCAACCAAAGAATGGATAAAGAAACTGCGGTACATTTACACAATGGAATGCTACTCAGCTATCAAAAACAAGAAAATCTTGAAATTTGCAGGGAAATGTATGGAAGTAGAAGTTATCACCTTGAGTGAGGTGATCTGGACCCAGAAAGACTTGCATGGCATATACTCACTTATAAGTGGATATTTAGCTCAACATAGAACCATCTAGTGGGGGTTTGGGACAGATACTGGGATTAGTTACTTGCAACAGGACCTTGAAAAGAAAGCAGAGAGTTTTATATAATAGGTGGGGCGATGGAAGGACCCGGAGAGGCCAGGATCTCCACAGAGAGAACCAAAGCCAGTGGATCTCGACCCAGTAGACACGCACAACCAAGGACAATGCATTCATTGTGAAGACATAGCTAATGGACAGCTCTTGCTCCCTGTGTGAGGAGTGGGGAGAAAGGGGACTGTCTATGAAATGAACTGTGACGCCCCTGATTTAATCACTGCCACTTAGTGGAGTGGACTAGCAGGCACACAAAGGAAAAGGGTGTAGGCTACCCTGATGAGACTTGATAATAGACTGAGATAAAATGATGGGGGAGAAGGCCGCACCTCCCCCCCCCCCCCCCCCCCCCCCCCCCCCCCCCCCGCTCTCCTATTCCGGTTCAGATGCCTAGGGGAGGGGAATAGGACAGAAGAAGGAGGGAAGTTGGGATCTGGAAGAGAAGATTGAGGGGCTAAGGATCTGGAAGTAATGTGAATAAATTAAAAAAAGAAAGGAAAAAAAAAAAACAAATAACCCACCCTACTCCTGCAAAAAAAAGAAAAAATTCAAATGGGCAAACCATACTTAACATGTACTTCTCCTTGTTCTGCCTTGTCGATCTTTTCTTTTTTATGTGTTGTTTTGCTTCCCAAATTGCATTCCTAATTCTGTTCCTTTATTGTCCTCTGAGATCCATCCAAATTCACATGATTTGTTATCGTTTTGTGTTTTCCTATCCTAAGTTTCTGATTAGGAATATACGCTACCTTCCTTAAAAATAGTGTATTAAGAACTGTTTCTTGAACAACAACAACAAAAAATGGACTAGCCTATGATTGAATACTAAATAAAAATTTGCATTCACAAAATGTGTATGTTTCTCTAAAATGTAAAAAGTTTTTTTTTTCAGATAGGAAGTTATAAAATATTTAACTGTATCAGTATGGCTAAAATAATTTAAACAATTTTGTTTCCTATTCCTAATAAAAGATACACACTGCTTCCTCTGAGGTTGGGGTATGTGATACATATACCCCCAACCCATATTACATATGCTATATTTTTTCATGGATACACATTTTCTAGGGCATATATTTTAAATATATTTATTTATAAACAGATATTTTCTGTTTTATAATTAAGTTTGTTATATCCATTGAGTTTTAACTAGGCCTTTAATACACCAAATATTTAGTTTTCATTGTAGATCAAAATATGAATTTTTGTTAAAGCAGCTTTCCGTTCTCTGTATCATTAAGCTAGAAGAAATTACTTCACACTCAGTTATTTCAAGATCAAATGTCTTAGGAACCCATAAAAACCAAGCCCATTTGCTACTAATTAAATTTTGTCTCTGATGACATGAAATCTATTATCGATTTTTATTTTTTTATTCTTTTGAGACAGGGTTTCTCTATGTATCCCTGACTGTCCTGTAACTCATTCTGTAGATCAGGCTGGCCAGAGATCTGCCTGCATCTACGTCCTGACTGCTGCAATTAAAGGTGTGCATGACCACAGCCCAGCAAGACTCTATTTTTCAAGTCTCATTCAATAGCCAGTAATGAAGATTCTAGTAGAGTTGGCTGCTCATCTGTTATTAGAATAATGTGTAACCTTTAAATTGAATAGGTTGATGTTCAACTCAGTTTTACCAAACATCAAGGTGTGTTCAGTTTGTCCTGGATAAGTAAGTGATGAGTATGCAAGAAGAGGTTAATGCAGCAGGGAAAATAAATCAATTCCAGGTTTCAACTAATAGCCTTCATAGATCAGCTCACCGCATAAGAGTTGGCTTTTAAGTGGACAGTTAAGCTAATTTGACAGCATGCTTGCCATTAGCAAACAATTACTGTTATTAAACTGACTTATTTTTCCTTCTCTCCCAGTCAATTCTTTAAAAAAAAAAAGAAGAAGAAGAAGAAGCAGGAGGAAGAATAAAGAACAAACTCTTTCCTTCTAGCATTAAATTGTGGCACCTGTGAGTCAGATCCATTGTTTGTATGTAGCCAAAGCAACCAATACGTTTGCACAGGCAGGACTTTGCCCCTGAAATCCTTTGCATTTGTTAGTTAGAATCCCTTGCCTTGCTCATAATTTCTGAGTGATGGGTGAATTGTTCTAAAGCTGCATTTATGTCTTAGTAATACTCGTTTCTTATATTTTTGAAACAAAATAGACTCTTTCTGTATAAATTGTATAGATACCAAAAAAACTTAATTTATTTGGCTTTACCATTGTAAAAAACCATAAAATACAGTAGATCTAAGAAGCATGAACTATGACAGGCCAATATGTTTTGATTTGGGATGTACAGCCTGAGGAAGTCGCACTCAACTACAACCTTTTTTTCTCTCTCTCCATTTTTCTTTGCCCATTTATTTTTTCTTTCACCTCTTCCCTTCCCTTCATGGCTCACTTCCTTTCCTTTCTATTTTTCTCCCACAAAACAGTACCATAAAAATCTATATTCTCAAAAACAAAGAATTTCATGTAGTGTGACTAAGTGATATAGTACATAATAACATTGTCCACATCTCTAGACAAAATGATGTCGAAGAATAATAATTATAATCAAATTATTCAAACCAGTTATTTAAAGATTTTTCTGTAATTTTTTTGTTAATAGCAAAATTAAACTGCATTGCTTTTGCAAAATCAAAGCTAATTTTACTGATATATATTTAAATTTTTAATACTTTTATTTTTTATGCCTAACCTTAGGAAATTTGGAGAATATGAGAAATTGTATAAAATGTGAGGCTTAAAAATATAGCTCAGAGGCAAAATTCTTCCCACTTACCATTTCTGTAATGAAGATAATGTGAACATAGACACTCATTGCTTCTGGCTCTCTATTTTCAAGTTGTAAATGTGTTCAGTTTCAAGACTATGGTACAGGCCCCAACATATGAAATATATGATTCTTCATAATTCGTCATACAACAACTGTTGTATTAATACATAAGAAGCTTTATGTTTACTTTCTGTCAGTCATTAATGTTGTACCTATCATTGGCTAGGAATTTACTATTTTATGACATGTATATAATTTAAGTCTTTATTTCTTTATTTAACTTTATTAAAGTTTTCTCATATGTGAGATGCATTGCTAAATAATAATATGGGAATCTAGAATATATGGAAATGCTTAAAATAATATATCAAATTCTGACAGATATCTTATCATTGTGTTACCATTAAACATTTTATAAACTGTAGTATGGCATTCAAACGTGTCTCAATTATGCCCCAGGTCTCTAAAGTAATAACACTCTGATATATAAAGCTATAGCCTGTAGCTACTGAAATCATTGCTCTATAAAAATACCTGGAGATCAGGAGAAAAATTTTAGATCTAATGAGCCACGAAAGTATAACCTAAAATAAAATAAAATTATTCTTTACTGCATTTTTATTTTCACTTTCCTTTCCTTCTTTTACTCCATTCACACATATTTTTATTAAATCCCAGATACCTAGATTTTCAATGTTACCTCTTCATTCCCTTTGCTCAGAAATCATTTTGTACCAAAGGTTTTTTTCCCGCCCAATACTAGGTGCTTTTATATTTGGTCGGGGGAGGCAAGATAATCATTCACTAAAGCAAAGAGATACGCTGGGTCTCGAATGGGAAGTCCTAAGTCAGAACACCTTTATTCTCTTCCCTGGCTTACCTCTTCCTCTTCTCTAGTACTGTACAGCAGCAGGTCAGAGCCACATCCTTTTTCTAAGGAAAGTCTGGTGATGCAACAAATAGACTCATGGTGTCAGAAGATATGATGAAGCATCTCTTTCCCAATCCTATTTCCTGTGGAGTCATTCATGCATCTGGACCTAACAAGGGGACATTCTGTGTTCTGCATGGTACCCTATGGTGACACTGGGCATAGAGGTCTAGGAAAAAAATGGAATTTTAATCATACCTTTAACTTCGATATTTTTTTTACCTTTTATTTAATTGAAAATAGATTTTTCATACAATATATCCTGATTACAGTTTCTATTCCCAATACTCCTTCCAATTCCTCACTATCTTCCATTTCTTTCTGTCTCATATGAAAACAAATAGGTTTCTAAGGGATAATAATAAAATAAAATATAAAAATAAAAACAACTACACCATAATAGGACAAAACAAGCAAACAGACAAAAATGAGATCCCACGACCACCAAAAAAAAAGTCACAAATACCCCCAAAAGAGGCAGGGCAAGGGAGCGATGGAGAGTGACAGAGAGACAGAGAGAGAGATAAAAAATAAAAATAAATAAAAGATGCGTTTTTGTTTTGTTTTAGTTTCTGTTTGTTTTTTTAGACAAGATTTCTCTCTGTAGCCTCAGCTGTCCTGGACTCGCTTTGTAGGCCAGGCTGGCCTCGAATTCACAGAGATCCACCTGCCTCTGCCTCCAGAGTGCTGGGGTTAAACCACCGCCCGAGGTTAAGATAAAAAGAAAAAAGACATGGTGAGCCAAGGAACCTGCAAAGATGCGATTGCGTCCCTTTGAGGCCTGCCATCTCTTGCTGGGCATGCTCCATAGTCTCAAGTGTGGCCCACATGTGCTTCAATACACTTTCATTGACACGTTTTTCATGAACATAGATCTCTTCCCTTCTGAAACCCTGTCAGTTTCTCCTGCATTGACCCACCTTTTTCTTAATCTCATTACTCATCACTAGGTAGCATCAGACCTATTTTACCACACAGCATGCATTTACAATACGTTCTCTCACTAAATTGCCATCTTTCCAAAGTCAGATCACATTGATTCTGTCATATTATTTATATTCTCACAACAGTATCTGGTATAGAGCAGATGCTTAATGAATATTAATGGAAGAGAATGGTTGAAAGTAATGACTTTTTCACTGTATTTTCAGGAATATAAGCAGAGAATAACATTCTTTTGAGAATGAAAAAAAAAAAAAAAGCAAGTAACCTTGTAGAGGTTTTTTAGGGCCAAACGAATCATCTGTTTTCACTTTTCAGTTTGAATTAATCAAGTTAATGTGTGGACTCTGAAATCTGCTGTCCTTTAAAACACTTGATAACTAATTGTTGAACTGACAAAGAACAAAAAATGCAAGGTTTCTATGGTCTTTCTTACTATAGTGCTTTCTCTTTAAGTTAAAAACAGAAGCTAAGTATGGTAAAGGAAAGGGGGAAATATTTGAAATGGTATATATTTATAAATGATAATTTTAAACTTACCTTACACAAACCTTTATGCTAACCAAAGCATAACATAGAATTTTAGACCTTGCTACTCTTCCTACCTTGTAATTTTCAGAAGTACCCATATCTTTCAAATGTAATGTGAAAGCATAGATATCTCTAAGCAAGAGACTGTTGACACATATTATGAGAAAGAAATGGACATAGGGATAGTTTCCAATTTTAGTAACTTTTTGCTCATTTTTATATCTATGGTGTTGCTTTTCACAAAATATCAATTTTAAAAATTCACCAAGCTAGCGTAGAAGCCTTTCTGTATAAACTTATTTTTCTCTCCTTTACATGATGGACGGCTGCTATCTCTGGGGAGTTTCCTTGTATTCTTTTGAGTAGAATTTAGTGTTTGGTAGAAAACATCAGACCATCTTCTCCCATAGGTTTTAAGACAGAATCATATGAGGAGAGAGGTCAATTCTCATATATTTACATATACTTTAAGTTTAGATGATTTTTTAAAGATTAAAAAAAGAACAGACAAAGCCTAGAAATTTATTAGCTGTGGTTTTACAGTACACAATATTTTTACAATACTTTTGAATAAATGTTTTTAAAAGAAAACTATTGCTGACCCAAATTGACAAAAATGAAAATACTGTGTTGTCACAGAGCTTCATTATCTGCACAGCCTTTCATGCTGTGGGGACCTACAGTGTTGCTCTCGACCTTGAGGAAACAAGTGTCTTGCTGACTGTTTGATGCTGTGATAAAGTTCAGCATTATCTTCAGGTTCTGCCTTCTATTTGCAATTTTCTTACTGGTCCATGGTTTCCTTTTCCATCTAACATTTTGTTTATTTGAGGAAATAAAATGGACACAGTTATGCAGCATTTTAAAAAACACTCCTCTCACATAATTCATCCCCATTGTTTCCCTTCCCTCTGCTCCCCTCCCTTCAGCCTCTCCCTCCCACCTCCTCTTTTTCCCAGACCTACTGCCCTCTCCCTCCCTTTAGAAAAGAGCAGTCCTCTCAAGGACATCAACCAAACACAGCGCAACAAGCTCCAATAAGATCAGGACGTACCATAACATCAAGGGCGGAAGAGGCTATCCAGTAGGAGGGAAAAGGAATCTACAAGTAGGCAATTGTCAAAGACAGCCCCCACCCCTACCCCTGTTCCCTCTGTAATAAATCCCACAACCACAAAATACTCAGCCATAACATATTCAGAGGACCAAGGTCGGATGCCTACAGTCTCTCATCTTTAAGAGCCCCCATCATCCCCAGTCATTTGATCTTTGGGCTCTGCTCTCCTAGTGTCACAGACCCTTCTGGTTCCTATGACCCTCCCCACCCCCCTCTGCAAGACTCCCCAAGTAGGCATAATGTTTGACTGTAGGAAACAGTATCTGCTCCTATCAGTGTATAAATGAAGACTCTGTGGTTTCTTTGATGACTATTCTGTTAGGCTCTGGCCCTAGAACACTCTGCAGGACAAGACAAACTGCAGGTCAAAGGTTATGCAGCCGAGTTAATGTCCCAATCCATCCATTTGATCCATTCCCTATTTTCTGAAAAGAAAAGACACCATATTTATTTCCTCCCCATTTACACATCCTCACCAACAATAGTTTTCTCTCATGTTTTTGATATTAGCCATTATGACAAGTGTAAACTATAATCTTGAAGTCATTTTGATTTGCATTTCCTTGATGGCTAAAAGTGTTAAACATTTCTTTAAGTGTTTTCCCAGACATTCAAGATTCCTCTGTGGATCTTTAGCTCTGTACCCCATTTTTAATAGGATTATTTTGTTTGTTGACGTTTAGTCTTCTGATATATATGAAATATTAACCCTCTCTCAGATTAGGGCTCCTGAAGATCTTTTCTCATTTTATTAGCAGATATGTTGTCCTATTTGAAAGTGTCCTTTGCCTTATAGAAGCTTATTAGTTTCATGAGAACTGCCTGATCTACTAACTGTTTATCTTAGTGCCTGAGCTATTGATGTTCTTTTCTGAAAGCTGTCTCCTTTCCCAATGCCTTCAAGGCTACTGCTGACTTCCTCTTCAGTTAAGTACAGTATACCTGGTTTTATGTTGACCGTTGATCCATGTAGATTTGAGTTTTCTTTGGGTGATAAATGTGAGTCTATTTGCATTCTTTTACATGAAGACATCCAGTTAGACCAGCATCATTTGTTGAAGATGCTTCTCTTTTTCTATGCTATAATTCTGCTTTTTTAAGTAAAAAAAAATATCAGCTATTCATTGATATATGGACTTATATTTGGGCCTTTGATTTTGATTCCATTGATCAATCTGTCTGTTTTAATGCCAATACCATGTGGTTTGCATTACTATAGCTCTGTGATATAGCTTCAAATTAGAGATAGTGATGCTTCCAGAAGTTCTTTTATTGTATAGAATTGTTTTGGCTCTCCTGGGTTCTTTGTTTTTCTTCCAAGGTTTGTAATAATTGTGTTATAACTTTGATGGGGATTTCATTGAATCTGTAGATTGCTTTTGGTAGGATTGCCAAATTTTACTGTTAATACTACTGATCTATGGGGATGGAGGTCTTTTGACCTTCTTATATCTTTTTCAATATTCTTTTCCAAAAACTTGAATTTTTATCATACAGGTCTTTCCCTTGCTTGGTTAGAATTACCTTAAGATATTTTATAATATTTGCAGCTATTGTAAAGGGTGTTGTTTCCACAATTTCTTTCTCAGGTCATTAGTAAAGGGACTACTACTTTTATGAGTTAACCTTGTGTCTGGCCACTTAACTGAAGGAGTTTATCAGCCTTAAGCATTCCCTGGTCAAAAATTTTGAGATCACTTATGTAAACTATCAGAACACCTGCAAATAGTGATACTTTGACTTATTCCTTTTCAATTTGTATCCCTTTGATATTCTTTAGTTGTCTTATTGCTCTAACTACTACTTCAGGTACTAAATTGAGTTGATATAGAGACAGTAGGCAGCCTTATCTTGTTCTTGATTCTAGTAAAATTGCTTTGTGTTTCTCTCCTTTTAATTTGATGTTGGCTACAGGCCTGCTCTAAACTAGACTCTTTATTGTCTTTAGCTATGTCTCTTGTATCCCTTATCTCTCTAAGACTTTTTTATTATGAAAGGCTGTTGGAATTTTGTCAAAGGCTTTCTCAGCATCTAAGAGATGAGATGCTTCCTTTCAGTTTACTTATATGGTTGATTACATTGACAGACTTTCACATACTGAAACATCTGAACATTTTACCAATTTATATAATCTTTGCATTGAACAAACACAACTCCCAAACTGTTTTTACTACAGTGAATGATATAGCTTTCATTCTTTATGTTCTCCTTTGCCCTGAGTACAATGTTGAAAATCAATGGCTTTTGTGAACACTCTACTTTCTAAGTTGAAGACCCTGGCTTTACTGCAAAGTTCCACCATAGCATACATCTGATGTTTTAATTTTTTTCATATGTCTAGACCCAAGTATATGCTGTGTCTTAACATCTTCTTTTAAGAAATTGGCCTTACTAAACTAGGTATAACTCATAGGACATTATCTTACATAGGATATTTATTTATCCATTTAAATGCTTTATTTTTAATTCTAGTCACGTTATGAATACTGATGATTAGGAATCCAGCTGGAAAATTTGGCAGGAACATTGTTCAGCTTATTATTTCCAGATACAAGACAGTCTACTTTGGTGCCTCACTCAGAATGACTCATCATCATCACTCCTGATGTCCACATAGATGGACCAGAATATGATGTTCACAGACACTGTATGGACAAGAATCTGATGTCCTACAGACATTGGATGCATAGGAATCTTATGTCCATCAAATGACTATATTTTCAGTACTCTAGGAGAAAAATCTCCAGCTGTTAGGCAGTTCTCCCCTTGCCATTTTTAAACATTGGAAAGTAGTAGCATTTCAACTAGAATAAAGCAATGGGACTTGTGATGTATTTCCAAACTGACCTTCATCAGATTATCCTAATCCTTTTAAATGTTCTGCTTGTGTCTCTTCATTCTGGCATGGTATCCATGACCTAACAAATTGGTTGATCTCTTAGCATTCCAAATATCTAAAGACTTTCAGGTTCTTCCCACATCTACTCAATCAGATTCTACATTTTTGAAGATTATCATATATTTGATTATCTATCTATCATCTATCTAATTACCTATCTCTCCCAGTTGGTGTTCCTACTGCTTATTGTTTCAAACATTAGAGATCGCTGTCCTCAGTACAAAACTGTCTAATATTACACCATAATTCATATGTCCTTATTACTATTTGGGTTATGATCTATCTTCAGATATGCTGTTAAATACAAAATATGCACTGGATTTTAAAGCCAGTATTAATGTAGCACTATAGTACATTTATAAGTTTTTGTTGCTTATATATTAGGAGATTAATATATTCATAATAATATGTTATATAAAAGACATTATTAAAATTAATTTTATTACCCCAGAGATGGATATTTTTACAGAGTGTACACATACTCTCGCATATAATAAGACATAATTTCAAAAGTTAATTTGTATTTTTTATATTGCTAATTTAAAATTTTATTTATTTTTTCTTTCGAACGTATATGAGTGTTTTCCATTCCATTCATGTATGTGTGACACATGCATACCTGGTGCCATATACGTAAGATGGTCAGATTCCCTGAAACTGAAGTTGTGGATGATAGTTATGGCATTCAAACCTGTCTTCTGTGAGAGCAGTAAGTTCTCTAGACCACTGAGCTTTCTCTCCAGCCCCGCTTTTCTATTTTAATGTGACTGCTATAAAACTGACGACTTCATAAATGATTTATGCCATATTTCTGATTTTCATTTTGATCTCTCTTGGCTCAGGTGTCTCTGAATGAATACATGTTCACCTACCTTGCAAATTTATGGTCTATTCTTGTACTTCTTTTTGGTACCTAACAAATCTTAACACAGTAGTAAAAAATTGGAATTAATTTCTTTGGGTTACCTCACTTAATGTTAATAAGGTTCTGTGAGGAGCATATTACTTTCTTTAATATCTACATGCAGAAACTAAAGGAAGGAAACTTAGGAAAATAATCTTGAAGCCCTGATGTAAGTTGTTTATCAAACATAATGTCACTTTACCACCAAATCACTACACATTCACAGAGATTTTGAGATATTTGTTTCTGTGAGTGCTTGAAAACTATCTGCTTTAATGTGCACTAAACAAATCAATAGGAGTCCCATTTAAATGTAAATATGCCTAGGGACAGCTTATTTCTTCTCTAATAAGACAATCATTTCTGTGGTTCTCTCTTCCCTTGGGGGTCACCAGACACTGGCCCATGAGGAAAAAGAGAGCAGAACCAGTAAAAAGGGTTCAGACAGCTACAAGTACATTGTAGAGAAATCCTAGAGTTCAGCTTCAGAGAGGCAGCTCATTTTATTGGCCACAACACAGTACCTGATTATCATATGCGGAAGAAAGTAAGAGTGGGGCTTATATGCTGCCAGGAAGCTCTGTGCAGGGTCATTTTCCACATAATGTTAGGAATCTCTGCCTAGAGATGCTCTCAAAAAAAGTCAGGCAGAAAAGAGTAAGTCCTGTTGAGGAAGGGAGTCCACCATACTGTGCCTGTTCTTGGAGAGATATTTGGACATTGTGGACTGTGACCTTATTAGCAAGGTCTTCCAATAATTTCTTCAGGGTAGAATATTGTAACCGGTAATATTATAAATGCTATTACATTTTAAATATATTTTTGCTGATTTAACAATTCAGCTTATTTTCAGAATGAGGATATATTACTATTATATTTATATGTATTAAATAAAATATATCAATTCTATATAGCTGGACTCTAAATTTAGCTTTTCCTTCTATACTTGAGCCAGCATTTGGAACATCAGCTTTTGTTCTGTGAGTTATCTAATACAAATAGTGATGCAAAGAAATACATACTTTTTTTTACATTAACTTACATATTTTTATTATTATTTTTTCACTCACACAATACATTATAACCTCAGTTTGCCCTTCCTCCGTTTTTTCCTGTTTCCCCTTATCACCTCCTCTCTCTCCCAGATCCACTAATCCTTCATTTCATTTCCCTTTAGAAAAGATCTGGCCTTCCAAGGATATCAACTGAACACAACATAAAAAGAGATGATATGAGTAGGTACAAACACTCAGATCAAGGCTAAGTGAGGCAACCCAGTAGGAGGAAAAGGGTCTCAGATGCAGGCAAATTTACCCAAGTTGCTACAAATCCTACTCTTAGAAATCCCAAAAAAATATGAAGCTAACAGCCATAAGATATATGCAGAGGACCTAGCAATCATACTTGCAGGGTCTTCTTTTAATTGAAAATTTACATTTATTTTTTTCCATATTTATTTGTTTATTTTTTACATATGCATTTATAACATTACACTTATATACAATAGATTACCTATAGCAAGAAGAACCATGATACAACCTGGGATTATACAAATGTTACAATCTTAGTGTTTTTTCTATTTGTATTTGAAGCCCTGAAGAAAACATCTTTCCTATCTTGGTGCATCTAAATTTCTGACTGTAAATCCATCTCCATCACATACTGTCATTATCAACTTAAAGCCTATCTAGACCTAAAAAAATATTAACTAAGCTACCTGGTCTTCAAGTCCGTCAGAGACTTGAGAAGGAATAAACTTGATTACCTGAGTATGCCAGGAGTGCAGGTTAGTAGCTTTCCAAATGAGAAGATAGTTTATTAATTTTGAATAGTCAATTTTACTTGAATTTACCTACTTATAGATTATTATCTTACTGAAAACCTTTTTACACATATAATATGATCATGACTTTCCCTTCCCCATTTCTCCCAAATTCTCCCCACATCTAGTCACCTAACTCCATGCCTTTTTTCTATTTTTAAAAGTAGGTAAACAAAAGAATACAGAAACCAAATAAAAAACAACAAAAATAACAGAAAGACAGCACAAGAAACATACACAGATACATACATACACATGTACTCACAGACACACAAATACAAATACACATATACCTCTATTTAAAAAATGAAATCATAATATATAAGCAAAAAGACAAGTAAGACAAAAAGTTCCAAGATATAACAATATGAGGCAAAATTCTATAAAATTTGCCTTTGTTTTTATTTTGTGTAGGTCATCTATTTCTAAGCATAGGACCTAGAGAAAATTTGCTTATTTTTAACTAAAGAAATAAAGTAGAGAAGCCAATGAGAGTAATAGGAATTGAATTTTTACACCAAAAGGGTGGACTTTTACCCCTTGTTGTGGAAGTTTTGTGAATTCTTACTTTCTGTTTGAGAAAATGTATTTACTGTACAACACTGAATTTTATATATTTTAAAAATGAATATATTTATTGATCTTTGATCTTTACTAATGCATTTTTAGTGTAACTATATTTTGCCTTTTACTAATACAGATAACAAGAAATTAACAAAAAAAAAATCAGCCACTGACTTGAAAGAAAGCAAGGATCGTTAGAAGGGGGAGAAGAGGGGTTTGAATATTATAATTACACCAAAAATGTAAAAATAAAAGTAGACAAAGTAAAAGGTGAGACAAGGTAACCCAGATGAATTGTGACCAAAGATGACTCTTCTTTTTGTTGCTTTCCAATTTAAGTTGATGTGTTGCTCTTTACTAAATTTCCAGAATATTTTTAATAGGTCTCATTATCATTTAAAACCTTTGCTTCACTTGTCCAATGCATCTCTAAATCTTAATCAGAATCGTAACTTTTCTGGGCTGGCAAAATGGTTTGAGGGGTGAAGTATTTGCTATACAAGCCTGCCAACATGAATGTCATCCTTGGATGTCATGAAAAGAAAGAAAGAACTTACTACACAATTTGTCCTGGGACTACCACACAGGCACAGTGAGATCAATACACCAACAAAAATATTTGGTACACACAATACTAGTAAATAAAAATTTACAAAAAAAGCTGTTTCCTGACAATATAACATTCATTTCTAGGAATATGTAGACATGTAATAAGTAGTTTACCTTGTATACATAATGATATCCAATACTTTATGTAGATGGGCATGTCATTCATAAAGTTGTATCTAGAAATACTCCATTTCTGGAAAGAAAAGCTTTTATTTCACAACATAAATTAATAAAATATTTAAAATGATTAGCCAAGATAAGATGATTGTCTAAACTCTGTCTACTTTTGTCTAGTTCATTCGAAAATAATTTGTATCTTTTCCTACTTTCTGCATCATCATTGCAGTCTAAAGTTAATAATTTCACATGATTTGTGACTAATACTTTCAAGCTATTACACTCTCACTTCCAAAATACATATGAAATTCAAGTCTATTTCTTTACTTTTGCTGTATTTACTATTTTATCCAGAGAAGTCAAATTGACTGCTGACCAACTGCCACATGATCACTGCCAACATAATGTTAAGCATTGTAGTTTAGCTAATGCAGTTATGAGCCATGATTCAATAAAAACTAATTACAAGAAAGCAAGACACAGAAGAGATCCAGCATGCCTTTTCTGCAGTGGGCTTCCTTTTTCTTGCTGACATAATGTAGCGGTTTTGGCCATTTACCGCAAAAGCTGGTTTCCAATTAGCTGAATATGTGATCCTGGAATTTACTCTTCATTTATCCATGATGGAACTGGCATTTCTCTCAGTTTAGTTCACTTCTGGGTCTGTGAATTTCTACCATTATTTCCATTCTAATACTTAACCCTGAACCTTGCAGTCTTACTTCAAGCTTAGTTCATCCTACTGAAAAAAAGGGATTGGATCAGAAATAAAAATTTTTGAATAAAGGTGAATTGTTATACTAACTACAAATCAGATTTTTTTTGTACTTTAACTACATTCAAAGTTACTCAGTTCTTAAAATAATGATAACATTTTCTTAACTTGTGCAAACATAAATTGTAGACTATTTACAGTTCAAAATCCACTCTCAAAGCTATCATCTGGCGTGTCTGTTCTTTGCTTTTGTTCCCATGGGTATATACTTGTCTCTCTGATATTTTACTGTTATAATTGTATAACACCCTATTTCACCTCCAGATCCCTTCTTATTTGCTCTACCTCACAATCAAGCACAGCCTGAACTCAGCAGCCACATGGCTTGCTACTGCAGAATATACATGCTGAAACTGGATTTACATACAATTCACAACTTCATTCTGAGACACTTGTAAGTCTAAAGATGCATCTTCTCAACTGCTTTCCACAAGCTAGAAATAAATAAAATTTATCTACTAGTCTTTCTGTGACTTAAAAAATCTTACAGTCTTCTATATTGCCATGCTAGGAACATAACAAACACTGGAGTATTGGCTTTGTAAGGCAATATTCATATCCTCTTTCATAATTATTTTTTATTATTATAACAGTTTTATTAGTGTTTTAAATAAAATGTGTGTGCCACATAACAAGACCATAGTAAAAATCTCCTTACCACCAATAAAAACAGAACAGTGAAAGAAGTCTCTTTATCATGAGAGTATGAATTCAAACACAGACAAATAAGGTGCCAGGTGAAAATAAAATATTACAAGGGATATATCATAACAAGATCTCCCCCTGGAATATGTGGAGTGCTGGTTTATAGAGTTAGTGTCTGAATTCCTTGTCAACCGGGAGGAGCTTTTCTTCTCCCTTTGCATATTATGACTGTTGCAGTGAGAACATAAGTTATAAACCAATGTTAAGAAGGCAAAGAGCATGTCAATTCTCTGTCATGCATAGCGCTTCAGTCTTTTGTTTTTCTATTTTGTTTACAATAGTTATAGCAACATTGCATAGACAACAACAACACCAACACAGAAAAGTCTTGAAGAGTAGAAATTCCATAGCTAATCTTGAAGACAAAATATGCCTAATATGGGAAGTTACATTATTATACCTTTATATAACTCCTGGGTTGGAGGGAGAAGGACATAAAGACCTAGAATTTATTCATTGGTTGCATTATTATATCTTCTTGGAAATGCATTTTTTAGTAGTTCCTTAGTAATTTCATACAATGTATTCTTATCATTTTTACAGCCTTCCACAATCCCTACCAGATCCATTGCAGACTTCCCAATCAGTTCAGATTTTATGTTCTAATTGTTCAAACAAAGAAAAATGTCATCAGGCTCAAAATTTGCTGCCTATATACTACTGAGTGTGACCGACATACCATGATACACATTGTAAATAGATTCTTCTACAATTGGCTATCAACTGCCAATAGCCTCTCACCTAAGGGTGCTACTTTATACTTACCTTCCCCTTCATGCTAGAATTTTGTTTAGCTTGATCCTGCACGGACCTTGTGCATGCTGTCACAACCACTGTGAATTCACACTGAGTGTCTAGGGCACTTTCATTGTATCTTGATTAGTTTATAACTGGTAGTACAGGACACTAAAATCCTTTCAAAAAAAATCTGATTCTGGGGTACAGTGAGGGAATGTGGAAGATACACCTGGAGCATATTGCCACAAACAAGAGAATGCTCAAGAGACTCCAATGTTGGATGAACTGGACTAATTTTAGTAACAAGGTATTTAAAGCAATATGTATTTATATTCAGAGTAAAAAATAAATATCAGGAACCTACAATGTTATGAAGCCAAAATCTATGTAATTATCTATTTCTACGTTATTAGAAACCCTCAGACTGACTTCCTTAGTGATCTTGCCATTCTTGATTTCATCAAAAGCACATTAGTGTTCATTTCCCCCCATGGCTCTCAGCATTGGTGATAAGTATTCTGTTTTGGGTGAGATGGCCTCTCAATGTAGTTTTGATATGTATTTCTCTGATGGTTTGGGATACTGATGACTTTTTAAAATGTTTATTAGCTACTAGTATTAGTATTTTATTGTTTAAGGGTTTCTGTTGAGTTCTTTAGCCTTTAAAAGTATGGTAATTATTTTCTTGATATTTAACTTTTCGAGTTAAATTAGCTTTGCACATTCTAGGCATCAATCCTCTGTTGGGTTGACTCTCACTCTGTGGTCTTCCTCTTAGTTGGATTATCTATTCCCTCTGCCACAAAAAGGTCTTAATTTTATAAGGTCTCATTTGTTGATTCTGTCTTTGTTTCCTTGGCAACCCTGGTAGTGTGGAGAAATTCTTGAGCTACTCTTTTATCTTGTAGTGTAGAAGAATCATTTGCTTGGGGAAATTGGCAGGGTTGGTTTTGTTTCTAAGCACTGCTTTAATTCATTCCAGTGGTTCACTTCTTTCTTTAAGTCACTGATTTTCCATCCAAGACATTCTACCTCTCACCTCAACTCTCAAAATCGGATACAATTTTTAGAAATCAACTTCAATGCCATTTGACATTAAATCAGTCCTAATCCTTTTAAATATCTCTGGCCTCTTTCTCTTCAGAATACAAGGAAGCCAATTTTAAAGAACAGCTTAAAGACTCTTGTCTGTCTCAGTTGTCACTGGTCCTTGCACACATTATATTTGGGATTTTGTAGTTCTTACTTCTTGAAAGAACCAATTGTCCCTTAAACATTGATAGCTTCGCTTAGGATAAGTTACTTTGTAGCCCAGATAAGGCCATGGCCATCATATTTTGGTTCTACTCTACTTAATAGTTTCTTCTTACTCTTGATATTCTTTAGAATTACATTATTAACTAGACTCTCTCTTCTTTGCAGTTACTTCTTATCCATATAATATTAGCTATGGCTCTGTTGCTGTGGGAAGGCATCTTAAATGTAGAGAAATCTCAATAAAATTGGAAATGACATAATAAAAACATATTGATGTCAGCCTCATGAGCACTCAGATGGAAAGAAATAACTGGATGTAAGTATATACATAAAATTGTGCTCTATAGATCAAGAACAGAGAGAAGTGTGAAGTCATCCTCAACCTGGAGTATGCCATAAAGGAAAAGCAAATTCATCATATATTTACTACAGAGTAAATTTCTGGGACCACCATAAATATAGCCAACTATAATCCATGGAGGAAGGAGCCAGGGGTCTGATTTGCAGAAGTGTCCCAGTGGTTATCAGGATATCAAATACCATAGATAAACTCCAGGCAATGCCACAGGGACATAAAAAGCTAAGGTGCTTGGGGATGGGGTGAAAATGGTGATAGGACAGTATCTTTCCCATCCTACAATATGGGATAATTGGACTAAAAGCAGGAACACAGAGTTCTAATGCACAGAGTGATTCGGCCTCCTTAATGAGGCACATTAGCTCTGCCTGCCGAAAATATTTCTCAGTAAAACAGGGTAAAAAGGCTTTCACACCAAGATTACCAAGATTTTATTAAATGTGTTTGACCATTAAGGGAAAAATGCGGGAAGCTGTGAGTTATTTTCTTCGTCAAAAGTAATCACTTCCTATTAGGATTAAGGCGTAAATGTACTTTCTTAGCTTTCATGCTCTTAGTTTCTTCTGCCTGACACAGAGGACTTGAACACATTTTTGTAGAAATATGATAGGAGGAAGTTACAAGATTTAGATCACATTTATGACAAAGCTGAAAGGTTATGCTTTAGAAATGGGCAAGACATTTCCAGGGCACCAGGCTTCATTGTTTTTTGCTGGACAAGGAAAGAACAAATTTAAAATAAAAGTTATTATGGAAAACACATACTGCATGATATAACATTATAATTTCTTCTGTCAAGGATAGAGTCTTATCTCCTTGTTTTAACATGAAGACTTCATTATGAAATAAGATATTAAGAGTAGGGAAGAAGATAATTTCTCCATTTAGAATTTTCAAAAATTTGTTTCGATTAGATTTATAAATTATATTACTAAATCACTATAAACAAAAGTGAAGTTATACTTAAAAAGAAAATTGGTCCAACCCAAGACCCACCCCAAGGAAGAGAAACAATCCCTGGCCATGTTAAAGAAACTCTACTATGTTTGCAGACAGAGGCTATCAGAGTTGTTCTCTGATTGTCTCCACCCAGCCACAGATTGAAACAGATGCTAAGACTCACAGCCAAACATTGGGTGAAACATAGGGATTTTACTGGGAAAGTGGGGTGACAGATAAAAGGAACTAGAGGTGACAAGAACTCCATAAGAAGACCAACAAAGCTCACTAACCGGGGTCCAGAGAGGCCTGTGGAGTATGAAGCACCAAGGACCACGCAAGGACGGTACCCTCTACATAGATGTAGCTGATGGTCTGCTCAGGCTTCATATGGTTCCCTAGAAAGGAGAGCAGGGGCTGTCTCTGACATGAACTCTGTTGCCTGTTTTTGATCACTTTCCTCTGGTGGGACTGCCTGGGCAGGCCACAGGGGAAGAGGATGAACTCAATCCTGATGTGACTTGATGAGCTGGGGTGGGTGGGTTGTGGGTTGAGTCCTCTTTTCTGAGTAACAGGGAAAGAGGCTAAGGAGGGGGGAGGGAGGGGGGAACTGGGAGGAGAGGAGGGAGGGGCCTACAATGGAGATGTAAAGTGAATAAATAAATTAGTAATAAAATTTTACATAGTTTTACTGCTTTGATTAACTCATTAATTCAGTACACACAAAGATTAATTGTAATCGGCATTCTTTGATTTATAACTTGTATAGTTGATTTTAATAAAAATTGTTTAAAATTTTAAAAACTGCATTTTATGATAAGTGGAAGTGGAGAATTGAATCAGCATAGCTGAATGTTTTCCATTCTTCAAAAATCCTGCTTAATTTTAATACTCATTTTAAAAATTTACAAAAGACTATACACAAGGAAAGCTTGTAACTTACTAAATTATTTCTTACCAGATATTTTAGACACATTAGTATTATGCTTAGTGTACTTAGTCCATTTGAACATTTGTTCTGGAGTCTTCATTTTATAGGTAATAAAATTTCTTTTTTACTTAATGCATAAAATTAGAACTCCCTTGATTTTTCAAGGTTCCCATTAGTTTCTTAACTATGGAAGAAATATTCATTATTTACCAGCGAAGGGTCAAATTTCTAGATAATTCTTTATAGAAGGCATTGATTATTTGACACACTACAGCTATACAAGAGGGGATTCAGAGAAGTATCACAAACTTCACCAATGGTGATAAAATAACATTAAGTCTTTCTACTTAAATTTAAGGCATTTTCTTCTTTACATATATATACATACATACATATAATGTATATATAAGTAAAACAAAGGGTAAGAGTAAAGTTGCCTGAACCTAATATATTCTGTCTTCAGAAATATTTATATTCTCAAATACATGAAGAACATCTAATCTAAGGACAGTCACATTGCCGGCTCTCTTTTTACCCATATGCGATAGTCATTTGTAATTACTATGAATTCATAATTGATGTATAGTAATGCAATCCATAAAAATTTGTTGTAGAAGGTAATATGAATGTAATTCATTTCAATAAGTTAGGTTTACATGTTTTATTAAGGTCTAAATGACAAATTCTCTGATCTTATGGTAAACCATATGATTTATACAGATTTCAACTTCTATCATTAGCCCAATAATTGGAAAATAAGTGTGAAACAAAACTCTGTAGTAATTTCTTCCTGGAGCACTTGAAGGACTTTATAACCAACTTTGTTCTCTCTATACCTTAATGAAATATATGTTTGATATAACGTGTACTTCCTAAGTGTGGCGAGAAGGATGAGAGAAATATCCTTCTATCTAGATCTCACAAGATAGATCTCTTTATGCCATTCTGATTCTACCCAGGAGAGAGACCCACCTTACATTGGCAAGAATTATTTCCCACCTTTTTCTGTAATTTAAAGGAAACAGCAACATTTTAGGTTAGAAAGGGCAAGCCAGATGATCTTAACTTTGGCTTTGGCCAATCAATTTATATCTCTTTTCTGAGATACAAGTTTCTCAAGCTATCCTTAAGCCAAAGTGCTATTGGAGCATGTTACCAGATGCAGTTCTACTCCTTTAAGTTTAATTTGTCAGCTAATTCCAAGAATGGATCAATTAGCGAGCCATCTCTACACTCAAAAAGATAAGTGGAATTTGAGAAATAAACCCTTGCTTTCACAAAAAGAATACAAACTTTTTTGCATAAAATACTCTTATGAACCGTTGCTTCATAGTCAATAATGTGGCTATGTCACGAAGCACAGCAGCCATCTTCTTTGGATGCAAAATAGAAATTGAAAACACACACACACACACTCACACACACTTGTGGGTATTACTGAAAAGGTGTGTCAAAGACAAAATAATAGTATTGAGTTGAACTAGAAATAATATTCACAGAAAAGGAAATAATCCACAGAATAAGACACCCTATAGAAGTAAAAGCATATAGTAATAGTAGTAGTAATAATTGTCATCGTCGTTGTCATCATAGTAGCAGCAGCAGCAGCGCCAGCAGCAGAAGCACCAGAATCACAATTTAAAAAGAAATAAAAAACAAATGCAGTTGATGGAAAAATGATGTGGATGTCTTAAAAGATGATGATTTTGGGTAGTCTTGGTCTGTGATGATTTGAATGAAATGTGCTTTATGACCCTTGGGTTTCTGAACATTTATTCCTAGATGTTGGTGCTACTTGAGGAATGTGAAGGTTCAGGGAGGTGGAGCCTGGCTATGGGGAGTATATCAGCGGAGTGGGCTTTGAGTGTTTCTAGTCTCATCCCATTTTCTGTTCTCTCTGTGCTTGCATTCGAAGATGCTAGTTCTCAGCTTTCTGCTTCTGCCACTATGCCTGCAACATGGTGCTGTTTCCCTCTACCCTGGTAGGCTCTAATACTTGTAGAACATTAAGCAAAAATAAACTCTTTTTCTATAAGTTGCTTTGTGTGTCTTGAGATTTTTTAGCACAGAAATGAAATTAGCATGTTAGCTATGCAAAACATAAAAAGAAAGTATGGAATTGTAACTCTTTATATGTTTCAGGTATGCAATTATCAGGGAAATGCAAATCAAAACTCTCACTATGAAGTCAATCTCACAACTGTGAGGTAAACTGTTGGCAAAATAAAAATATGCAAATTTTAATTAGAATGTTGGGGAAACCCCTGTACAGTATTGGAAGGAATGTAGAATTATGGAAAACATACTGCTGGCTCTATATAATGTAAAAAAAAAAAAAAAAAAAAAAAAAAAAGCTGAGCTTCTATGGTATCCAGGGATTTCATCACTGGTGATATATTCAAAGGAAAGGGAGCAATATATTGAAGAGAGATCTGTACTGCTATGTTTATCTTATCTCAGCATTATTCAGAATAGCTGAGATAAAGGCTCAGCCTACATACCCATCAGTGGACAAACTGATAAAGTGTGTGTGTGTGTGTGTGTGTGTGTGTGTGTGTGTGTGTGTGTGGTGTTCTCATGCCTGTTTGTGTATTTAAGCATGTGTGTGCAAGTAGGAGTGTGAATGTGTGTGCAGTGTGTGTGTGTATGTGCGTGCATGTGAATATATGTGCAAACACTTGTACAATGGAATACTGAAATACTTTTGGTTATAAATTTCTGCCATTTGATATAATATGTGTGAAACTTGAGGGATTCTGTTGCCTGAACTAAGGCTAAGATTACACTGTCCAATTTCACCTTGATGTAAAAATCTCAAAAAAGAACAACAACTGTAAGTGTAGTGAAAATGGTGTTCACTAGGAGTAAATGGAGGGTATTGGCTTGAGCAGACGGTGGTGAAAGGATACAGATATTTTAGTTCTGTGGGAGGAATGGGAGGATAAACTTAAAAGTTATAAAGGACAGCCATGGGCACATTCCTAAGTAATGCTAAGAAACTGGCTAGAAGTGTTGTTGCAATGAAACTATAACCAGGTGAGAACACCGAATTCATTAACCACTTAGAGTTAGCCATCCCACAGTCCTCCACACAAAGTGCTACGTTCTCCCCATTATACATAATTTTGTCCACCAATTAAACAAAAACAGATTCAAAAAGTCAAATGACAACTAAATTCTGCAATAATGAGACAGCACTTGGTGGTTGATATGAGGGGGCTCACAGCCTTTTGTTACATCATCTCCAGAGCAGACCCAAACTTTCTGGCCTCTGAGGACTCCAGTGCTCTTATGGGTATAACTACACAGATACTCAAACACATATATACACCTTAAAATAATAAAATAAATACTTAAAAGCATGTGAAGAACACAATAACCCTGTTTCCACCACTGAACCAAAACACTACAGATCCCCAGATATTTATGCAATATATTTAAATTTATATAAATTTCAATGAGAGACATGGAAGTGTACTTTATAGACAAGTCAAGATATATGAGAATAGTATTTATAGGTTTAGTTAACCTAGAAAATATGCATGTGTTTGCTGAGATTCTGGACACTGGATGGACTAATTTTCTTTCAGAAAACCAAATATAACAACTCATTTTATAACTCATATACTTCTGCAGTTATGTTTTACATTCATCTTTTCTTTAGTACTGAACACTTAATTGTATTTAGATCTTATCCTTTTATTTATAATATGTAACCATTCAACGAGAGATATTTTCATATAAACACTTTATAGGTGACAAAAATAATGATACAAAAAGGTATTTATTATTAGATCTACCACGGTACTTTCCTCCCAGTACCTGTAATTGGTGTTGCCTTTCAGAGACTCAAAGTCTCTGCTGCAGTATTCTGGAAGCCATATTGGCAATAATCTTTCCAGCATATTTTGAAAGATGCTTCCAGGCTGGCTCTGTGAGCAATAGATGATTCAGTAAGAAGAAACGAAGTGAAACAAATTTGTGAGTCAGAGAACGTAGGGACAGCGGAGGTGAATGAAAAATGTAACTGCTACAAATCAGCTGTTTAAATGAATTGAGTCTATGATGGCATTAAGGCCAACTCGATTATTAAATGTGAATTCAGTGTGATTCTAAAGAGGCCAAGTATTTGAGGAACTTGCCATTGTTACATGATAAATTTGCTTTCACCCTGCTATTGTGTGATATTTGTTTTTCAAAATACTTACCCAAGTGCAGAGGCAAGCTTCGCAATAAGCTGATGTACTACTAGGTGGAATTCAATTTCGTTTACACAGTAAATGCTCATATTCAGGTCATAATAGCAAGTAGGTGATGATTTTTGTATGACTTTTTAGAGATTTATCAGCTTTTTTTAGAATACAGAAAGAAGGAATAATCCTAGCGGAATATGAGCATAAGACACTATAAATTGAGGCCAGATCTCTGATATCAGAAAGTCAAAATAATACCCTTATTTGTTTTCCTAGACTCTGTAAGTACTTTTAAAGAAAATGATTTATTTTATTAGGCTCAAAATGCCTTGTAGGATGGTTTGTGGTCTGGAACTTTGCAAACTCTGTAAGAACTAGATAAAACTGCACAGGGCTGATACCTGACAACTTTTGAGTACAGTTCCTGGGGACTGAAGACTTGAGGAAATAGCACCAAAGATTAGTTCCAATAATCATATCTTAAGTAGCAGAATTAGTCAGCATCAGTTCTTTATTTATTGACCAAGAATATAAGGCACACAGAAATTAAGTCATTTCTTGGAATTTGAATGTCAGCACCAGAGTTCAACCTAATGTTCACATACAAAAGAAAAATGAAAGTTTTTAATGAAAGTATTTCTAGCCTTCTTATTCATTAAACTACCCCCTATCCACAGAATGAGACTGGTTATTTTACTTAGTGTTCTTTTTCCATAGCCAGTATATCAATTGAGTGGTGAAAATCCATATGTCTCCTATACCAATTCATTTACGTCAAGCACATTTAAGCATGAGATAGATACAATTCTTGCTATCTTTCCATTTCTATATCATGGGGAGAACTTTTCTGTGGCCACTGAGAAAAGTAATTAATGATATAAAGATGCATTTTTCAGTGTATTATGAAATTATAATACTGAATGGAAAAAATAACACCCAAAAGTCTTACCTTCATGGTAAGAAGGACTGGTGAAATCTTCATTTTAATATACAGTTAAAAATTGGAACTTTGCACATTAGGAAATGAAAGGCAATGAAAATTTAAAAATCTATGAATAGCATTCACTAATATGATTTCAGCACCCACTATCATAAAACTGTCTACTTAGAAAAGGCTGACTATTTTCCTCTTTCTTCTGAACTTGTTTACACATTTTCAAAAAAAAAAACTTTATAAATTGTGATTCCATGAACAATTTAGTTATTATTTTTAGGAAACATGATAATAAAATAAGATGATGTAGATAAAACAGTTGAATGATGTGTACAGGAAATATGGGTTTATATGATGAACATACTGGTCTTGTTGATTTAGCCAGTTTTTGAATTTTGATGTTTTTGTTGCAAGATTTTGTTGCATTATGTTAGACTAAATTGTGTTATGCATAGGAATGAATTGTATAATCACATTGTGACAATGGCATACAAGTAACCATGACTACCACTATGGCTCCATCAACTTCTGCCTCTTTGTGAAACATTGAATCTTTTTAGTCTATTTATTATTTTCTTTTGCAAACTCAGAAGCTAATTTATAAAGCATTTAAGTTTTTTTTTTACAAATGCATAATTTTTCAGGTTTTTCTCATTTTTGATATGTAAGTATATGATAATAGACATGTTGTTTGGGCTAAGAATTTTCTAACAAACAAAATTATTGATTAGTTGAGTTAATATATATATATATATTTGCACATGTGTGTGTGTGTGTGTTTCTGCACAATAATTCAACTATGTATGGAGTGACTGTATGTGTGTTGGTGACCTTACATATGTGTATGCCTGCGTGTGGAGGTCCGATGTCTGCAATATTCCTCTGCCTTCGTTACTCCTTATTCCTTAGGTGTGGTCTTTCATTTAAACCAGCGCTTTGTGTTAACGCTACTTGCCCTGCTCTGGGCATTCCCCGTCTCCATCATCTGAGGTTTGAATGGTAAGCTGCTGCCATGGACTCCAAACATTTGTCAGTTCTGGAGATCTGAACTCCAGTCAGTCATCTTACTTGAGAGGCAAGGAATTTAGCTTCAGATTCATCTCTTTAACTTTCCTTGCTTCTTCACGTGTGTCAAGTTTCTGATTAAATCCCCCTTTTATGAAATTAACACAGATTCTGTCGCCATTTTCAGACCCTCGTTGCTCATACCTGAATTACTGAGATATTGTCTGACCTGTCTTTCATGGTTTTAGTCATGTTATCTTTGGTTCCATCTCTTCTTTTTAGTGCTTTAGCTCAATGTTACCTCTAAGAAGTATTCTCTCCATCACAAAGGTTGCTCTAAATTTTCACATCTCCTGTCAGATTTTGATCAAAGTAAATATGAAATTGTTTATTTGTTAAGCAGGGTCTATTGTCTGTTTTACAAGAACTCCCACTGGAGTGAGCACTGAGTGCTAGGGCACTGGGAACATTGTGTGGCATACCTTAGCATGTATCACAGTGACCATTTGTGATGTTCATTTCTTTGTTATGAACTTTTCTGTAAGAAAAATTATAATGTCAAGACTGGAGGTGATCCTGTATCGAAAATAATAAGAAATAGCTTTCATGATTCAAGCTGGTACATTCAGGTAACATTAACAACTAGTCAAGGTATTAGACCCTTCATAATTCTGGGATTTCACTTGAGGTAAACTTCTGTGGTGCTAGTGGTTGAAACACTGTACTCTTGAAATGGCAGCTACTCTTAGATATCTTGAATCCACTGGCTTATATGACAGCAATACTTCAGAGTCAATAATCAAAGTTACATCAAAAGAATGAAGCAGAAGAATCAAACGTTTTATCAAACAGCCCCAAGTCCTTAGTTGTGTGTCTTTAAACACAGACTGCAGTACTTCCCCCACAATCCACTGATGAAAATCTTCCTTTCCACTACTGCCAGCACATCGAAAGCCTGTAATCCTCCTGATGGCATTGTTCCTTCACCAGCCACACTTGGTTACCCTGCTTTGATGTCCTTAATTGTTTATTATGTAAGCATAACTAGCAAGTCCCTACTTGACACAATTGTTTCTTTTTAGTTTAGGAGATGAAGGAGAAAAAGGGACTAAATATTATCTTTGGAATTCTGGGGAATGGAAATAAGTATTAATAACCTCTCATTTGGTATTATTAGGCAAAATAGTAGCAAATGGTTTTAATTTTTTATTTACTTTTCTGAGATTTACTAAGTAAGTTCTGTATTTACTTATAAATACCATTTACTCCTCTGCATAATCCCCTTTAACTATTCCTGTTTAATTCTATACTCTCTTGCAAGTTCATGGTCTTTTTTTACATAATTATTGTTGTTACATGTACACACCTTTATATATATATAAACGCAACCACCAGATTCCACTTAGTATTGCTGATATGCATTTATCTGGGATGGGATAATCTATCAGGGACTTGTCTATGGAGAAGACAGAATTTTCTTTTAGGAGCTATTAAATACCTGTAGCACCTTAGCTAGTAATAAGGCCACTTACTATCTGGTAATGTAACTGTATGGGTTTTGTTTAGGTAATCATAATGTTGAAATTTCATAGGTATAACATTCCTGTCTTTTATTTATAGAAAACATGATCTCATAGCAGATGTCCTGGTCCTCTGGCTTTCACAATCCTTTTGCTCCATCTTATTCATTATTTTATTGTTTCCTTTGTGTGTGTGCAGGCACATCATGCTTAGGAATTAGACTAAAATTTACATAATCAATGATAATAGAAATAGGCTTCGTAAAGGTATTCCATATTGTAGCTACACTCATGCCCCTTGTCTCTTTTTGCTCCTTCCTTCCCACATTATTCCCACTTACTTCCTTAGTCTCACCTTTACTTCCATATCTACATATTTATTATCTATCTATCATCTATCTATCTATCTATCTATCTATCTATCTATCTATCTATCTACCTACCTACCTACCTAGCTATGATTTAATGCACCTATAGAAAGGCCAGGTCTCACAGATAAGAGAACACAAGCCACAGATATGGAAATTGCCTTTCTGAGTCTGATTTCTTTTATTTAATAGTTCACTTTTGTGCAACTAATGAATAATAGGAAGAAATAATAGAAATGTTACAGAGCAATGCAATTTAAAAGCATATTAACATTTGTTTTCTAATATAAACTAATGTCAGAAGTTTGGAGTAGCCGAAGAACGTTGTTCTAGGATTCAAAGTCTGTAAGGGATGGAGCCAGAGCTAGAAATTATGTTTCCAGAGTTTATACTTAATACTTCAGTACAGTACTGATCAAGTAAGTAGTCGGTCACCCAGGATACAATAAGTGTGGAGGTGGGGCATGTAAACTCATAATCAGTGGGATGGGCTGATACTGAGAATTGTGTAGTCAGCTGGAAGAAATACTCCCAAAGCAGAGAGGTGTAGGCTCAATTTTCTTAACCAATATATTTTATTAACAACTTAATGACTGAGTATATGTCACTTATAACCCGACTAACCAAAACAACAGGAAATGAGGATTAATGGACACAATAACAAAACCATAAGGATATCAGTTCCGAGGAACGATTCTCCTGGCATTAGCTGCAGGATTTCTTCTGCTGGAACCTGGGGTAACCAGAACCCAGAACTTCTGTAGGAGCCGGAGCCCCGAAGCCTTCCCTTGAGCAGTTCTCTCTAGGTGCATCTTGAAGTGCAGCGATGAACAACCAAATCTATCCCAAGTCTCCAAAAAAGGCCCTCCTCCAGTTCTGGCTCATTTATATATCTCCTCCCAGAGTCTGTTCACGGGATCTTTTCAGCTGGCAACAATTAAGCTCCTGCACGGGCTGGTTACTCTTCTAGTGGGTTAACCTCACCTCTTCTCTCACAAGACTGTTCCGATCCCACATTTGGAATCCTAAGAAACAAGTTATCTCTCCTTCAAAGAGGTTTCATAGAGGAAGTAGCGCTGTGAAAATCCAAGAAGTTTCTGTATTAGCTAGGCAATTCTTGCTCCATGAAAACCTAGCCCACAAAAGCATTTTAAAAGGATTACTTAGGTTGGCTCCAGGAGAGCGAAATCTGCTATGTCCTATATTTTTCTACACAAAATAGTGAACGTAGGAATCTGCTATAAACCTCTTTCTTTTTAAAGGAGTTTTTTTTAAGTCTATCATTAGGGAGCTAAAATTATTGTGTCTTTCAAGTCTAAGATTGTTAAAAAGTCATATAAAATTTATACCCTTGAAAGTCCCACCCAGGAACATGTTTCTTCTATAAAATGATTGTTATGTTCCTTGAGGGGGTCTGTTTTCTTGATCAGAAGTGATTTAACACCAAGGAAACGTTCTTTACAGCTTCAAAATAAAAGTCTAGAAGTTTTTAATGTGTCAAAATATAGTTATTTTAACATAGTGACTTGAGAATAATTTGATTCATCAGAGAATGATAATTTTAAATTAGCTATGAACTTGAGAGAGAGTAACATCAGGCACACATAGAATGTAGTAGTTTTGTTGTAAAGAGATATGGCTAAGTAATAGTTTATTTTTAAATGAATCACTAAACAAAAGGATATAAGCTCCTTACGGTCTCCTGACGAATGGCAGTTAGTTTCTGCTATGATGAGCTTACTATTTTAGTATAATATTCCTTCTCATGCAATGAAATTGAAACATTTAATATTGGAATTATCAGGCTGGTACCTTAATCTTTATTCTTATTGTTTTGGTTTGCCTTAAATTATTATATCCAAGATGTTTATGAAAATCCAGTTTCAGTATGTTTACCTGCTTTTACATTGTAGAAATATTAGATGCACAAAAGCCTGCGAGATGCTGTTCTCTTTAACTTTTTAGTGAGTCTAGCATTTCATCAGAAATATCTCCTTCAGCCCCAGGTTCAATGGTTGTCATTACATCATTTGAGAGGGGAAAGAAGAAGTTTTATCTAGACATTGACCTATCTATTTGATTCCGTCGCAAATATAAACACATCAAGGCTCTTTGTTAAGAATTCTGTTCATTGTTGGGACTGGAGAAGTGGTTCACTGGTTAAAGGCACTAGATGCTTTTCCAGAGGACCTGTTTCAATTCCCAGCACCCACATGACAGTACACAACTGTGGGCAGCTCCAGTTCCAGAGCATCTGACACTCTCACATAGACACCCATGCAGGCAAAAACACCAATCAATGCACAGAAAAAAGGAAATTCTGTGGACTGGTTTTACTAATTAACAGATAAGGGCAAAATAACGATGTAATAAATGTTTAACTGTTCTATAGAATTTCATCATCATGGATAAGAGTATATACAAATGAAACCAGAAAGAGTGATAAATGAATGAAACAGTGGTTAGATAAGGAATAAAATGAGACAATTTTAGTGATTTGAACGTAAACTATCTTCTTGAGACTCACGTGTAGGAAACTTCGTCTTTAGTCTCTGGCGTCGTGCAGAAGTCTGGCTGAAGGTTATAAGTCACTAAAGGAAGAACTTGAGTTTTATAGCCTGGTACCACTTCCCGCTGATTCTCAGCTACCTAAGTGCTGACACAATGTGAATAGCTACCCCATGTCCCTGTTTCTATGCCTTCTTCCTTGTGATGGGATGGATTGCCTCATACTGTGAACCAACACAAAGATGTTTTCTTGCTTTTGGTTAGGTCTTTGACCAAATGAACAATGACATTTGACAGAAGGAAACATCATCTTTTAAAAAATACTTTCTAAGTTTTTTCTCTATAAGTAAAAAAAAAATGTATCTTACTTAAAAGAAAATATCACAAGGAAATGATACCTCAAAATAATTAACTTCATCAGAATTTCATCAATAATTACATGTAGAGAGTTAACCTGATTTATGTTTCTACTTGCAAATCTAATGGTTAAGCATGTATCAAAGCACTAAAAAAAGTTGATGTAAATATTGGTATTGTACATATTTGCTTTCCTTTCTGAATTCTCCCATTTTTGATGTTTGGTAGGTTCATGATGGCCATAATTGATTATTTTTCCCTGAAATTTTAATTACTAGCATTGAGCAGTGTGAATGTCTTCTGAGAGTTTTATCTTTTTCATCAGGCAATTGATTATATTTTTCCCTGAAAATTTGGTTTCTTCCTTGTGGTAGCACACTACTGAGGAAAACTAAACACATGTGCTTTAGAGGCCAAGGAGAAGATGAATTTAGATGGTGGTTACATTCCTTCATTGAATGTGAAGTATAGCATAATTTGACACATATTCATTTATGTCTAAGAAAAATGCCTTTAAAATTCACTATAGTGAGAGAACAGAAATATTATATGTGAATTCAGTAACACCAAAAATGACATTTTTACTAACCATTTAAATGCATTTTACCATATACTAAGTTCTAGTCATCTAATAGGTCTATAGACTTCTGAAAATGTTCAAGTCCCCCCAAATCATGATATTAAAAAACATCCATTTTCCCACACTGGCACAGTTCACTGAGAAGCATGTCTCCACAGGAAATCTGTAGAAGAAATATCCAATACAATGCTTTTAAATCCAGTATCTCACCTGTCCATCTTTTTGAATTTTAACTGCTCTTTCCCTTTAGTTATGAGCTCTTGTGTCTAGATTTTTCTGGCAATAGCACAGATATATTTAGAAGGTTACATGATTAAAGAGTAGCTTTTCATGATAATGGTTTATGTTTTAATACCAATGTACACAGTGCAATGTATTTTAAAGAACAACAGTGACTTATACGTACTGGCAGGCACTTCAGAAGGTTACAGGTAGTAATTGATCACCTCCTATGAAAGAGAAAGCAAAGTCACATAATGAGTGAGAAAATAAGCCATGTCTTTAGGGATGTAGGGCGAAGAGAAAGCATGAAAATGACCTTGGGGAGAGAGACGGGATTTATCAGAGTATAGGATTCTGAGAGGATTTGCAAACTAGTTGAGATAGGAAACTCTGAAGGTCAGGTTACTGGATTTAGTGCACACTTATCAAATGCATAATGTTGATGGTGCATCTGTAAAGCTGCCTTTGTGGATTCGAGCATTCCTTTCTAGTTAGGCATTTGTAACTTAATCCTTAAAAGTAAACCCATGAGCCTTATTCTCTATGAGTCTTTCATAATTCTCAGGCAGTGCATGTCATAAAGTATATACAGCCTACTATTTGTTGGAAGATTAAAATTGCTCTTCCTTTTTCTTGCTATTAAAGTGTTTCTGTTAGATGTTTTATGATCTTTGTTTAGTTTCTTTCAGTGTAAAACAGGGACAAAAAAACAATGCCTATTTCATAAGGTTTCTTTGTGGATTTAGGAAAGTTATACATATAAAGTACCATAGTCAGGCATGCCATATTTAAGTGTTCCGTTTTCTTTTTAGCTTTCATTTGTGCCATGATTCTTCCACATCAGACTCGTATTCCATGTTCTTAACGTGCTAAATATCACACCATTTTGTTCAATAGCACAGTAAAAGTTACTATCAATACTATTATTATTATGACTTATACTTTCTTTTCATGTTAAAGACACTGATAGCCCTTTAACATATTTTTAAAATTTGTTAAAAATCTTCATAGAGTCTTGGTCTGGAATACGTTTACAAGTGGTCAGGTCCTAAGAGAATGACAATGAAAATTTTAACAGGTGTATATCATTTGGAAAAGCTGATGTTAACAATGGAAGGCTGCTTTGTGTATAATATGAAATCAGTGAGAAACTCACATATATATTTGAGCCGTAGAAATCACAATTACTGTCAAACTTGGGAATCATAAGCAGTCTACTTAATTTTCTTGAACTTTGTGTTGATCGGCTGGGAAACCAATATAATGGTATCCAAATCGCAGGAGGACAGCATAAGATTTTCATGAAAGATGTGGGTGCTGGAATTTTATTCTACTAATGCCACTAGATACATCTATAAGGTCATGATCACTATTCTTATTTCAATTTACCTTTTGGTCTCTACAGTTAAAATAGTGAGAACAATTCTCCCTTGTTACTAAATTGTCTGTATCTTACAATATAATTTCTACTTTAATTAAATTCTACTGGTTGAAATATCTTTAGTAGAAGAAATTGGAATGGAGAGTTGATCTTTTAAATTTGCAGTGGTATTATGTCAGTACTCTGATTTTTACCTGCATAATTAGAATATAAGGTTATGTACAAAAGGTCAAGGCACTCCTTTGGTATAGTATAAAACATCTCAGGAGATTTATTTTAGGAATAAAACAACTACAATATCAAGATTTTACACAAGTTAAAACTGCAATCCCTGCTCATAACTGTTGTATAATGGAATTAACTAAGTTTTCTTGGTGAATGGGCTACAGGAATGTGCTGAGATGAGCTACTGTGCTGACATCAGTAGAAAAACAATGGAACCAAAGAGAGATCCTGTTCCTTGATCCATGAAATATTGTAAAACCAATCTCTATGATGCAGACGATGGGTGGTAAATGACGTCTGAAGCACTATTAATACACAAGACATATTCTACAATTTTACTATGTTTTCAATAATGAGAGGAAGATAATCTTTTGGAATTGGGGCATTGTTCGTAATAAGGCTAGGGTTTGGGTTTGGTGAGTCATCTTCTTTAATTGTTTGTCCAGATTAGTGAATGCATTGGTTTGTTAACTGAGCTATATGTGCGACTGTTATTGCAAATAAAGGAACAAAATTCAAAGAAGTGTTCTTTAGTAATCATTTTATCCTTATGATTTCTGTTTTGCTCTTGTGTCTCTATCACTTAGAATATCTATGATTCTAATCTGAGAAATACTATACCTAGCTTGATCTGGCATCATCTTTCAAATAAATTTTGAAGAAATAGAACTTATATTCTTTTTCTTTTTCTAAATGTTTATGGAACATACTTTTAGTCTTAAACAGACATAGTCATAGTCCCTTCCAACTGACCCTAGGGGCTCCTGGCTCATTTAATTTGTAAGATATCTTGAATCCTTCACCAGCATTCCACTTGGTCCTATGTTTCAGCTGCTACTGTACTGCTGAAAGAATCATTCAGCTTTGCATTGATGTCACTTTGTATACATTTTTTTGTTGTTGTTATTGTTTGTTTGTCTTGAAATGCCTGTCCTTTGGGATCCATTGTTGTCACATGATGTTTTTACCTTGACAAGCATATTCACAAATTTCTTCTTCTACAGGGATTTCTCTGATCATGCTTTTAGTTTTAGGTTTCACTTTTGTCCTTATGTCAACATAGAGAATACATTATGTAGCAACCTTTATACTCAAATAAGCTTATATTTGCATAATTGCCTCCAGCAGATAACTCTGAACTACAATCAGGGCACAACTTATTCTTTGAAACTCTAAAAGATTTGTCAAAAGTCAGTAGACATATGACGATATTTAGCTTAATTTATGATTTATGTATGTAATATAGATAATAAAAATCTACATCAAAGAACAGAAAAAAATGGAAGTAAAATCTCATGTGTTATGTATCTTCCTAGTTTTATCATTGAGCTTTAAGAGTTATGAGAAAGCCCCACAGTCCCTACAGAATTCTGTTATCCTTAAATTGACAATAAAATAGTTGAATGCTCTTATGACTGTGAGCCTCTATTGAAACCACAATATATAAAATAACCTCTGTATCTTGAAACAGTGCATAGTGTTTTTTTTACACCAGGCAAATTTTAGATTCCATAGATTCCTGGCAGGGCAACATATAATATCATATTGGAAAATGCTTATAATTTTTCTCCAATATTCTTCCTGATACAATCCTTTATAGTTGCTTGGGGGCAAATGTAGTCCCATTTGTTTGTAAGCTTTCCTTTTCACAGCATAAATAATAAACTAACTCAGTTTCAGACAAAAATCACACATTCATTTTATTGAGATCAAATAAATCCCTGGCTGCTCGGTATGATAGGACTGGACTATCTTTTCCAGCATTTTTAGAGGTTAGTTTTTTTTCCTCAAGTTTATACTTCAAAGGAAAAATAAAAATATTTTTAAGTGTTTAAGACTTATGATGTGAGAAATGTATATACTCTGGAAATATTTATTTGCAATACATTCGGAGGATATGGAGTGAGAGATAATGGAGATTAGAGAACAGAATAAGTAAAGGACTAAAATATTTGAGGGGATATTTTATTTGACTTTTGTTTAATTTTGCTTGTTTGTTTTTGTTTTGTTTTGTTTTTGAGACAAGATTTCTCTGTGTAGCCTTGGCTGTCCTGGATTTACTTTGTAGACCAGGGTGGCCTCAAACTCACAGGGATCTGCCTGCCTGTGCCTCCCAGAGTGCTGGGATTAAAGGCATGCCCCATTGAACCTGGCTATGATTTGTTTTTTTTTTATTTAAAGCTAGTTTTTACATTTTATTTATTTACTTTTAGTTTATGACTGCAATAATAAATACAATATTTTCTTCAAGATAGGGTTTCTCTGTGTAACCTTGGCTTTTCCTGGACTACCTTTGTAGACGGAGCTTGACTGGATCTCACGGAGATGTGCCTGCCTCTGCTTCCCAGAGTGCTGGGTTTACAGGCGTGTCCCTCTGCACCCAACTAAAAACCCTATATTGTCCAAATCTATCCCTATCCCACTCTTTTTAATTCTTCTGCTTGCCCCACCAGGAGTTCCCCTGGTACTTTTCTCTCTTTTAATGAATGTATCTTTCATGTTTGTGAAATTAAAAATGGATTTATCTTTGTTTCCTTTACTCTAATTTCAGAACATCTTCTATGTAACATTGACTTTATCAATTTTAAAACAATGTCACATGACAATATACATCAAGTTTGTTGATGAAGAAGCAAGTCTGATACATTCATAGTCAGATTCAAACTTGCGGGTGCCCCATGCTGGGAAGAAAGGAGGACTTGAATTTAATTTGAAAACATCAGGAGCATATGTGTATAGACAGGGATTTAAAAGCACAGTCCATCTGAAAATTCAAGTCCCTTTCTTATATCTTTTTGGTTTATGGTTTGGGGCTGTATTGTTATGGTTTATAAATACGAAGAGAAATGTTTCAAACTATCTATTAACATAGACACTATCTCAATATTAACCATTTCTTGTGGTAAGGAAATTAGAATTTATTCCTTTTGTAATTTAGAGAGGTTGGTAGAGCAAATGATTTTCGATGTTTGTCATCTGCAAAAAATAATCAAAGAAGAGACGAACATTCATTAACCCCAACACTCAGGAAGGCAGAGGCAGACAGCTCTCTGTGAGTTCAAGGCCAATTTGGTTTATAAAGTGAGTCCAGGAAAAAAACAACTAGAGAAACAAACAAACAAGCAAACAACCCTTTGATGATCATTGCCCAACAGCATACCCCTATCCAAACCTCTGAGAATATTGTTACCTTTTTAGTTGAATTAATTTTAGATTTCATCTATAAGTTAAAATACATATTGTGTGTCTTTATTTTAATTTAACTTAGCATTCAACATTTCCAACCATGTTGTCACAAGTGGAAAAAATCATTTATAGGTGTGTATAGTACATTACATCACATTTTGTTCACGTATTCATTTGTTGACATGCATTTAAAGTAAATCCATTTCTGGGGTGTTATGACAGCATTACAATATTTCAAATATACTGATTTAAACTCTTTAGGTAAATAATCAGAAACTTACAATTTATATGGAATATCTGATTGTGGGTAGTGTATACATTTTTTTTCATTTGTGCACAATGCTGGGAATCAAATGCAGATCTTAGTATATACTAGATGTATACAAATACTGGATCATTAACTTAATCCCCTAATACTTTTTATAGTTTTTTGATGAACTTGTATATATTATAGTGCCTATACTAATTTGTTTTCCCATCAAAATATACAAGAGAATCCACTATCTTAGAGAAACACACACACACACACACACACACACACACACACACACATCACATCACATTCTCTGTCTCTTACACATATAACATTTCATATTTAGTATGAGATTTAAAACATGAATCTGAAAAAATGATGAAAATTCAGTTATAGAAAAATGTTTTCATATATACAAGTTTTAAAGTGCTTTTAGGAGTATGTCTATGGATGCAGGGAAGAAAACATAAACTGTTCATTGATGCCGAGTAGGAGAAATCATTCTGTCTGGAATCTTGGTCTATTTCAGTCATCTAAGTTATATGATTAATTATTAACTAGTTAAAGGGTCAAATTTTCAACATATTTGAATTTTATCATTAACATTTATGCATATGTTTCATATTCCTTAAATTTAGTATGAAGCTTAAAATGGGTTTAAATATATAACCTTTGAAAGTGAAACATAAACGATCTCATGCTACATATTCATCAGTTTCACTGTCTAAGAATGGTTTTGAGACAACTTCCAAGACTGAATCTCTACAACTTCCTCTTGTACATATACATATTTACCAAATAAAATTGTATGCTAGGGGATGCAATTGTATATGCATGAACATCTTGAAGAAATAAAATAGTGAAAGTAGTTTCTGGAAGAAGGAATTTTATTCAAATTTTCAATGTATTCTAAACCAGATACCAGTTATTTCTTAATATATAGTCTGTTTAAAAAGACTCACCTGCTCAAAAGCAAAGGACAAACAGGAAGACAGTTGTAATTATCCAGTTGCATAGGTTTTGTGGATGTAGGAAAATCATAGACAATTCAAAACAAAGAAAGTAGCTCCCTTGGTACACACTGTTACTAGTGATGAGGAGAGTTATTTTCAATTCATTCAAATCAAAAGTTTCCCTAGGGTTCAATTCTTGTTTCTTATCATGGGAGCCAAATGTATTACTAGAATGACAAATGGTTACAGTTTTTAAAATGCGCGATTATTTTGCTAATGGTTGAGCAGTGTGTGTGTGTGTGTGTGTATGTGTGTGTGTGTGTGTGTTACACACATGATAGAATGCATGATTGTATGACGTATAAGTAGTCTGCAGAGTTGAAGCCTGGGTACAGAGTAAATTCATTGGGAAAAATTTGAAGTGATAAGGTGTTGATTAGGTTCTTTGTTTGGCTGGTTGGTTGTTTTTTCATTTTTTAAACCAGGAAATTTTTTTCATCAGCTAGAAATCAATTAGACATCTAGATATGGTCTTGATATAAAAATGTATTAAGCCAAAATGGTTGGTATATTTAATAATTGAAATATATGCCCATTCAATAGCAATGCTCACATTCAAGTATTATGTCTTTGTTATTAAATTAGACTTGGGAACATGGAAAACAATTCAAGTGTGTGTGTGTGCACAATTATGCTTGTCGCTTTCTTTTTTTTTTTAATTCATGACTTGAAACTTCTATGTTATCTATTTTTGTCTAAAGTGTGTTAAGAAAAAAATCCAAAAAATAGAATGAAAGACAGTTTAGCACAATTCCAATAATTAATTCTTTATTTCTTAGAAACCAAAGCACCATTGGTCATTCATGCGAGTATATAATTATTCAGCTGCCTAGTTTGAAGTTGTGATACCTACTATTAAAAGATATGGGCAGTTTATTTAAATTTTATATCTCTTTATAAATCTGGACCATCAATAGGGAACATAAAATTTCCTACCTGTTAATATTACAGTTACTATTCTCAACTTGACTAGATCTAGATTCACATAGAAAACACACTTCTTTATATGTATTTGATGTAGTCTCTAGATTGAGCTATTGACTTGGGAAAAACTGTTTTAACCATGGATGGCAGCATCCCATGTGCTGGCACCCTAGGCTAAATAAAACATGAGAAGTTGCTTTGAGCATGAGTACTCACTCCTTTCTGTCTATGGATGTAATATAGCCATCTTCTTCAAGATGTCTCCAACCTGATGGAATGCATCCTCAAACCATAAGACAAAAGAAATTATTTTTTAAGTGATTGTTTTTAGGCATTTCCACCATGATGAGAGAACTGCCACACAACTTAGTATGCCGGTGTATAAAATGCATATATCATTACATGAGACATGGGACATTTCCAGATGTTCAATACTAATAAACATTAGCAATGAATAATATTTTAATATAAATTAAAGTTCATGATGTACACAAGGAAGTTAAGCTGTCCTGCCCATTCTTTTACAGTAAGCAAATTGAGAAAGCATTTATAGAAAATGTCAAAGTGGAGGGGAAATTACTTAAGTATATTTTGTAAAATTATGTTCTTTGCCTTGAGAGCTTGACATGAACATATAAATCATAAAATATTTCTCTATGAGAAATTCTGAAGCCATGTTGTATATAGATGCTTGACTTCCTAGTGATATTCTTCAATCCAGGGGTAAAGGATGGAGGACTTGGTCATTAAGTTACTCCTCCTGTCGGCTCTTGAGCCATCTGCTTGAAGTAGCCAATATTTGTAGACTCGCTTCCAAGGCAAGCTCAGCTACACTTGGGGCCTAAAACTACATGTGGAGACAATGGCAAGATCTGTATGTTTGTGGCAACAGACGCTAAGTAGGAGTTAGAAAATATTCTGGTATGAGATATAATCTACTTTCTTACGTCAGTGACTCATGAATACTCTGGGATAGCCTATCATTTTTTTCCAAAAAGCTTCAAATACCTTTAATTTCTTGCCAAATGACAAGTTTTCAACCCAAGGGAAATTGAACAATACAGGTTATCAGAAAAAATCTTTATAATAACAGCAAAAAAGACCAAAAAATCAAAAGTAAAACTCCAATCTCAGTTAGTGATGCAGACAATGTCTTAATATCAAGAAATACGTAATCAGTCAACCTAGAATAATGAATCGCTTCATTGTATTATGCCAGAAGTAATCTATTTAGGATTACTTCAGAGACCCCTTATAGTCTCTAAATTGTATAATGCATTTAGTTGTATTTTATAAGTTCATAACATGCCATCTTAAACAATAGGGCTCCATTCCGTTTTAAAGTTGTGTTATACCCCATTATACCTCAATATACCATATTTCTTGTATCCCTTATGCTGGCTAGATTTTAGATCAAGTTGGTACAAACTGGGGTCATTTTGAAAGACAAAAACTTTAGTTTGAAAAATTGTACTCTAGACTGACCTGAGTAAAAACTTGTAGTAAAATTTTGTGATGGTGATTGATGTGCGACAACCCAGTTCACTGTGGGTAGTGCCGTACCAGGGCACCATGAGAAATCAGGGCATGCTCAGACCAGAGCCTAGCATAATTGTCATCAACAAGACTTCACTCTGCAACTGATGGGAACAGATGCAGAATCCCATAGTCAAATATTAGGAAGATCTCAGAAAGTCCTGTGGATGAAGGGGAGGAGGGTTTGGAGGAGCCAAAAGGGTTGAGGACACCACAAGAACATGCCCAAGAGAAATAATGGACCAGGACTGAAGTTGGCTCACAGAGATCAGAGAGCCTTAAGGATCTAGGTTCTCTGCATATATGTTACGGTTGTGTAGCTTGGTGTTCCTACAGAATTCCTAACGGTGAGAGTGGAGGCATCTCTGACTCTTTTGCCTGCCTTTGAGACCCGTTCCCTCCTACTGGGTTGTCTCATCAAGCCTTGGTGTGAGAAAATATGTGTGGTCTAATTGTAGACTGTTATTCAATATTTGGTTGATGTCCCTGGGCGACCTGCTCCTTTCTGAGGGCAGATGGATGGTGGGGGGATGTGTACTGGGGAAAGGAGATGTGGCTGGGGGTGGGAGACTGAGAGGAAGGGAGAGAAGGGAATCTGCAGCTGGAATGTAATATGAGAGGAGAATAAATTAAAAAGAAAAATTATTCTGTCCGTATATATGAAAGCAAATATATACATACCAAGGGATGGATGCATTTGTTTATTTTAACATCAGGCAGAAAATCTTGGCTGAATTTAAAAAAAAAAAAAAAAAGTAGGCTGAGCAAGCCAGGAGGGACAAGCCAGCAAGTAGCACACCTCTGCATGTGCTTTGGTGTCCACCTTCAGGCTCCTATTTTGCTTGAGTTGCTGCCAATGGCCTCCCTCAGTGATGGACTGCTACCTGGAAGTGTACGATGAAACAATCCCTTTCCTCTCCAAGTTGGTTTGGGTTTACTGCCTTTTCTTTTTTTATTAATTTATTCTTGTTACATCTCAATGGTTATCCCATCCCTTGTATCCTCCCATTCCTCCCTCCCTCCCATTTTCCCCTTATTCCCCTCCCCGATGACTGTTCTTGAGGGGGATTTCCTCCCCCTGTATATGCTCATAGGGTATCAAATCTTCTATCACCACAATCGAACACTCAACTAAAACACCACGTCACCATCACATACACATACCTAGATTTATTTGTTATTTCATATTTTGTCAATTATGTTATAATTTACATGAAGTTATAGATATCTCTTTAAGTCCTGGTTTTATTTTTGGTAGATCTGCCTTGAGTAGATTGCTGAGTCTCATATTCACTGTTCTGTCTCCACTAATATATATCCCCGCCATTAGTGTTAGAGCGCCTTCTTAGATACCATGTTATCACTTAAGATTTCATCATGGTGTCCTTCCTCTGAGTGGACACCATGATGAAATCTTAAGTGATTACATGATATCTAAGAAGGCGCTCTAACACTAATGGCGGGTCACCGAGAAGAGACTTGATACCCTATGAGCATATACAGAGGGAGGTAATCCCTCTCAGGAACAGTCATAGGGGAGGGGAATAAGGGGAAAATGGGAGGGAGGGGAGAATGGGAGGATACAAGGGATGGGATAACCATAGAGATGTAACAAGAATAAATTAATAAAAATTTAAAAAAAGATAAAAAAAAGATTTCATCATGGAATTCTAAACAGGTAAAAGCCTGTTTCAAATTATATTATCCTGGCTTGGCTTGAATTTGTTCTGCTGACGATATCATTCACATATTATGGCTATTATAATACTTTCTTTGGAGACGTCTATTTGGAGATTATGCCTTTTAAAATACTGGGTTATTACTTGTTTTCTTGCAATTGAATTACATCCTCTCTGTCAATGATACTGTTCCCTGATCAGATGAATTCCTTTTTACTTAAGGAGTCACTTTTCTCCTTGTCTCTTTACACAGAAGCTGTTGAATTCAATGCCTTTCTACTTGAAAATTTTCACCTCTGTTGTCTGTGTTTTTGTTGTCACATTCCAGATATCACTGTTTACATATAAGTCAACAACATTGTCCACAATGACTTTTCTCCATAGTTACACTTATTTTATATTTTCATACCTTATAATGGTTTTGAATCCATAATCCATTCAGGGTTTTAATTTTTACAAAAAATTGAGTAGAGGTAGAAATTCATCCTTCTCAAAGCAAATTTCTCACCAACATTTATCAAAAAGTTGCCTTTCTCCATATTTTATTCTTGTCAGCTTTGTCAGAGGTCAGTAGCAACTTATTTCAGGACTTTCTATTTTGTTATGATTGTTTTATGTTTTCCTTTTTCTTGGCTGTTCTGAAGTTTTTCTCAGGATAGCTCTATGACATATTTTTAAAAGAGATGCTGCAAGGCGTCGTGATTATTCTCTTTAATAAATACTACTGGCTGCATTGTGTTAAGTGGTTGCATATAAAGTTTGTGATTTTTCTCTGTTTCTGTGGCAAATGTGACTGGAATTTTTATTTGTTTTCTTGGATTATGAAGAAACATTGCATGAGCAATGTTCTGGTTCTGGTTCTGAGTCTCTGAATGACATCGTAATGCTAAGACTGGCACAGCGTGTCTAGTGCCGGCGTCTCCAGGAGAAAGTCTGTTGTATATGTAGGAGCAGACATAAAACATAATGCTGGGGTATGTGAGGCTTTTACAGGAGTCCAAGGCACTGAAGTTTGGTCTGAAACCGGAGCTCACTGAGAACGGGGTCTCTGCTCTGATCTTCTACAGAGTTGGGCATTACATCGTCTTTCACTAAGTATTTCCCTCTATGTTGTACTGCATGATGTTGGGTATGGATGGCATAAGGTTTGTGGACTGTTTGTTCTACCATCTTTGATCATTTTCTCTTACTTGAGTTCTACATATAATAAATTGTCCCTTGCTCCCCTTAGCTCTGGCGAAAGTGTTTGTATGTATGGGTAGTTGTTCAAATTAATGCTTTTACTTTAAACTTAAAATGGTTACCTCTCTCTCTCTCTCTCTCTCTCTCTCTCTCTCTCTCTCTCTCTCTC
>OU015744.1:116943333-116959962 GCA_907169655.1 Acomys percivali | reverse complement strand
TCTCTCTCTCTCTCTCTCTCTCTCTCTCTCTCTCTCTCTCTCTCTCTGTCTCTCTCTCTGTGTGTGTGTGTGTGTGTGTGTGTGTGTGTGTGTGTGTACCATGGCAGTCATATCAAAGGATAACTTACAGGAATCATGTTTTTCCTTCTACAGTGTAGGTCTGGGGGACTGAACCCAGGTTGTTGGGTTTTGTTTGAATTTTTTTTATTTTGTTTTGTTTTTAGTTTTTCGAGACAGGGTTTCTCTGAGAAGTCTTGGTTTTCCTGGACTCACTTTGTAGATCAGGCTGGCCTCGAACTCACAGCAATCCACCTGCCTCTGCCTCCCAAGTGCTGGAAGTAAAGGCATGTGCCACCACTGCCAGGCAAAATTTTTTTTAACCCATTCAGCCATCTCATTTGCTGGCCCCTCAATTAGTGTTTCCCTGAGGAAATGAGAGTCGAAAAGTCCTCCTGTGCCATTTTCCTGAGATAGCCAGTGTTATTCATTTTTACAAAGTGAAAGTTTATTTTTAAGTTGATGTGATACCTACCAATGATGTCAAATCATGGTGAAAGGCTTTATATAATGGCATTACTCCTCTTTCTTACTTTAGTTCAAGTACAAACAGATGCAAGTATCAGTGAAGAATATATCTGGAATAACACAGAAAACTTAAATGTATTAATTGCTCTGTATATTTTATGTTATTCAGTGTTTATAAGTATATGAATTTCACATATGTGTATATGAATAGGTTACAATGTTTCAGGCCATAATATGTATTGTTTTAATAGTTCTGATTGCAGACTCACTTTTTTTGAGGTGACTCTGGATTTTTTTTCTCTGAAGAATATTGTTAGAATTGCTCCCGTGAATAAGAGACAAGCAATGTTTATTAGGTGTTCCTTTATGTGGTACAAAGGATTTGGCTTAAGTAGGTCACCAACTCTGAGGTTTTCACTCCTGATCCTGAGCCTATTTACAGTTTTCCATTTCTACCAACTTCTAAGGCTTTTCTCTTATCATTATCTTATATCGCTTTTCAACAGGTCTATGGAGGTAGCTCCTAGTGTTACATAAATTCTGTCTCCTGTTGTGTTGCTGGCTGTGCGCAGGCTCTGCTGTTTACAGGATGGCAATGTGACCTGTTCTTGAGTTCTTTATTCCCACAGTGAATACTTGTGACACTGAAACATAGACTGTCTGAGTGACTTTTATCCTGTCTCATGCCTTACTCAAAAATAGTACATGAATATTCTTACATATTCCAGACCATAGTATGCGCTATATTATAGATGTTAGATAGGAGCAGATTTTTCAAATATGGATGCAAGATAACAAAATAATGTAAATACTATAAGCAAAAGCCAAAGTTAACAATATTAAACTCCATTTAACAATGTTGATAGCATATTCTTTTCTATAACTTATTTCATAAAACATGTCCCTTTTATTGACTTGCACTACATACGAATCATCTGTGTAGAGCTAATATGGAAATCAAAGTCAGCGATAAAATAAATCAAACTCGGAATGAGAAAAGAAGAAACTTGAGATGCTCCCTTAAAAATAATATGACTTTTAAATCAGCCCAATGTTGTCTGGCATTTCTACTGATTAATGTCAGGGCTTGCTGAGGCATTCTAATAGGATAAACAAGAAAAATATGAATTTCTTGACATAAGATGAGGGTCAGCTTAAGATATTAATGCCCCAGCTATATCTCTTAATCACAAATGTTTACAGCCTCAAGCAGCAATTACTTCACTGTGAAATTTTTACTGTTAAACACAATAGCTTTTCTATCTGCACATCATCGACTTTCATTGCATCAAACACTGAGAAATAAAGCCAAGCCCCGGTTTTAATTACAAGCACCCAATTATTGTTAGTTTTAATTAAATGGAATATTTTCTGAGTACATTTAGTTATGAAAGTGCTTGGAACAATGCCACTGGGAAACATAATACACGATATAGCATCAACTATAAAGTGTCACGGTTGATAAGAAACTCACTGAAAGCCATTCAAAGGACTTCTGGATTAACTTTTGCAGATGTGCATTTTTAATCCATCAATCTTTATGGCAACCCATTTTAATAAATGCACTGTGGTTTATATTTAAAAGCACTACGCGGTTTATAGCTAAAGCAATTATGCTTCACTGTCTCCTGAACTAGCTGAAGGGAGGCTGAATATGGAATACAGAGACTACAAGTGTGCAATAGTAATTACTTCAATTTAAATGCAGAACATTAGACACCGTCTAAACTGGGTCAGAAACCTCCTTGTCATGAGACCAACTTTACTGAATATTCATTAAGGCACATCATGATTCATGTTAATTAATTAAAGGAAAACCTTTTTTAAAAGTATCCTGTATCCATCACAAATATCTCTGAAATCCACATTATCCTGTCTTTTTTCTTGACCTTAATAGTTTTGTTCCATTTGGTCCTGACTCCAGTCAACTGACGGCTTTGTCTTATGACCACATGCTTGGTTGGAAACCAGTGTTTCTGCTGAGGTATTCTGCACCTTCATGTTTCCTGCATTCACATAGCTGCAGATCTTGACCACGGTGCCTTTCCTGCTTGGTTGCTCACTCTTCTGCCCTTCTCTCTGACTCACGCTTTCACACTGTGGCTCTCATATACTTCTTCATCAACACAGACTCTAATATAACTCCTTTATTCCTTGAAATTCTCATTTCACAAGGAAATGTTCTTTATGATTCTAGATCTTTACACATCTTCAACTGCTTTCTCATCAAATACCCAGTATTTACTTCACATTTTTTCTCTACACAGCCCATTGGAAGTCGGTCTTTTCTTTGTGTTTCTCCTAGGGCCCTTTTCATTACAACACCATGTCAGTAACACCATCTACTATTTTACTGCTTATTGCTTTATCTTTCTACTTTCCTTAGCTCAGGTAAAATAAGGACCCAACTACTCATTTTTGACACTAGCTCTGATTTTCCTTGGTTTAATTCATAATTTTGATTGAGAGATTAATTGACAGTTAGGACACCTGGGTAGTGATTCTGACTTGGCATTGATTTACACTTGATTCTAATGGAATTCAAATGTTTTATGTATCAGTAAAATGAACAGTAGAGGAAACTTACAGCTTTCATGGTTTATGCCTGTGTATTATCTAAAGCATGTGCAAGAAGAGAATGCGTGTCATTTTGTGAATGCAGGTTTCTTAGTTCACTTAGAGGATCACACACACACACACACACACACACACACACACACACACGCATGCACGCACGCACGCACATATGTATTGATTCTCGATTGGTTTCCACTCTACTTATCCAGAGACGACAATGAGTTTGCATTTTTTAACAAGGCATTGGATATATTTCATTGATTAATATATATTATAGAAAAATAGTGATTTGCACTTTGAAGGAAAATAAAACTATAAAGAGTGGTACACTCTCTGTAACGAGAATGAGGTCAATGAAACTCAGATTACGAATGAAGACAAGTGATTTGTTGAATGATTAGTGGACTTAACAGTATTCACATGAATATGCATTAAAATATCCTGACTGGAAAATACTGATGTGTTTGGAGATATAATATAAAAAATACTCCAAAATATAACAAGGAGATTACTATGAATGATATTTTCCACTGGATGTTGTAGTAACTTAGATACTTTTCACAGCTGAAAGAGTAATTAATAGCTTTTCTATGTTACAAATTTTAAGATTAAGGAAGACATAACTAAAATGGATGTTTGTAGTTCAGAATTATTTTTAAAAGTTTATGAAGTATAATATTTGTTTCAGTATACTCTGTAAAATAATGTTGGTGCATCCTATCTGATTTTTGACATTACTATTTTTCATTAATCATTATTATTCATCAACCTAATATAAATATAATGTCTCACCTAGTATGTACATAAAATTAACATTAATATTTCAGAGTACAGGACAATATGCACCACAAATAGAAATATGACTTGAGTAACAGGAATAATTCATCTAGTCATTCTGATGGGATGAGATGGAATTTTAATGGAGTTTTGATTGCTTTTATATAAGAATTAAAGATATTGAATTATTATATTTATTAGCCATTTTAATTCTTATTTGAATACTGTCTGTCACATTAGTCTGTTTACTTATTGGATTATAAATACACACACATTTGGGGGCACAAGTGGCACCTGTGTCTTCTGTATTTTAACTGTTGACAAAAGATTTTTTTCAGGGCTAGAGATATGGCTCAGTGATTAAGAGAACTGACTACTTTTCCAAAGGACACTGGTTCAAACCCCAGCATTGACATGGTACTTCACAACTACCAGTAATTCCAGATCCAGTGGATCTGACACCCTCACACAGACACACATGGAGGCAAAACACAACTGTAAATAAAAAAATATTTTTTAAACATAAGAAAAAGATTTTGTCCATCCTGGATGCTGTATCTTCACTTGATGGCTTCTTTTTGCCATTTGAAATGCTCAACTCACTTCAGTCATATCTGTTACTTCTTGCTCTTGTCCTTAATGTCTGACCAAGGATCTAACACCCCTTCCTTCTTAGAAATGAATAATATTTCTTTGTCTGGATTATTTTTGTGGTTGCTTATAATTCACTTACTAAAATCTGTTTTTATTACCTCCAGTTTGAATGTTTGCAAAGAAAATGTATATGAACATTCAGGTGTCATTTATGCAGACATAAACTATATATATAATATATATATATATATATATAATATTATCCAGTAACTTTGGACAAATGCTGAGAAGTATGGTTGCTGGATTGTAGGGCGATGTCTCCTAAAATAGCCATGAAAATGTACATTCCCAGCAGTAGTAAATGTCTTTGTTTCCCTGTATCCTCGTTGTGTTGGACGTTGTCAATTTGACATTAATAGTAGACATGCTTTCACATGCTAATTTGCCACTCATACATCTCCCATAATGAGGCATCTGTTCTCATATATGTATTTCCCCCCTGAGTTTTTTAGGTTTTTTATTATGGAATTTTAAGAATAAGTTTTATATTTTGGACAAATCAATCAATTATGTCTTTTCTGAAATATCTTCTTACCACCTAGGAATTGTATTTATTTCTGTTATATGTTTTTGCTTTTCACAAAGTGAAGGCCTTAATTTTAATAAGATGAAGATACAATATGCCTGATATTGTATTTATTTAGTTATAATCATATAAGTATTTAGGTTTCCCAATATTATCTTCTTGGAATTCTAGATTTTCTATTTAGATCTCTGGGCTCACTTTAAGTAGGTTTCTGTAAAGACTGTATACACACTGGTTAAATTGTGACTTTCTTATAGATGTCTGGTTCTAATAGCCAGCATTCATTTAAAAACATGTTTCTTGTAATATATTGCCTTTGCATTGTGTTAAAGATTATTTGACTATATTTTTATTGTTCTTTTGCTAGTCTCTGTATTTTTTCCTTTAATTTGTTTATTCTTTCACCAATGCCACACCATCTTTATTACTATAGTTTTGCAGTAAGTTTTTAAGATAATTTTTGATAGTTTTTCACTTTCAATACTGAAAAGGCTATTTGGGTCCCTGTGATTTTTCTGATGGTTTCTATAAATATAAAGGCCTCTGCATGTACAGTGAGATATGATAAAAATAATTTGATGTTTGAGATATTCATTCTTAAAAAATAAATCAACAAAATATTGCAAAACATATTTACCAGTGAACAAATCTGTTATTAATTAAGCTTCTACTTATATTAAGAGACATGAATATTAAACAGATTCTCTGCAATGTGCATCATGCCTTAACTCTGATCTATCCTATTTAATTTTCCAGGATAGATATGATTAAGATCAGATTTGATTTCAGGTGCAAGAAATTGCAAATTATACTTTTTTATTTTAATTTTAATTTTAATTTTAATTTTTTATTAATTTATTCTTGTTACATCTCTATGGTTATCCCATCCCTTGTATCCTCCAATTCTCCCCTCCCTCCCATTTTCCCCTTATTCCCCTCCCCTATGACTGTTCCTGAGAGGGATCACCTCCCCCTGTATATGCTCATAGGGTATCAAGTCTCTTCTAGGTGACCTGCTGTCATTCCTCTGAGTGCCACTAGGTCTCCCCCTCCAGGGGACATAGTCAAATGTGAGGCACCAGAGTACATGAGAAAGTCAAATCCCTCTCTCCACTCAAGTGTGGAGACTGTCCTGTCCATGGGCTAGATCTGGGTAAGGGTTTAAATTTTACCGCCTGTATTGTCCTTGGCTAGTGCCTTAGTTTGAGCGGGACCCCTTGACCCAAATCTGCCTATCATAATGTTCTACTTGTAGGTTTCTAGGATCCACTGGATCCTTCTACATTGCTATTCTCACATGGTTCTCTCATCTAGAGTCCCAATAGGATGTCCTCCCCTCTGTCCCAGTTTCCTGGTATGTGAAGGCTTTCGTGGGACATGCCCATTGGGCTAGTATGCAGATATAAGTGAGTATATACCATTTGAGTCTTTCTGCTACTGGGTTAACTCACTCATTATGATCATCTCTAGCTCAATCCATTTGTCCACGAATTTCGGGAATTCCTTGTTTTTAATAGCTGAGTAGTATTCCATAGTGTATATGTACCACAGTTTCTTTATCCATTCTTCTACTGAGGGACATTTAGGCTGTTTCCATGATCTGGCTATTATGAATAAGGATGCCATGAACATGGTTGAGCAAATTTTCTTGTGTGCTGGTGCATCTTCTGGGTATATTCCAAGGAGTGGAATAGCTGGGTCTTGAGGAAGCCCTATTCACAGTTTTCTGAGATAGCACCAGATAGATTTCCAAAGTGGTTGTACTAGATTGCATTCCCACCAGCAATGAAGGAGTGTTCCTCTCTCTCCACATCCTCGCCAGCATGTATGTGGTGTCGCTTGAGTTTTTGATCTTTGCATCTATAGTATAAAACAAAAATAGTTGCCCATATCATGTTGAACCATTCAAATCCTATTGTGGAAGTCTGCTGCCTATTTACCATCTTTTCTAGGACCAATAGCAGTGTATTTTGACAAAATTATCTCTTTATCTCTAATACGATGAATTAGATTACTTCTTGTAGTCTGATTATTAGAATTACTTGTAGTTTATTTCTTATGGCCATCATTCTCCATTTGGCTTAATAGGTTAGCATCTTTTCCCACTGTCATGTATTTTAGTAGTTGGATAAGTAGAAGATTATGAATAAATCAATGAAATTAATTTTGACATTGATTATAGTAACTGTTTTTAGATATTGTTTAAGGAAGATTATTTCTATAGACAGCTTAATATATCTTCCCTCTGGGCACAGGCTTTACAGTTAGGTTAACTTTGTGTTTAATGTCAAGATTTAGATTTCACCTAACATTCCTTTCACTTCTATTTCTTTGGTTTGTTGGTTGGTTTTTTTTTTAATTTATTTAATTTTATTTTATGTGCATTGGTGTGAGAATGTCAGATCTCTTGGAACTGGAATTTCGGATAGTTGTGAGCTGCCATGTAAGTGCTGGAAATTGAAACCAGGTCCTTTGAAAGAGCAGACAGTGCTCTTAACCTCTGAGCCATCTCTCCAGCCCCAGCTTTGTTTTTTGAAACAGGATTTCTCTCTGTCTTGGACTCACTTTGTTGACTAGGCTGGCCTCCAACTCACAGTGGACCCCCTGCCTCTGCCTCTGCCTCTGCCTCCCTGAGTGCTGGGATTAAAGGTGTGTGCCAAGACACCTGGCTCCCTTCACTTCTATGAGCAGATTAGCACTAACACCCATAGGGAATTCAGTAACAGCAAGAAACTTCCCCTTTCTAGGATTGTCTGAAGCTTTGCCATGTATGGAGAATTGGTGGCTACTGAGCAAATTCCTTTTTTAAAAGGAAAGCCTCAGAAATGCAGAGAATTCACTTATACAAAAAAAGTTGTGGCAGCTAGACAAGGCTTGGTGTGGTCTAGTATTCACGGCTTCTCTCCAGTTAGTATAATAATATAACACCAGATAAAAAACAAAGTTAGAGGAAAAGGTTTATTTTACATCACAATTTGAGATTTTACTTCATTTCACGGAAGCCAAGGAAGGCACCTCAAGCAGTTAGACCAAAATAAATCCATGCATACCTAATCACTCTCTACATCCTCTCTACACTTATACTAATCAGAATCCATGCCAAGGTACAGAACTGTGCTACCCCAGAGGGTTAGGTCTTCCCTTATTGACTATCATTGGCAATCCAGGCAACCGTATGTGGACAAGCACAAAGGCCAATCTTCATGGACACTTACATATCAGGTGATTTTAGACTGAACCAAGGGCACAATTAAAACTATCACAGTAGATTTTCAATTACAGACCTAAATTCTGACAGTGATATCTACTAGTTGTGAAATTTTGTACATTATTTAATTTTCCCAACTCAAAATTGTTCCTTACATAAAAGGGAAATCTATAATTTCATGACTGGTTCACAATACATATTAGGGACGATGTGTATGAACAGACCAAGCACAATGATTGGAAAGTGCTATTTGTTGTTGTTATTGTTGTTAATGACAATAAGCTACTATAGCTTTTTTAATTTTTTTAATTTCTAAATTTTTTTTATTTTTTTATTTTTTGATTTAGAAACAGGTCTTTATTTTAAACTCTGATCTACCAAATTAGCGCTTTCCACCAACTCGGGGAGCAGAGACCTTCACAGGTTTCACTATCTTTTGTTTAGGTGCTGCCTTTATGGGGGCCTTGGCAGCAGCCATTGCTGTCTTCTTTGATGCCTCCTTAGCCTTTTTGTCTCCTTGGCAGCCCCGAATCCTGCTCTCATGGACCTTTCCTTACTTCTGGTTTCTGATTCCTCTTCGTCATTACAACAGCAAGAGGTGCACTGGTAATAGCTCACTGGAGTTTGACTGTAGGGCAGGTTCTTTTCTTTTGAATTTCTTCTGAATGTCCCTTTGTATGTGTTTTCTTCTATAAAGGACAGTCCAGTTTACTGGTGAGGAATCCTTTTGGAAAGGAATACGGACTCATACTTTGCACTGAGCAACTGGAAATCCTTCTTCTCTGTCCTGGCATAGTGCCTCCCTTGTCTGGGGTAATCTTCTACCCGTTGAAACTGGGCAGCTCAGCCTTCATGGTGATGGCTGCCAGCCAGCTGGAAGGAAAATGGAGAAGAGTTAAAATTAATTTTTTAATTACTTTGATGATGCAAGTTAACTAACAGTTTTGCTTAAACATTGCTACTAAGTTGAAATAAGGATTTAAAATAAGAGTAAATATAATAAAGACTATGTAATAAAGACTATTAAATTAATTTTAAAATATCATGATAGGTAAGACTATGTATCTTGCAATTCTCTATATTCTGCTCTTAATTTTTTCCTATTTCTTGTAGTTTTCTACAAATTTTTAAAAATAAATCTATGTCATGTTTAAGACAGATTAAATATGCTTTTTAAGGTAGGCAATGTGGAATATTAAATATGAAATTCGTGTAATACGTGGTCTTGCCTTTTGATATAGGCAGAGATTCTCTATAAAATATTTGTTTACCATTGGCTAGATCTGGGTAGGGGTTTAAAGTTTACCACCTGTATTGTCCTTGGCTGGTGCCTTAGCTTGAGCGGGACCCCTGGGCCAAATCTGCCTATCATAATATTCTACTTGTAGGTTTCATGGACCCTCTGGATCCTTCTACTTTGCTATTCTCCCATGCTTCTCTCATCTAGAGTCCCAATAAGATGTCCTTCTCTCTGTCCCAGTTTCCTGGTATGTGAAGGCTTTCGTGGGACACGCCCCATGGGCTAGTATGCAGATATAAGTGAGTATATACCATTTGAGTCTTTCTGCTTCTGGGTTAACTCACTCATTATGATCATTTCTAGCTCAATCCATTTATCCACAAATTTCGGGAATTCCTTGTTTTTAATAGCTGAGTAGTATTCCATAGTGTATATGTACCACAGTTTCTTTATCCGTTCTTCTACTGAGAGACACTTAGGCTGTTTCCATGATCTGGCTATTATGAATAGATCTAGCCAATGGTCAGAACAGTTTCCACACTTGAGTGGAGAGTGGGTTATGACTTTCTCACTTACTCTGGTGCCTCACATTTGACCGTGTCCCCTGGAGGGGGATACCTAGTGGCACTCAGAGGAAGGACAGCAGGTCACCGAGAAGAGACTTGATACCCTATGAGCATATACTGGGGAGGTAATCCCCCTCAGGAACAGCCATAGGGGAGGGGAATAAGGGGAAAATGGGAGGGAGGGAAGAATGGGAGGATACCAGGGATGAGATAACCATTGGGTTATACAAGGGATGAGATGTAACAAGAATAAATTAATAATAAAAAATTGTTTACAATTTGGAAACATGTTTTCATTGATAAGTAAACTTCTAAGTATATTTACAGTCATATTTGTCAAGCACTACCTCCTTCAATTTATACAAACTACACTGCCATTAGCATATCATCAATCATCTCATTCTGTGAGCATTGACTAATTATCTAGTTACTGTTTAGGCGCCCTTTTGGTATGATATATATAGTGAGAATGTGGAATCACCTTTGTTAGAGAAAAGCCAAAGGAAAGTTGATATGAATGTCATTCTCTCACTAGCCCAAATTCCACCAAATAGTATTGCCATTTTCTTTGATTACCATGATTCACTTTTGGAAAGTGATAATGATGGTTTGCCTCATTTTCGTGAAGGATTGGAGATGGCTTGAATTGGTTTGCAAAAGATGGTTATTACATGTTCTTTTTTTCTTCTTTTAAATTAATATTTAAATTTTTAGTTTATTCACTTTATATCTAGACGGTATCTTTCTTTCCCCTCCCCTAGTTTTCAGAAAGAGAGAGAACCCTCCTCCACTAACATCTGAACTCCAGCCTGTCATGTCTCATCTGGACTGTCTGTATCCTCTTCTTCTGTGGCCTGGCAAGGCAGCCTGCCATGGGGAAGTGATTAATGAGTGTGCACAAGAGTCCATGCCAGAAGTAGTCCCTACTTCCCATATTATGGGACCCACAAGGAGACTGTACTGCGTATCTACTGCATCTGAGCAGATGGTCTAGGTCTTCACTATGCATCGTCCTTAGGTGGTGCATCAGTTTCTGATGCAACCCCCTCATCAGCCTGGATTTGCTGGCTCCATTGGTCTCCTTGTGGAACTCTTGCCTCCTCCAGGTCTTTCTATCCCACTACTCTTCTGTAAGATTCCCTGCACTCTACTGCAAACTTTGGCTGTGTGTCTCAGCATCTGCTTGCATTCCTTCTGGGTGGAGTCTTTCAGAGGACCTCTATGGTAGGCTGCAGTCCTGTTCCTTCTCTTCAACTGCTTCTGGTGTCTATTCTGTTTGCCCTTCTGAATGAGAATTAAGCATCCTGCCTAGGGACCTCCTTGTTATTTAGCTTCTTTACATCTGTGGATTGTAGTGTGGTTATCCTGTATTATATGGCTAATATCATCTTATAAGTGAGTATATATTATGCGTGTCTTTCTGGGTTTGGGTTGCCTCATTCAAGATTATCTTTCTATTTTCATCCTTTTGCTTGAAAATTTCATGAATTTCTTGTTTTTACTAGGTGAGTAGTATTCCATTAGGTAAATGTACCACAGTTTCTTTATCCATTCTTCAGTTGAGGCACATCTAGGTTGTTTCCAGATTCTGAATATCATAAATCATACTGCTAGGCAAGGCTGCCCACTCTCTCTGTATTTATTTAATATAGTACTTGAAGTCTTAGATAGACCAATATGGCAACTAAAGGAGATCAAGGGGGTACAAATTGGAATGGAAGAAGTGAAAGTATCACCATTAGTAGATGATATAATAGTATACATCAGTGATGCCAAAAATTCCATGAAGGAACTCCTACAGCTGATAAACACCTCCAGCAAAGTGGCTGAATACAAAATTAACTAAAAAAAATCAGTAGCCTTCTTGTATAGAAAAGACAAATATGCTGAGAAAGAAACTAAGGAAACAACACCCTTCACAATAGCCATAAAATACACAAAGTATCTTGGTGTAACTCTAAGCAAGCAAGTGAAAGACTATATACAAAATTCAAATATCTGTAGAAATAAATTGAAGTAAATATCAGAAGACGGCGAGATCTCCCATAATCATGGGTCAGTAAGATTAACATAGTAAAACTGGCCATCTTGCCAAAAACAATCTGCAGATTTAATGCAACTCCCGTCAAAATGCCAATACAATTCTTTACAGACCTTAAAAGAACAATTCTCAACTTCATATGGAAAAACAAAAATCCCAGAAAAGCCAAATCAATCCTGTACAACAAAATGTCTTCTGCAGGTATCTCCATCCCTGAACTCAGCTGTACTATACAGCCAACAGTAATATAAACTGCATGGTAGTGGTTGTTACACATTTTAAGGAAAAGTTCCAGATGGTTTTAAAATACTTGTCATATTGCAATGGCCATAATACATCATCTAGATGGTGCTTCTGTGTCTCTAATCTTCAAATATTTTATTATTTAAGAATGATTGACAAATATTATTCACTTTTGCAATTTAATATTTAGCAAAGTCAATGTTGCTAAATCATATATCAAATAAAAATAGGAGAGGGATGAAAAGTCAGTAATTAAGAAAACATGGTTACCGATATTTAGCTATTACCAAATGTAACTAAGAGCCCAATAAATATAAGATTGACAATTGAGCAGTACATTATATGACCCACTTATATGTTGATATTTCTGGAGGCTTACATCAATTTGAAAAATGATAAAACATGATACCAAAAACATGAAGCCTAGAAATATTGAGAATGATAAAACAAAGTCACAAATGCATAAGCTATACAGAGATTTGAGCCTTCCTGATATTCTCTGATAAGGTTGACACTAGTAAAGACTCACAGTAATGGTATGGATACAGAGCCGGAACCAGCCATGTTCTGCAACCAGGTAAGACGTCCACTTGTGGGACTGGGACATCCACTTAGCCACAAAACCTTCTGCCTACAATTTGTCCTTTCTGCAAGATATGCTGGGGTAATGGTGAACCAGAAATTGTGGGAATGGCCAACCAATGAATGGTCCAACATGAGGCTCAAGCTCAAAAGGGAACCCATACCTGACATTGCCTGGATGGCCAGGAATCAGAGACTAGACAGCTCAGCAGCGTAGACTGGCAAAAAAAAATCAATGAAATGATTCCTAATGATAATTTACTATATTCAGAAAGGCTTCATCCAGCAACTGATGCGGGTAGATGCAGACCCACAGCCAAACTTTAGGCACAGCTCAGGGAATCCCACGGAAGTCGGGGAGGAAGGATTCTGGGACCCAGAGAGGTTGAAAGCAGCACAAGAAAACCCACAGTATCACTAACCTGGGCATATACAGGCTCATAGAGACTAAACTCACAACCAGGGGGACTGCATGGGTCTGACCTAAGTCTTCTGCATTTATGTTATGGTTGTGTAGCTTGGTGTTCCTGTAGGACTCCTAATACTGAGTCCTATTAGAGACTGGCCCTGGCTCATCTGCCTGCTTTTGGGAACTTTTTCCTCCTATTGGATTGCCTTGTTCAGCCTTGGTATGTGGGTTCCTGCCAAGTCTTATTGTAACTTTTTATGTTGTGTTCAGTTGCTATCCCTGGGAGGCATTCTCTTTTCTAAAGAGAAACAGCGGGGGAACGGGTCCAGGGGAGCATGGGATTAAAGGGGAGTGTGTGTATGGAAACACGGCAGCTAGGTTACAATATACGAGAGAAGAATAAAAAATTAATTTAATACAACAATAAAAATGAAAGCTTGTACGTTCAGCCAATTCATATTTCATCCCAAAAAGAATATGAAATATTGTTGTTGTTCTCAACATTGTAATTTGTTAATAAAAAAAGCCTAGCATTAATCACAGTTGAGAACAATATAAAGAAGTGTAAAGATTCAATAGTCAATCGTAACTGTGATACATTGAGTGCTGCTGTAATCATGCCAGAGCCACCTTGTGTCTCCATTGGAGTGAGCTGAGAAGTTAATGGGAATTTGTTAAAAATGCCCTGTGATTTGGGTTATTTCTCTGAGCAGTTCTTCTCTGTAGTAAATTGAGTATGTCAGAAAAAAAGTGATATCTCAAGTTTTTCATGGAATTCTTACTGTGTGTCTGTATATCTGTTCTTATGTGTGTCTGTATATCTATCTGTATGATATATAATATTTATATATATTATATCATAGAAAATGAATGTAAACGTGACTGTTTACTGATTAGACATTCATTAATGGCAGTTTATTAGTACTTAAGATCAATAATAACATTAGATTTTTGAATTCACAGAGATACCTTAATGTTCAAGGGTTACCTGTTTTCTTTGTTTCTCTGTCTATGTCTCTGTCTCTCTCTGTCTCTGTTGGTGTCTCTGTCGGTGTCTCTGTCTGTCTGTCTGTCTGTCTGTCTGTCTGCCTACCTCTCTCTCTCTCTCTTTCTCTCTCTCCCCCCCCCCTCTCCCTTCCTTCCTTCCTTTCTATGTATTTATTGACAGTGCTCAGGAGATGCAGGGGGAAAAAAGCAGTGTCTAAACTAGTGTGCTCTTAAACATTTAAATATTTTCAAGTCACTGAATAAACTAAAATCAAATACAGTTTCTAATAGAACACAGGTTAGCACACTTAGACTCTAATGAGTTCAAGGTGCTGTGCTGTTTATATGAAAACACAGTTTATAAGATAAAGACTCAGAAAAGAACTTTTGCCATGTACCCAATTTACACAGGACTGTGTTTCATAAAGACAACCTGTGTTGACATATGTATTTTGACCCTCTTTTCACTCCCTACTTTGCCCATTTCTCTCTGGTCAATGTTTCTTTTTGGTCTTCCTTGTATTCTGATATTGTATGTATATACAAGATTTTATATGTCTATAAAATATTGGATTTACAAATACTATAAAATGAGACCTTTTCTTTTTCTGAGTCTAGGTTAATTCTTTTAATAGTTTCTTTAGGGATTAATACAACTTCATTTTTGTATATGTGATACATTGTCTCTGTTCGTTCATCTGCACACAGACCTCTAGGCCAAGTCTATAACTTGACTGTTGTGAAGAATGTTGGAATAAATGTGAGTATGCAATAAACTTGTATTACATTGACTTGGAGACCTTTGGAGATATATTCACTTAGACTCTTCCTACCTTTTAGCCTGCGGAGGTGATTTCAAACGGAAATACGGAAGTAATGGCCAGGAGAATGAATAGTCCTATTAGCAATGTGTGAGATTTCCTTTCTGTAACATTCTTCCAAGGTGCTGTTGTTTGTTTTCTGTAAAATATTCATTTTACCTAAAGTAAGATGATATCACAATAGAGTTATAATTTGCATTTCCCAGATGGCTGAGATGTTGAACATTTCTAATGTTCTTTTGGGCCATTTGTACTTTACCTTTTGAGAATCATTCTATTCATTTTATTGACGCATTTACAATTAGCTTTCCGTTTCAACTTCTGAGTTCTTTAAATATTAGAGACATCAATCTTCTGTTAGACACAGAGCTGACATATTTCCTCCTACTCCTCAGAGATGGTATACATTCTTCCATTTCCCTAGTTGTACAGATGCTTTTCAATCTTATGCAGTGTTAATTCCTCGTATTGTTACTGCAACTATCAGAATGTTTTTCCTAGAGGAATTGCCTATGTGTTTGTTGTGAAATATTTCCCCTTTTTTCCTACCATTTCCTGAGTTTCAGGTCCTACATCAAACTATTTGATGCCCTTCTAATTGAGTTTTTTAAAAGTTGGGAAGGAATACACTTTCAATCTTCTACATGTAAATCTTTAGCTTTTCAAACATAATTTGTTATACAGACTATATTTATTGCAATGTACATTTTTTTATCTTAGTAAAAATTCAGGTGACTTTAACTAGTTGGATTTATTTCTGCATCCTGTATTATCTCTATTATTTTATATGTGAATTTCTGTGCTAATGCCAAACTGTTTTATTGTTATATGGCTCTATAATATTTGTCAAATTCAGGTACTATGAGCTTCTCTTAATAGTCTTTTGACTATTGGAGACTTTGTGCTTCCATATGTATTTTAGATATTTTTCTTTCATTGAAAATAATTTTTCACTCAATGTATTCTGATTATGACGTTTTCCTTCTCCAACTCTTCCAAGTGCCTCCCCACGTTTTCTCTCCTCCATATTCACATTTACTCTGTCTGTCTTTAGAAAGCAAAAGGGCATGTAAGGAACAATTATAAAATAAGATAAAACAAAAGCAAGAAAATCAGAATAGTACTAAATGAGCACAAGAATCTGCCATAAAACAAGCAAGCCCATGTAGTTACTCTCTCTCTCTCTCTCTCTCTCTCTCTCTCTGTCTCTCTCTCTCTCTCTGTCTCTCTCTCTGTCTCTCTGTGTCTCTGTCTCTCTGTGCCTCTGCCTCTGCCTCTGTCTTTCTGTCTCTCTCTGTCTCTCTGTCTGTCTCCCTCCCTCTCCCTTTCCCTCCCTCTCCCTTTCCCTCCCTCTCCCTCTCCCTCTCCCTCTCCCTCTCCCTCTCCCTCTCCCTCCCTCTCCCTCCCTCTCCCCCTCTCTGTCTCTCTCCCTCCCTCTCTCCCTCCCTCTCCCTCTCCCTCTCCCTCTCCCTC
>OU015744.1:116876405-116943233 GCA_907169655.1 Acomys percivali | reverse complement strand
CCCCCCTCTCTGTCTCCCTCTCACAGACACAGGAATACCATAGAAACACAAAAGCAGAAGCCATAAGGTACCTGCAAAGGATGTTCAAGTTATACAGAACAATAAACCTAAACACCAATCAAATAAACAAACAAAAACAAAACAAATAAAATCAGAAACAGTAATAACAAATGCTTGCCATGGCATTATGAGTTAAAGAGCTCCCAAAGAAACTTCGAGTTTGTTTTGTATTGGCCATCTACCACTGGTCATGGGGTTATGAGTGGTTTGTTTTCTCCCTTGGAGAAAACTAAGTTTTCATTTGCATGTGTTTATTAGTTAGAGATAGCTTTTGGATTAGGAAAGGGGCCATATGTCTATATCCTTTCAGCTCCAGGACCTCATCTGTTCTGGAGCCTTTGTGCAGGCCATGTGCAGGCTTCCATGGTCTCTGTTCATTTGTGAGATGGTTATGGTGTGTTTAGAAGGCCTCAATGACTTGATGTCCTCCACCGCATCTAGCTCTTACACTCTTTCTACCCTTTCTTCCTAAGGGTTCCCTGAGCACTGAGGCTTGAATCTTCCAAGGTCTCTAACTCTCTTCACATTGTTTGTGTGGGAGGACACTTCTATTATGATGGTATAGCAAGGCGGTGATCTATGAATATAGCAGAATGCCACTGGGACTTAATGTTATTGTTGTTTCTTAAGCAGAACAGTAGTATTTGTTTTTATTCTAGGTGCCTGGAGAATGTACCTTCATATTTGTGATAATGCAAGCTGTGTTATGTCTTGATTATATGTCATGGAGGGGTCCTTCAATCAAAACAGATTTTGTTGGTAACCCTACAATCCAGAATATCTTGCATGCAGGTCACTGCTATAGATTGAGACATTTGTAGCTGAGTTGGTGTTTACCTTTCTCCTTAATTAGTATACAGTGCAGCTTCCAATATCATAAACACTTCTCTGCATGGGTAAAGGCTCTAAGTGTGCACCAGCTCAGCTCCTCCATGTTCAGTCATTTCATTCTAGTCCATGGCACAGAACAGAATTTCACTTTACAGAGCACTGAAGACTTGCTCAGTACTGACTCAAAGTCTGCGCTCTAGCTAGTAGTATTCAGTAGGCCAGGTCTTAAAGTATAGTCTAGAGATATTTGCTCTGAGTTCACAGATGAAGCCATTAGGGAAACACTTTACTGTAGAGCCTGGAACCACATAGGGTATTTTACAAATGGTTTCTCACTACTACGCTGGTAAAATGTGCCAGGAAAAGACTTCCTAGCACTGTTTGTCACTGTACATGTATAGCTGTGCTCTCCCCCCCCCCTCTCTCTCTCTCTCTCTCTCTCTCTCTCTCTCTCTCTCTCTCCCCGTCTCTCTCTCTTTGTTTCTCAAATCATCTGCTAATAAATGTGCACAGTGAATTTTCTGAGGCTTATTAGATGCCCTTTTTATGTCCCTCAGTCTCTGCAAGTACCCTCAGTGACGATGGGAGGAACTCGCAGCCCAGGTAGCTGAGTCCTTCTGGATAGACTCAAGACTTATCAGATTTGCTATTCTCCCTTTCCTTCCATCCCTCCTCCTCTCCATTCCTGCTTCCCTGCCTCCTGTTCTCCCTGCCCCCTCCTCTTCCCCTTTTGCTTGCTACTAAAATTTATTTTCAGCCATTACATACGTTGCCGGGTATCTTTTCTCCACCTTCCCCCATTTTCTCTCTTTTAGCCAAGTTAATGTGGCCATATAATCACACTAAAGCTCATCCCTTACTTTTTTAATTCTGCAACTATCTGAGTTTGTTTATAGGTCTTGATAGGCTATGGTCGAATTTTTAGGTGGTTGTTGTATGCCTTCAGGGATGTAAGATAATGCTGTCTGTAAAAGAACATTATTACAACTAACATCTAATTTAATCCAGAGGCCGATGTATGAGTGTTGTCTATCATCTTGCAAAGGCACCATGATTTAAACTGTAGAAAACTTCTAGGGAGAAGACAAGGAAAAGGTTCCTCATTACCAAGTTTCTCACATGTGGAGTTTTATCCGTTACTGCAGCATTGTGGCCTTCCTATAAGTAATTTTCGACTTATTGCCACATAAGAATGCCTGGTCAGCATGTAGGGAATAAGAGACTGAAGACTGTTCAGTCCTAAATATATGTAGATATCATACCTCACCCCACTCCAGAAAGAACTCAGGTGTCCTCATGAGCAAGGAACAGAAAACAGTAAGAGCTATACAGAGAGAAGATTTTTTAGGTGAAATAATCTTACTTGAGACCACAGGGCTGCTGTATATATAAACTCACACTGGCTCTGTTGTTCTTCTTATGGAGCTCTAATCACCTCTGAGTTCTTCTGTTCCCCCCACTCATCCGTAGGGCACACTGAGCAGAGCACAGAGTATGTCCAAACTTTGGCTATGTGAATCAGCATCTGCTTGGATCTCCTGCTGCATGGAGTCTTTCAGAGTAACTCTAGGTATGCTCCAGTCCTGTTCCTTCCCTGCAACTGCTTCCAGTGTCTATCCTAATTGTCCTTCTGACTAGGAATTAAGCATCCTCTCTAAAGTCCTCCTTGTTACTTAGCTTCTTTAGGCCCATGGGTTGTAGTATGGTTATCCTGTATTATATGGTTAATATCCACTTATAAGTGAGTATATATCATGTGTATTCTTCCAAGTGTGGGTTATCTTACTCAAGGTGATCTTTCCAGCTCCATCCATTTGCCTGCAAATTTCACAATGTCCTCAGCCATACTATTCAGATAACTGAATAGTATACTATTGTGTAGATATACCATAGTTTCTTTATCCATCTTGATTTTTTTCTAGTTTCTGTCTATTATGAATAGTGCCACTATGAACATTGAGCAAATGTCCTTGTTGTATGGTGGCACATCTTTTAGGTATATGCCCATGAGTGGTATAGCTGGGTATTGAGGTAGAGATGTTCCCAATTTTCTGAGAAAACACCAGATTGATTTACAAAGTCGTTTGTACCACCAGCAATGTGAGTGTTTCCCTTTCTCCACATTCTTACCAGCATGGGCTGTCACTTGAGTTTTTGATCTTAGCCATTCTGACAGGTGTAAGATAGAATCTCAGAGTCGTTTTGATTTGCATTTTTCTGATGGCTAGGGATGCTGAGTTTTTCTTTTTTCTTTTTCTTTTTCTTTTCTTTTCTTTGTTTTTTTGAGACAAGGTTTCTCTCAGTAGCCTTGGCTGTCCTGAACTCACTTTATAGACCAGGCTGGCCTTGACTCACAGAGATCCACCTCCTTCTGCCTCCTGAGTGCTAGGATTAAAGGTGTGCACCACCACACCTGGCTCATCATTTCTTTAAATGCTTCTCTGCCATCTTCTGTTGAGAATTCTCTGTTTAGCTCTGTACCCCATTTTTTAATTGGATTATTTGATTGGTTGATGTTTAATATCTGGGCCCAGGCAGCTGGTAGAGAATGATGCACCAAATAAGTACCATGCATGGAGAGGACCTAGTCCCTAGCTCCACACATGGTATATGTTTGGTGCATCAATAGCTTTCCACACTTATGGCTTCAGGTGGCAGTGCAGGAGGGGAAGGACTCGATTCTATATAAGGAGCAGACCAGTGAAAGTTTGGTCATGCTCCAGTGAATGTATAGATAACAGAAATTGGACTTGTTGTTATTGTTGTTATTGTTGTTATTGTTGTTGTTGTTATGGAGTCACAAGGGAGGGGCTCATAGAAGGTCTGGGAACTAAGTGTAATTGGGGTATCGTGTGAAATTCTTAAGGAATCAATAAAAATAGTATGTTGAAAGATAAATAATAAAAAGAAAAGAACAGTTGGGAGGGGAATGTAATGTGTCAATAAGCAGGAATTTGATAAAAGGAAATTGGGAAAGGATGAATTTGATAAAAAAGAATATGCATGATTTTTTTCACAACAATTTTCAAACATTAACTTATAGAAACAGTGAGAAGGTTCTGTGAGTAGAAGTTCTTATGGCCAACCTAAAAACCTGAGTTTGATGCATAGAACTTGCATGAAAGAAAGAGGAAAGTGACTCCTAAACATAGCTCTCACCTCCCTGTGCACATCATGGTAATGTGCCCACCTCACAATATGAATAAATAAATACAAAACAGTTGCCTTATAGTTTAACTTTTAGATCTATGGACTGTCGTTGACAAGGAGAAACATAGATTATGACCCAGTAACAAATGTACAATTTTATTTAGATCTATGGACTGTCGTTGACAAGGAGAAATATAGATTATGACCCAGTAACAAGTGTACAATTTTAATCACCAAGCAGTGTTTTTAAAAAGATACTCAGAACCTGGCTTTCTGCATAACATAAAGTGCTGAATTATATTCTATGTGCTGAATTTTGCCAAAAGGCCTAACCTACAGTTTTTCCATGCATTTTAACATATTACCCAAATAAAAGGAAAAACCACAAGTACATACTAATAACATTTGTCATGTTGCTGCATACTAACTGATCATTCTCCACTTAATTTTATATTTAATCATTGCTTGTTTTTCCTTTTCTCATTTCTTCTTTTGGTTTAGAGATATAGTTACTAATAACAGTCTAGTCTCCTGATTTCTCAGAGTCTCAGTGTTCAAACACCACCTCCTCAGTATCTCAGTATCTCAGTCTTTCCAGGAAGACTACTATCCTCTTGTCCACTACTTAGTTGTACGATATTTGCAGAGTACCAGACCTACTGAACTCGCTTATTTAGAGGAAAAATATATATAGTTAATTCATTTCCTCTATAATTAGGTCTGTCCCTAGACTTTGAAACATCTTTTGTTTTACTAGCAAAACATTTTAAATTTTATTTTACATATTTACTTGAATTTATGAGTTAATATTTATCATTCACAAATATTTCTCATTACATTTTCAGCTGTTAAATTTTTATGATATAGTGTTATAGTTATTGTTTTAGAATTTTTAAATGTTTGTAAAATTTTAGATATCTAATATTCCATATTTAACTATTCTTGGCCCTCGAATTAATATTCTTATTTTGCCTGTGTGTAGGAAAATAAGAATAAAATCAGAAGTAAAAATTAAGTAAATTATACCACTAAAACTTTTGAAACTAACCTGAAAATTACCACGTTGAACATTACAACTTAAAAATACAAATGAAAGTAAAATTTACTTTGTTTCATTTAGAGAGGGTTTTCTCTGATGTAATAGCATCCATGAACACAAAGATATTTTGACAGGCTTCCTGTCTCTGTTGTAGTGTTATAAAGAGAGGCACAGCCACAGAGGGCCCATCTTGCTGTGACAACTATCTTATCCAGGCATTGAGACTGTAGAAAATACTCAAATTTAGTACAATGCTTTTCCAGGTATATGGAAAATAGAAAATTTTCAAAGACTGCTCATGTTCCTGTAGCTTTTTTATGGATTGACCTTCAAAACAGCACAGGAAAGCTTTTAGATTCTTGGTTACCATGTTTGAGGAATATATTTGAGATTTAGCCTTTTTCTGATATCTCACCAGTCAACACTACTCCAACCTACATGCGGCCGGTACATAAAATGGGCAGTGGATTATTCATTAGTGTTAAAAACTTCCTAATTTCTGTTGATACAGACATTAAATTTGCCTTTATCAGTGTTTTCGTAAGTGAAGAGGACACACTTCTTGAGAATTTTGTGAATATATTTTGGTTTGATTTCCATAGTGAAAGCTGTCAGGACATTATTCTGATGGATAAATAAGTGGCATCATGGTTGTCAAAACTCTGATTTTATCACATTTATCTCCTCATTGTACTTCTATCACCAACTCATAATTTCTAATTTGGCAGACACCTGGAGTCCTGCTGTTGAACTCAGTAGTGCTGCTTGTCACATTTTTCTTTATTTCAGGTGTTTCCTTGGTGTTTCTAACTCCGATAACTAGATGATCACATATAAAGACAACTCACACTGAATAATGAGATAGATTAGGTGAAATTCTATTTATTTTGAACTCCTTCTGAAGTCAGTTTTAAAAGAAATATTAAAAAATAATTTAAGCCAGGTCTGGTGATGCACGCCTCTAATCCCACCACATAGGGGCCTGAGGCTGGTGCATCTTTGTGAATTTGAGGCCAGCATGGTCTACACAGTGAGTCCCAGGACAGCCAGCGCTACATAATGAGACCTTGTCTCAAAGGAAAACTAAAGCTGATTTGTCCTGAACTTTGAACTTTGCAGCTTAAATCAAAGAGTTCTGCATAAAGGTCATTGGTTTTTAGCTGTGGTCATAACTTTTTATATTTGCTGTTTTTGCTATAGTTGTTGCTTCCTAGTTAAAAAAATCCAGCATTACTGCTTCCTTCCACTCTGCCCTGAAAACGCACACATTGACACTTTGAATGTTTTTCATGACTCAGAAAAAAATTCTGAAGCCTGTGAACTGAACCCTTTGCACTGAAGGCAGTGATACGAGAGTTGAAGGTAGAAATTGAACCTGTAACATAATTGGATCTTGGCTGGCCTCTCTTAATAGCACTGTCACAGACAGGGGGAACAAGGGTAATAGGTTCTGTCTATGTTGAAATGTTATTTGCCACTTATTGTCCAATTTCAGTGCTAAGATGTAGCTCTAACCTCTTCTTACCTTGTTCAGTTTCATTTTCACAACTAGAGGCTTGATGTAACTTAAAATGTGATTATTTTCCTAAAACTGCTCTTTTCCCACCAATTTTATGCACCGTTCTCAGCCCTAACTTATGGAAGATGTAGCTTTTTGTGATAGATGAGTGTTCCTTACCTGCATGCCCCTGTCCTTCCTCCTCAGTGTTCTTTCTCTGGCATTCATCATGCATTCCAGGAAATCAGCTGCTGTTTTGTACATGATAACAATGTAGGAATAAAACTACATGTATACTTTGAGGAGAAATCAAAGCAGATCCCATACAGTAGTATCATGTGAAGTCTGCTCCATAAATATTTGTTGGACTTATTAGATGTATAGACCATGGCCTGATGGCTTTTGTCTTTTACAGATTAGCTTTCCAGAGAGATCCCTAAATCATAACACTGCTAAGAAAAATGCCATACTGAAGAAAGAAAAGGAACAGGAGTGACAAGGGAGAAATATGACATTACCCACTGTATTACGTCTTCTGGAGAAACAAAGCTGATAGAAGGAATACAGATATGATGATAGATAGATTATTGATAGATCTAGAGAAATAGATGATAGATAGATGGATAGATAGATGATAGATGATTAATAATAGATGATAAATGATAGATAGGTAGATAGATGCATACATAGATGATATATATGTTATAGATGGATGGATAGATGATAAATGATGATAGGTAGGTAGATAGATACAGAGATGATAGATATAGATAGATGATAGGTAAATGATAGATAGATAGATAGACAGACAGACAGACAGATAGATGATTGGCAGATATGTATTCACAATGTGAACTTACACAGTTCGGGATGGGGATATCAAGACTACATACTGGGCTGGAGAAATGGAAGATCTGTTATCTCCTCAGCCCACAAAGCACGATGCTCTCTGTGTAAAGGAGTGGTAGAAATGGGGTTATCCACTGTTGGGTAAGGTGAATTTGTGACCCTGGGGATTCTCTCTCCTGTGGAGCACAACAAAGAGAGAAACAGGCAGGACTGGACCCAGTAAAACTGGGCCAAAGTCAGTTTCTGTAGTTGCTTGGCTGTACGTGAAATTTTGCTGTTGCTGCAAACATTAAATATTGAATACAGCAAGAGGTATGGTGCTTGTTTGGAGTAAAATCAATCGAGAAATAGAACGGGTTGTTGGAAAATTGCGTATGTCTTCTTTGAGCTTATGATGTGGCTGAAGAAGATAGAAAGTCAGAGGAAACTGATTGATAAGACTTAATATCCCAGTAATGCAGAAAAGGTTTTCTCCTGTGTCCAAGCCCAGATACATTACATGGAACATATTCACATAAGAGCAAAGAAAGAAAGAAAGAAATTATCACACCAACCAACTTTCTGAGAAACAGTTAACACAATATGTTTCTTTAAATGGAATAAGCTAACTTGCTAACTGCCAAAATGAGGTTAAATCATCCTAGTTATATTATACCTTTCTTCCACTCTTGTAATGAAATACTTGACCAACTAAGTAAAAGAAAATAGGATTCACCTTGGGTTTATGAATGAAGATGCCCTCTCTTTTACCTCTGGCTATACTTTGTAACAGAGATTTCAACTGAAGATATTAGGTTTAGTATTAATGGAATGCCATTGTGTGTGTTTTATCATCACAGTCACGTATTTTTACCCGGTTTTCTGCTAACTGGGGTAGAAATACGGTGCATTAGTAGTTCTTTGTTTGTGCCAGTGCACTTAGGAGGGTGAAATATACTACTTTGCTAATATGGAGAAAAGTTAAGACAATATTGAAGCTACATTAAGCTACATAAACTACACTATTGCTTTCAGGAAGGCCTTGATCCAGAGCAATCTAACTTTCTTCCATTCTTTGAAGGCTGGTCATTGGTTAAGTTTTAAAAGAAATGCTCACAAGCATCAGAGGGTTGCTCCCAAGTTATAAGGACAGAAATAATTTACATAATACAAAGATTCTAGGAAAAATAACAAATGTTAGTGTAAAAATATGAAAGTAACCTAGATATCTAGCTAAGGGCAGCAATGAAGATGCTTACAGCAAAGAATGTATTTTCAATATTTTGAAAGATGATGACATCTATGACATTACTATCTAGGGAAGAAAAGTCAATGCCTGTATTCAAAGCTGCAAAATTAAACTAAATCTTGTATTTATGGGTTAATACAGCTGGTGGCCTAAATTGAAGTCAGTGTTCATTTACCTTTCAAATTCTGGGGAACAAAAAATCTGTAGTAAATAGTGTCTCTGTAGTAAATAATGTCTCTTTGTCCCCACTTTTAGATCAACTGCTCAAAAATATTTCTTTCAAAATTTGAACTCATGAACAAGTTGTCCAAGCTACCAAGTCTGATGTCTGATGTGATTAATACTGCATTAACTCTTGCTAAGAAGATACTAATTTAAAAACCTGTGGATCTAGCCACAATTCTAAATTTCAAGACAAATGGATGAAACTAGAACATAGCATTCTGAGTGAGGTAACACTGACCCAGAAAGACACATATGGTATGTACTCACTTATAAGTGGATTTTAGCCATTTAATACAGGATAAACATAATTCCCAAAGAAAATAATTAACAAAGAAGACCCAAGAGAAGATGCTTAAGTCTCACTCAGAAGGAGAAATGGAATAGTCAGCAGAAGCCGTTGGAAAGGGATAACAAGGCAAGAGAGGGAATGCGGAGAGAAATGCAGGTAGAGAGAATGGCAGGGCAGGAAAATAGAAGGCCTGCAGAGAGAAGAGAAACATCGGGTCGCGGTATCTCTGTGGCAGGCTAGAGATCTAAGAAACGGCGTGCTTCTGGGAGGATATGGGGGTGACTCCTAATAGTAGGGGTCATGGAGACTGAAAAGTACAACCTGTAACTAGGTAGGGCTCTTAGTGGAGGGAGGAAAACTACAACCCACCCACAAAAACTTTGACCCAAAACTTACCGAGTCTACAAGATATGCAGAGATAAAGATAGAGCAGAGCTTGAGAGAATGTTCAACAAGCTTAGCCCAACCCAAGATCCACCCTATGGGAGAGAGGCAATCCCTGACAGTATTAAAGATACTCTGCTTTGCTTGCAAACAAGAGTCTAGCATAGTTGTCTTCTGAGAGGCTCCAATCAGCAGCTGATAGACACAGATGCTGAGACTCACAGCAAAGCATTGGGGGATGCATAAGGAGTCTTGTGGAAAAGTGAGGAGAAGAAAGGAAACACCTGGAGCACTACAAAACAAACAGAGCCAATTAACCAGGAACTCGAGCAGCCCTAAAGCACAGACTGAGGACCATGCATAGTGTGGACCTAGACTCCCTATACAGATGTTGCCAATGGGCAGCTAAGGCTTCATGGGGTCCCCTGGTATGGGGAGCAGAGGCTGTGTCTGACATGGACTCTGTTGCCAGAGTTTTGATCACTTCCCCCTGGTGGGGCTACCTTGGTGGGCCACAGGGGAAGCGAATACATTCGATCCTGATGCAACTTGATGAGCTGGGATGGGTTGATAAGATGGGGCTCCCCTTTTCTGGGGAGTATGGGAGGGGGATATGGGGAAGAAGGAGGAAGAGGAGGAGGAAGGGAGGGGCCAGGAGGAGAAGAAGGAGGAGCTAAGATAGAAATGTAAAGTGAATAAATAATTATTTAAAAATATTTCAAAGGCTATCTTGGTCATATTTAGTAATTCCAATGATGGATCTAAGGTAATTAACTTAAACACCCTCCAAAAATAATTTAATTTTTGATATATAATTATTAATATTCATGATTCATGAAAAGAGGACAAAATACCAACATTAACAAAGGCCTGGGAGAAGTTGAAGCCACAGATCTTGATAAGCTCAAGGGCTCAGTAAAGGAAGTAACTTCATATGTGATGAAAGGACTAAGAAAATAATGTGAAAGTATAGCCTAAATATGGAATTGAATTCCTAAATTCTTATCATCAGTTTCTAGGGGATGAATTTATACTTCTAATGGTTGAGTAAAGAAAGCTGGTTCTTGAAGTGGAGCCTACCTGTGGTAAAGATGTGAACATTAGTGAAAGAAGAAAATATTTAGGATAGTTTATAAGAAGAGTTGATTAACAAGTAGCAAATTCTGAGACGACTGACTTCATTTTAAAGAAACTTTTCTGTGAATAAAATGTTTTTAAAAAAACATGCTACAAGAAAAATTTCATGAAATGAAATGAGTGGGTCATGCTTCAATTTTAACTCATCTTAAGTAATTGTTATATCAACCCAAGCTTGAACAGCTACTGCCTTGCTCAGCCAGAAACATCTACACCAAAATAAAAGTGCTGATAAATTCCTAACAATCAGGTAACTATTGATATTTTTGACAGTAATTTATTTTCAAATTGAGGTGGGGTCATTAATTTTAATTATAATGCCTTTCCAAAGTAAATATACAATGTAATAGAAAAACTATTTTAGAGTTTATTACTGTTTGTGGGAAACAATAACACCAACAGAAAAGTTGACTCACTTTATTGAGATTTTCTTTTATTGAAAGTGGTCTGGAAGAAACCAGCAGCATCACTGAGGCAAGCTTGCATTATTGAAATGAAATATGTTTTTGTTGTTGTTTTGTTACACCTACATTTATCCAATTCTTGTCTTCTAACAAGTAATTTGATATACTCTCAATGAGTGATAGAAAAGAAAATATTAGAAACGCAAGAAATACTTCACTCTCTAGGTATTCCATAGCTCTGAGGTATATTAAATCGGCCTGGAATCTTACAGTTGTGGTACAACACTCTTGTACCTGCATCATGAACAAGACTTACAGCCTGTGATGTTAGACAGAAAAGGAAGACCATATATGTTTTCTAAACCTTTGGTGGATTAAGATTGAAGCATTGACTCTCGTTGGGGTAGTGGCTAGTTATGAGTTCAGTGAGAAGTCTGCATGCCAATGTCCTCATGCCTCAATCTCCTCTAACATTAAATTGCCAGATCCAGAAATTGAAATTTGAAGAAAACGGAGAATATTTGAAACAATGATGGTAGAAACTTATCTACAAAGACAACAGCAAATCTTGGGATGTCATTGTAGTCAACAGTTAATATTCAACCATGTTCTGTAAACAGACAGCATCTCCATGCAGGCAGAAGGAAACATGGATCTCAGGACTATCTAGTGCTTGAGATTCAAATTGGAGAGCAATACCAATGTTGTAAGCTTTGGCAAGAGTTTTGTGGATTGCAATAAGAGATCATACAATGCTATATCCTTCACACAGGAATGGACAGCTGTTGCTTATATATTTGTAAGTAGTTTAATGAAATTTTAAAGTAAAAAAATAACTTGTGGTTTCATAGACATTTTTGAGAGAAGTTAACAATGTTCTATACTTAATCAGAGATTTGAAATGAAAGCTAAAGAAAATTTACATTACTTGCTGCTCTAAGATTCTGTTTTGTCAAATACAAGGAAGAAATACCATTTTAAGAGTTAAAAATATTATTTTGCTTATTTAAATATGTTTATAATTACACTAGAAATAATTCTCATTTCTATTTCTGAAAAATAAATATTAAATCACCTTCTCTAAGACACTTTCTTTAGATAATTAAGCAGATCAAATAAAATTATGTGAATAAACATACCACTGTAAATAAAAACAACTAAATTGCTACCATCTGAAAATATTCTTACAAACCCTGAGTGGGAACTTTATTTTATGACATCCTACTGAATTACTGTTCTCATACTTTCAAGATAAAGAGTTCAAAATATGGTTATCATAGGTTTTTAAGTAGCTTCAACAAATAAATAAAAATACACCTAAGGATACATACCATGAAAAATTTTACTTACCAGGAAAGTGGGTCAGAGGAGAGGACATCCTATTGAGACTTTAGGTGAGAGTAGCAGGGAAGAATGGGAAAATAGTAGGACCCACAGGGTCCTGGAAACCTACAAGAAGAACTTTATGACAGGCAGATCTGGGTCCTGGGGTCCTCCTCAAACTAAGGCACCAGCCAAGGAGAATATAGGCAGTAAACTTCGAACCCCTACCAAGACCTAGCCGACGAACATGATATTCTCCACTGTTGAGTGGAGAGTGAGATCTGACTCTCACACCAACTCTGGTGCCCCTTTTCTGACAATGTCCCCTGGATGGAGAGGCCTGATAGCACTCAGAGGAGGGATAGCAAGTTACCAAGAAGAGACTCGATATCCTAAGAGCATATATAGGGGGAGGAGGTCTCCCTCAATCACAGACATAGGGGAGGGGAGAAGGGAGAAAGTGGGAGGGAGGGAAGAATGGGAGGAACCAGGGGAAGGGCTAACAATCGAGATGTAATATGAATAAATTAATAAAAAATTAAAAAAAAACTTTAAAAAAATACATCTAAGAAGAGAAGATCTTAGAAGACATTATTTGAAAACTCTTGATAGATGCAGAGTCAACAGGACATTCTTTCATCAGCTAAAACTTGCTTTGAGAGACTTAGTGAGAATGCCTTCCATTGGCAAATTAGATTTTATTCTTCAGGCAAACTACCTTTATGGACTTCCTGGTACCACAATTCTAAATGTGTTACTTCTTTGATGAACTGAGTACTGGGGGAATAAAATTTAATCAGAACATTTGTGCTAGGGGAAATCATCCTGTTTTATCTCCCTGAAGTACTCAGCATGTACCTAGTAGAAATACACAAGAATTTCAAAAATTATTGATTATCTATCTAACATGCTGCATCTGTAAGAATTATCCATACATCTGTATAGACAGAAAGTGCTTTGACATATTATTGAAAAATGAAACCTAGGTTTAAATAGTATGCTTAGAAAAATTGTTGCATTTGCTTCTTTGCTAGTTTGTAGGCAGTAGTGATGTTTTTATTACAACAGGTTTAATTACAACAGGTTTACGACAGGTAACTTAGAAGTGCCAACTCCTACAAATTCTATGAAAAATTTTATAATAAGAGAAAAGGGAGTATGTTAGGCAAGAGCCACTTCTCCCTTTCCAACACAATGTATGGAGGAATCACCTTTGAGAAAAATCATTAGGCTATATGTATGTGGAATAAAGTTTAGTTTCTCTACTCTGTTCCATTGATTTGTATATCTGGTTTGATGGTAGTAGCATACTGTTCTTCCTGCCATGGCTTTGTAGTATCTTCTAAAGAGTCTGAGATTTGAGTTTTCCAGCTTTGCCCCTTTGCTCAGGACTGATTTGCTATCATCTTATTTTGTGGGTTCATAATAATTTTAAGATCATCATTATCTATTAGTGTAAAATATATAAATATTTCATGAATATTTTACAGTTATTGTATTGAAAAAGATTGTCTTGAATATATAAGCAGAATATCAACATTGATTCTTAAAGTCTACAAACTCATAAAGGATATCTTTCCATTGTTTTGTGTATTTTTCAACTTCTTATATGTCATTATAATTTTTTTCATAAATATCCTCCACTTCCCTGCTTAAATTTATGTATACATTGACAGTTGGGGAAATATATATTATAAATAGGATTACTTTCTTTTTCAACACTTTACTGTTGGCACATCAGTATACTACTAATATTTATTTCTTACTTCTAAACTCATGTGACATCACTGAGTCTGCTAGTGGGTTCTGAGGGGATTTTGGTAGAATCTTAAGGTGGTATTATTTGCAGATGAAGAAGGTAGTACCTATAAAAGGATATTATCCCCACTAAACCTAACTTCTTGAGTATCTTTACCATAAAGGAATGATGAATTTTGTAGAATATTTTCTGCATCTATTAATACAATATTATGCCTTTTGTCAACCACTGTGTTGGTGGAATAAATTAATATTATTGTTTTTTATATGATGAGCCATTTTTGTATAGCCACTGTTCTTTAACAATGTAGCAATTTTTGTTTAGTATCTTTGTATCATATTTTTGAATATGGTGTTTTTTTTAAGTTGTATATTTTTTTACAAAAATATTATGACTAAGGGATTTCAATTTGGGGGAGGCTATAATTTTTGTCTGTGTATCATTGTTTTAGAATCAGTGTAAAGTTGAACTCATACTGTAAATTTTACAGATATCTATCAAATTAATTTTTAAATCTAGTTTAAGAATTAGTATTAGAATTTCTTTTACATTTTTGAAAAATTTAACTGTGTGGACAACCGTTCCTATGCTTTTCTTTGGTGAGAAATTGATTACTGGTTAAATATTGTTAAATGTTATTATACTGAGCAAATTATTTTTTTCTTCATGGTTTAATTTGATAGGGATATGAGTGTGTACATGTGTGTGTGTCCAGCAGCATATCTGTGCTTAGGTGTTCCAATTTTTTCCAAGGTTGTTTTTGCTCACTGTTGTGAACTAACAATTGATCTACACATTAACGCTATGAAAATGGTATGAAAAGAAAAAAAAAGTCATTAGAAGTTAGGCAGAGTAAAAATTGGTTGGTCAAGACTACTTTGAGGAATAACATGATCTTAAACATATATCTACCTAGGAAATTGCTTCTTCTATCCACTCATTATGTTAAAAATATTGAGTATGTTTATTCTTACTTTTCTAACTCTGTGGGACAAATTGTTTTTCTTTATGGATTTCATTGTTATAGATCATTTTGTCAATAACAGATAGGAAACAAATGACTCTCAACTTTGTATAGTCTACTTTTTTCCTCTAAAACATCTATTAGATTTGAACCTATTTCCCCAATTTCAAGAAATTATCTTTATTTTCTCCAAATGCAGTGTCTATAAGTAAATGCTTTATAGTGTTTTGTACCATTGTAACTTTTAGATGTAAGAATTATTTCAATAAGCTATTATTTTTAACATAGTTTTCCCCTTGCAAAGTTTTGCAGTTTGCATTATATCAATTTATATTATACAACATTTATATATTAGCAATCTAAATATTACTCTAACCTCATATGAAAAGAAATTAGTAATCATCTTTTTTATACTATTAACCAATGCCAACTAATATTAGTAATAATCATACTGGAAAAATGAAGCAGGTACAAAGTGATCATTGTTAAGTCATTCTACAGTATGTTAATTGTTTCATATAAAAATATGCCCAAATGCAAATTGGATAATTTAAATGAAAAATAGTCTCCTGAGAGTCTCTATTTTATCTACAGATGTTTCTTAGGAGTATGCAAAATGATCCTAGCTTACTTTACCTTGTACATACTTTTTTAATTCTTTCTTTGTCATGCTCCTACCTTCTTAATATTATCTTTACATTTTTTTTGAGACAAGATTTTTCTGTGTAGCCTTGGCTGTCTTATACTAACTTTGTAGACCTGACTGGCCTCGAACTCATATTAATCTACCTGCCTCTGTCTCCTTGAGTACTGGAATCAAAGATGTGTGTGCCTTATAATTTTCTTTTTCAATTTAATGTCACCTCCAAAAAGAAAACGCTTCTAATGGTATTCATACTAAAAAATATTGTATTAGAAAGATTTATGCATTACCTAGAAATATAAAATAGAAAAGAACTTTTCACATAAATTGCATTCATCAGTAAGTTTCAGATACAGGTGGAGGCAGATGTGGTATTTGGTGGTGCCTAAGCCCAATTACAAAATTAATTTTTTTATTAAGCTAAATTGTAAGGCTCAATTCAGTGAGTAAAAAAAAAAAAGGTGGAGGGAGGAAGGAAAGGAAAAGGAAATAACCAATTTTCCCTTAGATCTCTCATTCTCACACATTTTTGCTTATACATACAATAAATATATCACTTTAAAGATTTTTCTTAATGAAAATTTAAAATTTACTATTTCCTCACAGGTGATGAACATTATAAAATGTAGCTACTTTCTTAAATAATTATTGTAATAGTGTCAATTTATTTATCACTTTCCCTTGTGAATATAGTGTCTTGCTTCTGAGATTTTATTAATTGACAATTAATTAGCTCACCAAAGAATTTTTAAAAATCATGACAAGAACATATAGCATTGGTTGTTATCATACACTGTAGACAATATTTTCTACTGCTTAAATTGGTTATTATGCAGTACATTCAAAAACCCATATATTTGGAGTTTCTTGTTCAGGAATTTGCTAATACTCTGAATAATTCCAGCTTAGGAAACTAAAATACTTTAAAAATAAATGAAGGTAATATAAAATCAATCAATTTGAGACCTTTAACCTTTGAAAATACATGCGTTTTTAGTTATTTAAAGCTTCGCTTTATAGATCACAAACTTAAAAATTTTTTTCTTTAAAAATTTTTACATATACATTTATATTATTACACATAAATAGAATTAACTACATAAAGCAAAAAGAACCACAAAACTATCAGGAATTATGCAAATGTTACATTCATAATGTTTTGGGTGTTTGAATTTGTCAAACTTGAAGAAAACATCTTTCCTCTCTTGGTAAGTCTAAATTCTGAATGTAGATCAATATCTATCATATCTCATCCTATCAACTAAAACATCTATCTAGAGCTAAAAACATCTTAAACCCTAAACTAGGCTTAATCGTAAAACTAAACTATCTGGTCTTCAATCCCATCAGAGACTTGAAAAGGAACAAAATTAATTACCTGAGTAAACCAGAAGTGCAGGTTAGCAGCTTCCAAAATGAAAAGAATGAAAGAGACAGTTTGCTGCTTAAACAGTCACCCAAAACGTTGAACATCATCTTCAGCCTTTTTATGCTTGTTTCTGTGTAAAATCCCAAAGGATGTGAAGGCGTTATGTTGAAGTGGCTCCAAATAGTCTTCAGATGTGAGTATGTGATGCATCTGATGGCCAGAGTCAAAGATGGCCATGAGTTTAGCCACATTTTTGTACATTCAGAGGAGTAACTGATAGATAGAAAAGGGTATAAGTAAGAAAGCAGTGTGGGATGTGCTTGCCTGTAGTGTGTTGTACCTGTTGTCTCATCATATTGGACAGAGATGTGGGTTATCCAGATGTCCACATCATGACCCTCATTTCATTTGGACATGAAGTTGTAACCGATCTTCCTTCTTGCTACTGTTTTCCACAGTGATGGGAGCTTGCCAGGGCTTATAGTGAGAAGTTGTTTTCAAGGACACTAATAGGTTGGCTAACTCCATTAATAATAAGAGCATGGGAGCTCTGGAGTTTTTCCTTCCTGCCTAGATTTCTAAATGCAAATGATTAAGTAAGTGCTGTTAGTGAGACTGATCTTGCGGTACCTCTAAACATCTTCACTTAATGTTTAGAAGAGCTGTTTGTTTTTTTTTAATTGAATGAGTTCTCTAAATTCCCTACTAATTATTTGCTTAATCTCATTTTATGTATTCTTTTTAAAAATTTTATTTTATTAATTTATTCTTATTACATCTCAATGGTTATCCCATCCCTTGTATCCTTCCATTCCTCCCTCCCTCCCATTTTCCCCTTACTCCCCTCCCCTATGATTGTGACTGAGGGGGACTTCCTCCCCTTTATATGCTCATAGGGTATCAAGTCTCTTCTTGGTAGCCTGCTATCCTTCTTCTGAGTGCCACCAGGTGTCCCCATCCAGGGGACATGGTCAAATATGAGGCATTTAAAACAAGGAATTCCCGAAATTTGTGGACAAATGATCATAATGAGTGAGTTAACACAGAAGTAGAAAGAGTCAAATGGTATATACTCACTTATATCTGCATACTAGCCCAAGGGGCATGTCCCATGAAAGTCTTCACTTACCAGGAAACAGGGACAGAGGGGAAGACATCCTATTGGGACTCTAGATGAGAGAAGCATGGGAGAATAGCAAAGTAGAAGGATCCAGAGGGTCCTAGAAACCTACAAGAAGAACATTAAGATAGGCAGATTTGGGCCCAGGGGTCCTGCTAAAACTATGGCTCCAGCCAAGGACAATGGGCCGTAAACTTCAAACCCCTACCCAGATCTAGCCAATGGACAGCACATTCTCCACAGTTGAGTGGAGAGTGGGATATGACTTTCACACGTACTCTGGTATTCTTATTCTTTTTCAATTATAGTTTTAAAACATCTTTGATAAAAATAGAGTGCCTGGAAGTTTAGAATAGATATATTTTAAGGATGCACCCGAGGCTGTTGCTCAAGATATGTATCTGCAGCAACCACATCTGTAACAGGAACGCAGAGCTTGATCCTGAGAGACTGTGAATTCCTAAACTCAGATGTTAGGATTCCAAGGAAATGGCAGCCTTTATTCTCACTGCATTAAGGCAGTTCACAGCTCTCATGTTGTCAGACATCCTGGGACATTGGTGTATGGTGCACCTGCTAGGTGTTTCCTATCCATACCCTGGAATTTCCTGCACTCTTGTTCCCACCCAGGAACCAGGATCAGGTGTAGGTGCAAGCTCTTTTGGAAAAAGAACACTCCCCTTTTTGGAGACCTATAAGAGACACCTGTGCTCTCATCAAGGCCTCTGCTCTCTTTCTATGGCACTGGAGCCTGAACATCTCCTGCATGTATGTACATGCTGTTAACCACTCTTCCGATAAATATGCTACCCAAAAGGAAAGTCTTCTGCAATGTCCAATTGAGCCTGGAACCAGAGACCTCTCAGAGATGATAAAGCCTGAAGTATGACAATTTATGTAAATAATAATTTGCAATTTTGTTGTAATAAAAACGAGTATAGACTTTGAAAAATACATACTCTGTAGCTCTTTTCAGTTCAAGACAATGAATTGATTCTGCACAAAGTGTCTTTTTCCTCGACCTCTCCTTAGACAAAATTTTCCAAATCACATAAACTTATTTAGCATTCATTCTATCACTTTACAATAAGTTGGTCAAAATCAAAGCTTTCTTGAAAAAATAAATCAATGTTTCTTTTGGTAAGCATTTATAAATTGAGATGTATTCTGTTTAAGAAGCTCAAGTTTGTTCCTATTTCATTGGCACATTACAAGATTTATAATAGCTTGTCAGAAGAAATGACTGGAGCTCAGAATTCCATAAAACTCTAATAGTGAATCACATTTGTTTTCATGGACACATAAGGCCTGTGAAATAGTCTGAGAGTACTCCCTTCCACTTCTAACAAAATAGAGATTTTCCAGTTGTTGAGAAATTTTGGAGTTGATAAATTGAATTAGAATTATTTCCCAGCTTTTAATTACTTCTCAAATCCTCTGGGTTCAACCTGGAACTGCATTAGCCCATTGAAGCATAGTTAATTGTGGGTCTGGTACAACCAAGCATGTTTGGATGCTTTACTTGGAAACAGGAATATTCCGCAAGCCACTGAATGACCCCATTCAGAATGCCTTATGAATGTGGCTGTGACACTTTGCTGGATCCTTTGTCTATGTGCAAAGGAGGCACACAGCTGTTAATTGACAAGGTAAGTAATCTTCCTTTGATTACAGTAGTTAAAGGCTGCTCTCTAATGGATTCGACTTGTCACTTCTAATTCTTTTTAATCTTTGTCTGCATTTCATTAGAATGGCTTTATCATTTGGATTGCACTCCTGTTGCTTACTGTGATAGATTTAACGTGTTTTTTTAAAACTATGATAATCCCTCAAAAACATAATAGAGTGATATTTAGATTCTTCAGGGACATCTTAAACATTATTACTTTTCCATCCCATCCTTCCTCTTTCACGTTTCACATTTCTTTACAAATCAAGTCTTTTACATTTTTACATGTCCTATGTGGGCTTCTGCTTTAATCTTCCATGAATTAATTTACTGACTAAATATGAGGTAGTTGGTGAGCCACGTCTGAGAGTCTCTTATCATTTCCTATCCTACTTGAATGCTGTCATTAGCTTTTTTTTTTTTTTTTTTTTTAAGAAGCAATAGGCTTTTACTGTGTACTTTCAGCAAAAGGAAAGAAAAGACTCAGGTACTGGCAAAAAACATTTATAAGCCTATATGTAGGATCCACTGATAGAGATAGACTGAAAATTAAATTTTAAAACTTGTTTGTTATGCATTTCATGATGCAGGAATGTAAATTCACCCATCATTTATTCTCTAAGAGAGCACTTTTAGATCTTGCATATCCTGCATTACATATGTCTATATGAATTAAATACTCATTCACATCTTCGGAGTGTACCTCACCCCCCTCAGCTAGTATATTTGCCAAACAGCTTTTATAGGATATAGTGTAATTACTGAACTGTACTAATTAAGGTGTCTCATTGGTGGGAAAAATTTATTGACAGAAGATTATGTATTTTAAAGCATATAATGAAAATAATTTGCAAAGAAGAAATTGCACAGAATACACAGTATTTTATGTTCAATAAATCAAGATTGACTTTTTCCTACCTTAGTTGTAGGAACAATTGAACCATTTAACAATCATATCTAGCAAAGTTTATGTGATAATGAACAGATGGTAGAATTACAGGATGCAAAATTTTACGGAATGTTATCTCAAAGTTTGCTAAAGTGAGATCTATTGCATAGTTTTTATAACAAGTTAATTCTGCCTGGGAGCTTGTTTGGCAGTACAGTTATAATAGAAATTTGTCTTTGTATGAAATTGAATCCATGCCAAATTATTCCTTTTAGTGTTCACAGCATACATTAAAAAATGAAAAAGCCCAAATTTCAACAAATTCAGTGTGTTTATTGATTTTTAGAATGTGCCAATGCAGGTCCAACTCAAAGCTGATGTATACTTGGAGGTATAAAAGTATTTTATTTTGATTCTGTAACCGTGGCCTTTAAAATGATAGTATGAAAATGGTTAATACCATGATAATTTTCAATTCCTAATGTACCCTTATTTAAGCAGTAGTTGTACCAATTTGTATAATGTGACACTAACATAGGATATAAGCTTTAATTATAATGTGCGTATATAGATATATATTTATATGTGTCTATGTTTATATTTAAATGCATGTACATATATGTACATACGCATACTACTAAGCTATTGCTTTTCTATGTTTATAAAAACTCTCAACACTAAGTTTTAGTTAATTATCAAAAATAATAAAGTGACACGTTATGAGTCAGATCTATGGGAACCATAGGCTGAGCTCCTTTTCAATACCACTCACATTACCACTCTTGATTCTCGGTCTCACACAGTGCTCCTGCTAGTAACTGCGCCTCTCCCACATTCTAGGACACAGCTGTTGTCTCTAATGTCATGCTTTAGGGCAGAACCTGGGACCACTTGTTCCTCTCACTTCTGGTGCTACCCAGTGTCGTTCCAGGCAGATTCTACAAGACATTGATGTGCTGGAAGATTTTGCCTGTGGAAGCTAGCTCTGATCTCTTTCTCCTAGCTTGACTTTTCAATGATATGGTGGTAGTGGCTCAAAGACATTTCTAGAAATGTCTCGTGAGTGAACAACTGATATACTGCAAAGGCACAGGCAGCTTCACAGTGCTCATCTTTTGCAGTCGCTGTTTCTTATATCCTCCTGTTCTTTCTCCTCATTTTGCTGTTCCTTTCTTATTCTCCTGAAAGCATTATTATGAAATAAATTAGCCCATTAGCCTTTTCTAGTAATCTAAGAAACTTCAAACATAACCTTCTCCTGTAATTATACTTTTATTTCCTTACTTGAGGCTATGATGTTCAACCTTTTTTATTACCTGGGCTTAGGATACAGATCGGTGTCAGAGAATTTCTCTGCCTTGGAACTCTGATACCTATCTTGCACTTTAAAACAAAACAAAACCCATGAACAGATTCTCATTGATAGAGAATAAAGTATATTTTTATCTCAATGTAATTCTTGGACAATGAATTCTACATTAAGTAATGAACCTCTTGATATGACAAGACATTTCATTGTGTTCTACATATTTCCTAAAAAGGATTAGATATACAAAGCTATGTCTTAGGAAATGAGGTTTTTTTTTTCTTCATTTTTCTGCATAGGTATTCATATGTCGGTGTATGTTTTAACCTTTATAGTCTATGGAAGCACATAATGTCTTTCACATTATTCCTAGCTAGGGTAGGTATTAGTGGCAATCTAAAGTAAGCATTTTGGTTTATCTAACTTTATAAGGAACAGTAAATTTTCCATATTTGTTTTCATACATATCAACACACATGAAAATATATCTGAACAGTAACTCATCACAAACGCAGAAATATCATCAAACAAAGCATCAAAATACATTGTAAATAGAATCCAAAAGGAATTAAAATAAAATTCAAAGGGTTCTTATCTCAATGTTGTTTCAAATAATTGCAACTTGCTACTGACAGAGAGTGTGTATTTAGAATAAAGATGTATTTTGTGATAACTCTACTTTTATAGGACATTCACTATGACGACAGTTTTTACATTTATTTCAAATAATCTTTTCTTGGGCAACATTCACTTAGAATGTATTGTAGGTCATAATATCTGAAATACAAGATGGAGATTATTCTAATAAACTGAATATATGGACTATATATAAATTACAACTTTAAATGTATTCCTTATATTTTACCAAACTGTTATTACATTTAAAGAAATAAAATAAATAGATGTAGTCATTACAACTGTGAAACATTTATGAACAAAGAATTTGCTTCATTTTTCCAAATCCAGAAAGGCATTGTGACTTCTTTTACCATCAGTAACTAGCAGGAGATGCAGGGATACAGTTGAACGTGATGCACAATTTTCCCTCCATGTCTGAGTTGCAGATCTATAGATATAACTATGAACTGAAAATATTTGGAAAACATTTACACCTATGCTGAACATGCACTATTCCATAAGCAACAGGGTATTTTTTACATACCATTTACATTGTACTAGGTATTAAATTATAGATACAATTTAATAGTCAGCACACCAATGTGCATATTCAAATAACATGCTGTCTCATGTGAGGACTTGAAAATTCTCCCATTTCAGTATTTTTGGGAGCCCTGTGATCAATGTCCCATGTGTATCAAATGGTGACTATTCTAAACTTTTATATTAACACTTTAATATTCAGAGACGAATAGAATTAAATTCAATTACAGAATTTTAAATATTTTATTCATTGCAGCTTCTCCAGGTTATTGCGTTATTCTTGGAGTAGAATATATTTTCAATGAAGGTTGTGACTTAAATAAAATGACTAAATTTTAAATACTCTAGAGAACTATATGAAGAGATGAAAACATAAGAGTAGAATGGTTTGGAACGTTTTTCTAGGTTTGGTAAGTTTCATGTTAGCTTTCTAAATAAATAGAATTACATTTAATAGAAAAGAGAATGGTTTATAAGTCATTAATGAAACAAATTTGTTCCGAATGTTGTATACACATGTGTGTTGAATATTCAGTGTCCTCCCCAGTCTCAGGTGTTGAGAGCTTGCGTGGTAGCCCCTGGTGGACTTAGGAGAGATGATTGCCTTTGAGGACCCTAACAATGAATTACTTTGCTCATGACTGCAGAGCTGACTGGTTATTAGGAGGTGGGAACAGGTCAAAGGATGTAGACCCAAGGCAAGCTTGTCCCCAACTGTCATTCTGTGTTATTGCTTCCTGACTGCTATGATGTAAACAGCGTTTTTTCCAAGCATGTATTTCCACCTATCATGGTCTACCTCTATACAAGTCCACAACAATGAGGAAAAGTGACTTTTGATTAAATCTTCTAAAAGATTAAGCCTAAACAATATTTTCTTCCTTTGAGCTCTTTTTTCACATATTTTGTCATGGAAACAAAAAAATTATTATAGACATATTTTGAATTTCCAAGTTGCTTTTATATATTTGATGAGACTTCATTAGAGATGATCATAATGAGTGAGTTAACCCAGAAGCAGAAAGACTCAAATGGTATATACTCACTTATATCTGCATACTAGCCCAATGGGCATGTCCCACGAAAGCCTTCCCTTACCAGGAAACTGGGACAAAGGGGAGGACATCCTATTGGGACTCTAGATGAGAGAACCATGTGAGTATAGCAATGTAGAAGGATCCAGTGGGTCCTAGAAACCTACAAGTAAAACATTATGATAGGCAGATTTGGGTCAAGGGGTCCCGCTCAAACTAAGGCACCAGCCAAGGACAATACAGGCGGTAAACTTTAAACCCCTACCCTGATCTAGCCCATGGACAGGACAGTCTCCACACTTGAGTGGAGAGAGGGATTTGACTTTCTCATGTACTCTGGTGCCTCACATTTGACTATGTTCCCTGGCGGGGGAGACCTAGTAGCACTCAGAGGAAGGACAGCAGGTCACCGAGAAGAGACTTGATACCCTATGAGCATATACAGAGGGAGATAATCCCTCTGAGGAACAGTCATAGGGGAGGGGAATAAGGAGAAAATGGGAGGGAGGGAAGAATGGGAGGATACAAGGGATGGGATAACCATAGAGATGTAACAAGAATAAATTAATTAAAAAAATAGAATAAAACAATTAATATATGAAATTTCACATAAATGATTATTTATTTTATTGAGACTATATTCCCCTGCTAAGGAATTGGAATATTTTGAACTTCCTGGCCTCCAATAATGCAGGTGTATATTTATTTGAATGGATTTTGTATATTTCTTTCATCTTTCTGTAGAATTCAGTTCAACTAACTGTACCATTCCGGTTTTTAAGAATTCTGTAATTTGTTAAGATAAACACAAATATATATGTATAGAAACAAATTCAGATGCTTAGAGGATAAAGGTATGGGAAATATTAAACTCCATAAAAAATGACAGAATATTACAAACTAGGCCAAATGGAAAATAATGGTAAAGCTTTACACAAGTAATTCAAAGTAAAGTTATGATCAGAATTGAATAACTCATCCTCATTATGTTGAAAATTTGGATGTATATTGAGTTAGGGAAAGAGTTGAGTTTCCATTTTGTTTTGTCTAATTTGCTTCTCCTTTTTTTTTCTGTTTTTGAAATTCACTTTGTATTTAGCTGAATAATTTAATGATAATTTTTTCATTGGATTTCATTTCATTTCACAAAAGATTGGCTGTAGCGGTGGGTAACATATCTGGAAATACTTGCATTTAAGGATTTTAATCAACTCAGGATAATGTTGGCTAGAGAAAAAAAAGTAATTAAAGTCTTTCAAATTAAGCAGCTTAGATGTAAATTATATGTAAATCACACATCATTATAAAAAGAGACAATTTCCTTCCAAACCTGAGAGAGCTAGCCAAACAGCAGCATAAACAAATGCATAAAAACAGATGTTACTTCAACTACAACAGGAAAAGTGTTTATCATTGTATAATCTTCCCTGATGAGATTTGCCTCACTTTCGTGCGCTGACTTAGTTCAAGCTTTCAATACTGGAATTTAAAGGAGTTTTCTCAGTAGAAATACATCTAGAAAGTGAAGGCTTTCGTGGGACATGCCCCTTGGGCTAGTATGCAGGTATAAGTGAGTATATACCATTTGAGTCTTTCTGCTTCTGGGTTAATTCACTCATTATGATCATTTCTAGCTCAATCCATTTGTCCACAAATTTTGGGAATTCCTTGTTTGAGAGAAGCATGGGAGAATAGCAAAGTAGAAGGATTCAGTGGGTCCTAGAAACCTACAAGTAGAAATTATGATAGGCAGATTTGGGCCAAGGGGTCCCGATCAAACTAAGGCACCAGCCAAGGACAATACAGGTGGTAAAATTTAAACCCCTACCCAGATCTAGCCAACGGTCAGAACAGTCTCCACACTTGAGTGGAGAGTGGGATATGACTTTCTCATGTACTCTGGTGCCTCACATTTGACTATGTCCCCTGGAGGGTGAGACCTGATGGCACTCAGAGGAATGACAGCAGGTCACCTAGAAGAGACTTGATACCCTGTGAGCATATACAGGGGGAGGTAATCCCTCTCAGGAACAGTCATGGGGGAGGGGAATAAGGGGAAAATGGGAGGGAAGGAAGAATGGGAGGATACAAGGGATGAGATAACCATTGAGATGTAACAAGAATAAATTAATAAAATTTAAAAAAATTAAAAATAAGACAGAATTAACAAAGAAAAAAATAGAGTTATCAGACAAACTCAAAGTTAATATAAAGCATAGTAAAAGCATAGGTTTATCTTAAAGTTAAGGGATATTTAAATAAGCAATGGATATGTTTCAAAGAAAAACCTACAGTGACTATGTGTGAGACACAAGGACTCAGATAACTGGAGCTGGGTCTAACCTAAAGCATTTCTTCCTTTAATACAGCTTTCACACTACCAGAAAATTCTATGAAAGCTGCCACGGAAAGGAAGCAATTTCTAGTCATAGCCAGCTGCAATAACTTTATACCACAGCGATGAACAGAATGTCAACGTACCCATAAAAGTGCAAGAAGTGGCCCTCATATATTGGTGGTAAAGAATCACTGTCGGTCTAATAGAACTTAAGTCTCACTTAATGGGAGGCAAATCATGCCTCAGTTCTGCCAGTTAGTTTCTGGGTATAAATAAAGCCATCTACTGGAGCATGGATAGCCTCTTGGCATCAGCGTCTTTGAAGACAATTGATGTCCTCTTTCCCAGCAGCCATCAATTGAAGACAATTGATGTTTGATTTTTCTCAGCATCCATTAGATGCTCTTCAGCTACAGCTAGGACTTCATGGCTCCTCCCATCTTCTATCATTGGATCTTTAATTTGATTTGTCCATGCAGTGGACTCACATATGCAACTGCCCTCACATCTCCAGGAAACACTATCTCACTTCTGTCATCCAACACCTCTGGCATTTACATCTTTTTGTGTTTTCTTCTGCAATGACCTTGAGCTTTGGGAGGAAGGATGTCCTGTTCAGGTCTGAACATTCTCGTTTCTTGTTCTCTGCATATTGATTATTTGTGGGGTTTTGCATTAATCACCTCCTGCTCTAAAAATTCCACAAAGATGGATTCTAAGATTAAACAAAGAACTAGGTTTTAATTTACATACTATGTTCTACATGTTTTGTCTACAAAAAGAATCCAAGTTAAGCTAAAGAAAAAAGGGAACACGAGGGGACGCGGGACTGAGAGCAAAAGAAAAGAGCACCCCTCAGGAACCCCTGGGTTTTAAAGCCCTGGTATATAAATTGCAGGAGGCATACCCTGGTTACCTCCCAGCACCTGCCTCTAGAATAGATTCACTTGTTAATTCAGAGGTTGCTTTGAAATGTCCAAATGGAAGCAAGATTGTAACACCATTTCGGCAAATGAGATTTTATGGTTTCTTTCTGGAGACAGGAGGGAATGCTTCCCTTTATCTGTGCACAGGTACAACTGGCTTCTCCAGAGAGGAGCTGACACAGACCTCTGCCCAGAAAAGTCCCACAATCTTCCTTATACATTATGTCATGAAGTATGTAACATGCCTTCCCTTTAGGGGCTGCAGAAACTAAACACCATTTTGGAGGTTGATAGCATCTTGCACCAAACAGCAAATTTGCCTGGACTTTGATCTTGACCTTTACATTCCCTATGAATGAGATCCTAGATTTGGAAAAATCACCTGCAGTGTGTGATGCTTTAGTCTAAGAGTATAAACACATTAAAACAAAGTACAATTTATATTTAAAATTCTCCCTTAACTATTATTATATTTTGACTGAGAGGATCTCAATTGTATACGCACTTGGTTTCTAGAGTGAAGCAACTTCCCTGCCTAAGGCTCCTGAGTGCTGGGGTTACAGAAATGAGTTACCATGTCTGGTCTCAAATTAATATATATTATTCCTTTAGCCCTTCCCACCTGTACTCATCATCAATGCCCCTCTGCACAACCCAGTTTTAACATATATAACGCTCTAAGAAATTTAATATGAGTTAGTGTGGTTTGAATGAAAATGACCCTCAAAGGCTCATAGGGACTGACACTTTGGAGGTGTTGTCTCTCTAGAGTACTCTGACTTTGCTGGAGGAAGTGGTTCACATGAGGCAGGCATTGTGGCTTCATAAGCTCAAGCCAGGCCCAGTGGATCTAGATGTAGTACTCTCATCTACCTGTCCAGCACCGTGTCTACCTATGTGCAGCCATGCTTCTTGGGATGGTGATAATGAACTAAACCTCTGAACTGTAAACTGGTCCCAATGGAATGTTTTTTTTTATAACAGTTACTGTGATCATGCTCTCTTTGTAGCGACACAACATTGACTAAGACAGGCTTCGCTGTACAAACTATTTTCCATGGAAAATCAGAAGTATGACTGATCTAGTGTTATAGACAGGAAGAGAATTTATCATTCAGGTACAAGATGTTTAGGGCTGTTTCGAATCTCAGAGTTGCTAAAGAAGAATTGCTTAAAAGAAATGATAGCCAGATAATGATGTTGATGAGTAAGCAAGCCTACAGATTATCATCAAACACTCCTTTATTGATGATCTTAGTCTCTTATGGCTTCAAATTAACCTCCGTTTGCTCTTACCATGTGATATGAAGAGCCACATATTTATAGTCATTATATCTATTTGTTTCTTTGGATTAGTAATGTTCTCAGTTATTCACTTTAGAATAATTTAGTACAATGATATAAACACGAATGCTCAGAGACCTTGTATTTTCCCATTCTCTTTAAAATGATATTTTTCTAATCCCACTGGTGCTTTTGAGCATATGCTTTCTGTTGAGCTCTTTTTTAAAGTAATTTTTATTATAATGTTTCCTCAATTGATACATATTCATTGCTTTTCATTCCTAGTAGCTCACTGACAGCACTTTTTTAGGAGCTACTTGTTTATAAAATAAATAAAATTGAAATTATGCAAAGAAACTGACACTGGTCATCTATAGACCTTTCTTGATCATCCTTTTATATTGAATTATTACCTTCCTAGATTTCAACCTCAGCACCCCTTATCTTTAATCTCTGCATATCATGGAACTCATTTCAGTTGCAAAGCCCACTTACTAAGGAGTCACACAGACTGCTTCAGGCTAAATCCCAAATGCTGTTTAATGCTGTGTTTCTCATCAACACTAATGGGAAATGTGCGATTGCATCTCCAGGCAGATCTCACCTTCATTTCTTGCTGCAATCGTCCTTACTCATCTGTTGAGCGCTTTTGTTTGCTTGTGATCAGAATGCACACTCTTTCATAAATGCTTCGTGGGCAGATTTTACTCAAAGGCTGAATTTTCTTGGGCTTAGGTCACAAATCCAGTTCACTACTGTGCAAGTTTGTAATATACATAAATGAGCAGTGGGGAGGTAGCCACACCAAGCTTCTAAGCCAGTAAATTAAGCTGGAATGGGAAGGGCAATAGGAACTGATCCATGAGGACAGACTAGGGGTGCTAATGGACAGCAAATAAATAAGTAAAAGCAAATACTATATAATTTATGAGAAAAGATTCGAGGACCCTCTCCCTCATCTACTAATAGTTAATAATTAATTGATAGTTTGATGACTATATGGTTTCAAATTTATTTTTTATAAATAGAAAAATAAATATAACTGAACAAAAAAAATAGAAATCCAATAATAGTCCATACTTAAAAGGACTTAAAATTATTTAAAAATGGTAACCCCCAAAATAAAACCAAGAGTAGTCATGCATACCTTTAATCCCAGAGCACTTACTAGGTAGATGCACATGAACTTCTGTGAATTAGAGTCTAGCCTCCTCTACAGAGTGATTGCCAGGACAACAGGGGTGACACAGTGAGGCCTTTTTTGAGAACAAAAACAAAATCAAAATTATATTATATTTAATTAGAATTGTAACACAGAACTCTGCCTACATGAATAAAGCCCAGAACAGGGTTTGTACCAGGTATGAGGACAAAGGGTGAAAAGCCCAGAGGTCTCAGGCTGTAACTGGGGGCTGTTTAGACTTAGTGACCTCTTGATGGGATGGATGGTAGAAAAAGTGGAGACAGGTAAAGGAAGAGAGCAAAGATTGCTCAGAGCAGAGGGCTGGTGCAGCAGCTCATGTTCCATGTTTCTGCACCAAATGTTATATCACGATTGATCAAAGCAACAGATGAGGAGACTGACTTCTCCTTAAGCTGACTGACTTCAATTAGTACAATCAAGGTTATGTTAATATGTTAATATAAATGTTATATATATAATACATAAAATATATTAACAACATTGAATATGTCGTTAATGTATGTTATATTACATTTATATGTTATATATTAAATATATAAATATATAATATAATAATACGTTAATCAGTACGAAGTTCCTCAGTTGAGTGGAGACTTTGCTGAAATCAGCTTTTTAATCTAACTTTCTTTCATGGAAATTATATTTCTTTTGTACAGTGTATTCTGATTACTGTTTCTCTTTTCCATCTCCTTTGAGATCTTCCACAGCTCTTTTCACCCAGGCAAAGCCACACTATTTCAACCTCTGTGTAGAAAACAAAAATGATAAGATAAAACACAACAAACAAAGGTACAGAAGAAAAAAAAAACTAAAGAAAGATAGGATGAAACACATATAGAAAGAGAAACACACATGCCCACAAACACAGGCATTCTGTAAAACCAACAAAACTGGAAGCCATGGTATATACACAATGGCACAGTAAGGTTAAAAAAAAATGCTGAATTTCATAGAATAACATAAATAACAGTAGAAAAATATAGCGTTAACCATGAGTGTGAGGGAGCCTTAGGTGATGGTGATAACTGAATTCTCTCCATGGTCTCCAGAAGCACAGACTCCATGATGCAGCTAAGGTACAAAGAGAGCAGTTTGCAACCTGTGGGTTATGACCTTTTATGGGTTGAGCAACCCTTTGTCAGGGGTCACTTGTAATATACCCTGCACATCTGGTATGTACATTATGACTCATAACAATAACAAAATTACAGTTATGAAGTATCAATGAAATATGTTTATGGTTGGGATCATTAGTAATATTAGGAAGTTTAAGAACCACAATACAAAGGGTCGCTGCTCCTTCTTAACATAAAGAGTGTGCATTGTGACCTTTCCTATATTCTAGGTTTTTTTTAATCCCTTCAATTATGCAGAGCTAAGACTAAGTCAATAGGCACAAATAAAGTTATACTCATGTTTTTTAAATGCCCTGCTGCAACATTGTGAGACAAAGAACTTCCAAAGTTTCTATTGAGTTTGTGTAGTTTTGGCCATCTACAGTTGTGCATGGGGCCTACTATTTTTATATTGCACATATGAACAGAATTTTTGTCTAGCATTCCAGAGGCTCTAGGTCTGATCCCCCAAAACTACATAAACCAGGCTTGGTGGTACATGACTGTAATCCAAGTGCTTGGAAGATAGAGGCAGGATGATCAGAAGTTCAAGGTCACCCACAGCTACATAGAAACTTCTATGGTTACCTTGATAAAAGAGTCTGTCCCACACTACTACTACTACCACCACCACCACCACCACCACCACCACCACCACCACTACTACTGTTACAACTATTACTACTACATAAGGTGTGAAACCACCTTATCGAATAATTACTTATGTTATTAAAGATGATTTGTAGTTAAAAGTATTAAGGTCATATAGCTACAGATTCAAAGTTTAGTCTAACCTCAAATTATATGACCCTCTGACATAAAATATAGTTATATTATTCCAAAAGTATTCTCTTTTTCCCGAAAGTATTCTTATCTTTATTTGCAAATGAGAGTGGGAAAGCAAGTTAAACTCTAAAATGCGAGGATAAATAATTCAGCAGATATTTATTTCTTCAGTGTCTGCTGAAACGCCAATGAATTTTTTCTTTGTACTTTTTACATTTATTCATAATAAATATTCTCTAGTCAATGTCCCCAGTGATTTAATTTTATGTAAATTCATTTATTCTTTCTAACAGCAAAAATATTCTCTCAAGTTAGATAGTTCAATTATTATGCACTTAGTCATATACTTAGGAATAGAAAGAAAATTGTAGCTAAGATATTCATTAACAAACAGCTTGCGTTTTCACTAAAATATTTTTAAATGAGTACTTTGTTCAGAGATACATGAAGAACAAAGTAACCAAATATGGCTGTTATACTAGGCTTAAAACTTTATGCCAAATTGTGACATTTTAACAAATTAAGTAAAAATAGAATTCAATGGTATATGCAATGGATTTGAATATTGGTTATATGTATACTATTAAAGAAGTCATATAAAATGCTATTTAGGAAAAATGAAGATGTTTTAAAAAGGATGATTTTAGTTATAGCAATTTATCATTGTGGACTATCTTTGTGGACAACCCTAGAAAGCAAGATTATAGGGCAAAAATCCATAACAGTCTAGATTTATCATAATGATCTGAGGATTTCCAAATCTACAAAAAATGATGACATCATCAAACTCGTGATTATGGATGCAAGTAAACTTATTTTTTAAACTAGGAAAATTCATGTCTTAACCATTTGAAGATCCTGTGAGTTTAGGGCTATCCTGATCTATAGAGTGAAATTCAGGACAGTCTAGGCTACACAGAGAGAAACCCTCTCTTGAAGAAAAAGAAAGAAAGAAAGAAAGAAAGAAAGAAAGAAAGAAAGAAAGAAAGGACAAACAAATAAAATTTGGAGAGCTTATTTGAAATTTACCTACTTGGTATTTTTTTAGGAAGCATATCTACTTCTAGGAGTTCCATGAAGATCTCATGGAATGAAAGGAAAATACCATCAAGAGTTCTCCGTTTAGTGAGTCTCATGCACAATAGTCATCATATCAGAAGTGCTCTGATTAATGGCTGCTGAAGTATTTTGATTGAGAATGTCCCCCAGGGGCTCTGGGTTTTGATTACTTTTTTTTTTTTTTTTTTTTTTTTTGATGCTGGTCTGGTAGGTTTAGCAGAGAGGAAGTATGAGCATTAGGAAATGGCTTTGAGGTTTTAAAAGCCAAGAGCCATTCTCAGTTTTCCTTCTGCTTCCCGCTGTGGTTCACAATGTGAGCCCTGAGTTTTTATTCCAGCTGCCATGTCAGCTGATTGTTGTCATACTTCCCTGCCATGATGAGCCCTTGTCACTCTGGAATCGTAGGTCAAAATAAAATGTCCCTTCTATGAGTTGCCTTAACCACAGTGCTCTATCATCACAGTAAAAATGTAACCAAGCAGAGGAGGAGGATTGCTGAGATAGAGGGATGCAGGATGCTTAGGGACTTTGTGCTAGAAAAGCAGTAATACGTTGAAAGAAGAACTTAATGTGCCAACCTAGTAGACGCTTAGAAGACAGTTGTTCAGAAGATGAGTAGACGATGCAGGCCAAGCACAAGAGAACACAGAGGGGAACAAAATTAGATTCCTGGGCTAGAGACTGTGTCTGGAGTATTTTACAAAAAGTATGTGGCTGATTTCTGTCTGTGCCTTAGGAATTTGACTTATGCTAAACTAAAAAGTAATGACATAATTTATTTGGAGGGGAGATTTAAGAGAGACTAATATTGAATCTGATGCATGGTTATTAGTAATCACTTTTACTCAAGCTTAGAACGAAAAACTGCAAGATGGAAAAAAGGAATACACAATATACAGTGTGATGTAGCAGTTTTAATTAACACCTATAGATTCAAATGTGCATCACTTCGCTGTACTCACTGTGGCAAGACTCAATAATCTATATTCACAATATACATCAGCTACCGTAGCATAATGTTTAGCTCTGAGCCATTCACATGCTATGCCTATAAAGGTTTATATCAAACAGACATGCCCAAACTGAATAATTTTCATAATTGTCAGATATATTACTTTTGCATGATAATGGCTATTTTAATAAAACTCAGAAAGTATTCTTTGCTATTTGAGAATGGCCCTGCCCTGGAGTGTGGTTCATTTTGCAGTGGTTGCATCATTAAATAAAGTTGACCCTAGGTCTTTCAACCAGTATGCCTTCAGCTAGTGATTGGATTTTGTGCATACTACTTCCCTCCATGTTGAGATTTTGTCTATCTTGAGCTTGTGCTGGCCTTGGGATGACTTTCACAATTATTAAGTTCATATGTACAATTGCCATGCTTTGTCCTGAAAACAATGTTTCCTTGACATTATCTATAACAACTGGATCTTAAAACCTTTCCATCTCCTGATCTGTGAAGATCCCTGAGCCGGGCCATGGGGTATCATGTGTGTGGGATGTGATATGTGTATTCCATTTAAGCTTGAGGACTTTATGGTCTTTTATCTTCTGCACATAGTCAGTTAAGGGTTACTATGTTAATTTCTATCTACTGCATGAAAAAGCTTTTCTTATGATTGGTATGTGAGTCAATGATCTATGAATAAAGCAATGGGTCATTAGGAATCATTTTAGTAGTATGTCTACTTAGCAAAGTAACAGACTTAGGTTCTTGCTTACAGCCGTTGAACTATCTAGCCTCAGATTTTGGCTCAGTTAACAGTTCTAGAAGTGGGTTCTATCTCATGGAACAGACTTCAGCTTAAATCAGAGTGGTATTTTACTTCCATAGCATTCATGACACAATTACACCAGTGGCCATATCTTTTCTTATTCGAGGATTCATTTATAACATTTAGCATACTGAGAACACAAGGAATTTTGAGAAAGTAAGGTAATTAAATTGATTTTAGTGTTACATAAATGTGGGAGCTTGTGTGACTTGTAGAAATGTTCAGCAGAAGTTAGAAACATAGCACTGGAGCTCAGATAAACAGCCTTCTGGAGATGGAGCAAAAGATGTTAAAAGAACAGCCATTGAGAGAAAGAAAAAAATAAGGAAAATGGACAAATTCTTCAAAATTACATTTAAGAGGAAATTTAACCTAGTCCTTTAAAATGTTTGTTGGGATTCAAGAAGTGGCATCTATCACTCACTGTGTCTGGCATCGGGTTGGAATGACCTGCGCGAGAGAGGTCAATGGTGTTTGGAACACAGATGTGTCTTGCCTTGGGCCATCCATCTGGTTCAGGGAGGAGTCCCTGGATCCCTGTAGGTATGTGCCATGTTCCAAGGGTATGGATGCATGCCTGCCTGTGAGCTGTATCTATTCTCTACATCTCAGACTCTGTGTCTCAGACTGAACTGTATCCTGCAGGGCACCAGCATCTGGGTCCAGAGAAGACCCTAGGGTGTGGAGCATGGTTGGATCTGACCACATATCACAGAAGGCTCCTGGGCAGAGGCAGGCCTGGGCACTGTCACCAAAGCCTAGCTATATTCTGGCCAGTGTGTTGTACCGCCACTCTGTCTTGCACTGAACTGTGGGCTGAACGGCATCAGCATTGGTGTCTGCTAGCCCAGGGAAACACCAAGATGTAGAATACAGGAGGATTTAACCTTGGGGTCACCTAGCCAATCCACAGAATTCTTGGGTCCAAGCAGGCACAGGTGCAAGAACAGTCCCCAAACCTTATCCACACAATAGAAGGCATGCAGCACCATTGTTCTCTGTCTCAGACCAAGGAGTGCGCCAAGGCACCAGTGTCATGGGCTTCTAGCCCAGAGAAGGCCTCACAGTGTGCAACACAGGTGAATCTGATCTCAGGTTATCTGGTTGACCTAAGGAGAATTCCTGGTCCAAGCAGTCACAGGCTCAGTCTCCAAAGCGTAGCTAGCCACACCAGCCTGTGAGCAGTACCCATGCTCTGTATTTCATAGAGAAATGTGGGCTGCAAGGCAACAGTGTCCGGGTCTTTTAGGCCAGAGAAGACCCCTCAGTTCAGAACACAAGTGGATCTGACCTCAGGCCACCTGGCGAATAAAAGGAAAGTTCCCAATTCTGAACCCAGATCACCTGCCTGATACATTGAATGGTTTCCTGATCTCTGCAAGTAGGAGTCTCAACCTATAGCCACTCATCTACAAGATGCTCTCAACAGCCAGTGAAGGACACCAGAAACTACCACCCAATGCCAGAGACAACAAGATGACTAAAGACCAGCATTAAAAAACCCCCCTACACACAAAATCCCAAAATAATATGGCATCTCCCAGTTATCCCAAAGCAATCATCCCTGGAAACTAAATTACAACTGAAACACCAGAAAATGACCTCAGACACCTCATAATGAAAATAATAATATTGAAAATTAATAAAAATCTGTAAGGAAATATAACAAGACACAGTCAAACAGATTGAGGACATTAAAGAGGCCATGACAGAGGCCTATAGAGAGGAAATGAAGAAATCACCGAAAGAAATTCAAGAAAATGCAAACAATCAAGTGAAGGAAAGAATAAAATGTTTCAAGATCTGACGATGAAAAAGGAAACAGTAATAAAAGCACAAATTGAGGAAAGCCTGAAAAGAGAGAACTTAGAGAAGAAGAAGAAGAAAATATTTTTAAAAAAATTAGAGAAAGTTTCCACAATTTAAACAAAGAGATGCATATAAACATACAAGAGGACTACAAAACAGCACATAGAGTAGACCAGAAAAGAAAATCCTCTCATCACATAATAATCAAAACACAAAATGTACTGAACAAATAAAAATATTAAAAGTAGCAATGGAAAAAGGCCAAGTAATATACAATAATAAACTTATCAGAATCACATCTGACTTTTCAGCAGAGACCATAAAACCAGAAGAGCTTAGGCAGAGGTTTGCAAACCCTAAAAGACCACAGATGCCAGTTCAGACTATGATAGCCTGCAAAACTTTCAATAACGATAGATGGATAAAACAAGGTATGTCACAACAAAAACAAATTTAAACCGAACCCATCCATAAATTCAGCCCTAAAGAAGACAGTAGAAGAAAAACTCCAACCCACAGAAGCTAACTATACCCAGGAAAACACAGGAAATAGATAAATTCACTTTAGCAAAACAAAAAAACAAAGGAAACAGACAAATACACTACCACAACCAACATCAAAATAAAAGGACCTAACAGTCACTGGTAATTAATCTCTCTCAACATCAATGGTTTCAACGCTCTAAAAAAAGACACAGACTGACAGAGTGGATGCATAAACAAGACCCAACATTCTACTGAATTCAAGAAACACATTTCAAAAAGAAAGAAAGAAAGAAAGAAAGAAAGAAAGAAAGAAAGAAAGAAAGAAAGAAAGAAAGAAAGAAAGAAAAAAGAAAAAATGAAACACATCGCAGCCACAAAGACAGATATTACCTCATGGTAAAAGGCTGGAAAGAGGTCTTCCAAGAAAATCAATACAAGAAGTAAGCTGGAGTAGTCATTCTAATATCTAATAACATATAGTTTTGACTAAAATTAATTAAAAGAGATAAGGAAGGTCATTTTGTATGCATCAAAGGAAAACTCAATTAAGATGACATCACAATTCTGAACATGTATGCCCCAAATAGAAGGACACCCATATTTGTAAAAGAAACATTAACAAATATTAAACTGCACATGGATTCCCACACATTAGTAGTTGGAGACTTCAACACACCACTTTCACCAAAGGATAGATCAACGAAACAGAAACTGAACTGAGAAATAATGGCACTAAGAGATTCATGAATCAAATGGACCTAACAGATATCTAAAGAACTTTTCACCAAAATGCAAAGATTATACCTTCTTCTCAGCACCTCATGAAAACCTCTTCAAAATTGACCATATAGTAGGTCACAAAACAAGCCTCAACCAATACAATAAGATTGAAATAATAATTGTTTCCTACTCGACTCATGAAATAAAGCTGGACCTCTACAAAAAAAGAAATAACAAAACGCCGATACACATGGTAACTGAACAACTCTCTAGTTAATGATAATTGGGTCATGGAAGAAATAAGAAACAAATTAGTAACATCCTAAAATTTAATAAAAATAAAGGTTCAACATACACAAACTTATGGGACACATTGAAAGCAGTGCTAAGTGGAAAGTTCATAGCATTAAATGCCTTCATAAAGAGATTGTAAACAATTGTATGAGTATATGCCAAGTGCCTCTTTCTGAGTCTGGGCTAATTCACTCAGGATGATCATTTTCATTTCCATCCATTTGCCTGCAAATTTCAGGATTTCCTTGTTTTTAATAGATGAGTAGTATTCTATAGTATAAATGTACCACATTTCATTTATCCATTCTTCGACTGAGGGACAGAGTCACATGGCATATACTCACTTACAATTCGACACTAGACAAACAGAGATATTCCATGAGAGTCTTCACTTAGCCACAGATTGGAATGGATATTGAGACTTCCTATTGGCACTCCAGGTGAGAGTGGTAAGGAAGAATAGAGAAATAAAAGGATCCAGAGGGTACTAGAAACCTATAGGAAGAAAATTAAGGCTGGCAGATCTGGACCCAGGCAGGTCAGCACAAACTTTGGTACCAACCATAGAGAATTCATGCAGTAAACCTAGAGCTCCTATCCAGATCTAGCCAATGGACAGCACATTCTCCACAACTGTGTGGCGAACAGGTACTAACTCAGACATGAACTCTGGTGCCCCCTATTAGACTACTTCCCATTGGTGGAGAGACCTGGTGACACTCAGAGGAAGAGTAAGCAGGCTACCAGGAAGAGTCCTGATAATCTGTGATCTTCTAGTGGGGGACAAGGTCCCTTCTGTCACAGACCTAGGGGAGGGGAATAGGATGAAAGAGGGAGGGAGGTGGTATGGGAAGATACAAGTGAGGATATAACAAATAAGATATAATCTGAAGAAACTACGTAAATAAATTAAAAAAGAAATTTTAAACATCTCACACAGGCAATTTAATGACACATCTGGAAGACCTATAAACAAAAGAATGAATAAACCCTAAGATGAGTAGATGGCTAGAAATAATCAAATTCATGGCTGAATCATTAAATACAAATAAAGAGAACAATGGAAAGAATGAACAAAACCAAGAGCTTGTTCTTTGAGAAAATCAACAAGATAGACAAACCCTTAGCAAAACTAACTAAAAGGTAGAGAGATAGTCTCAAAATGAATAAAATCAGAAATGAAAAGGGCTACATAACAACAGACTCTAAAGAAATCCAAAGAATTGTTAGGTCTTATTTCAAAAGCCTATACACCCCAAAATTTGTAATGGAAAATTTTCTTGATAGAGTCCCCCTCCCTGCCAATGTTGAATTAATATCAGGTAAAGAAAGTAAATAGTCCTATTTCTCCCATAGAAATATAAGCAGTCATCAAAAGTCTCCCAATTAAAAAAAAAAGCCAGGGCCATATGGTTTCAAAAACGAAAGACCTTCAAATAATATCTAATATTGATACTCTTCAAACCACTCTACAAAATAGAATTGGATGAAACTATACTAACCTCATTCTATGAGCTCACTATTACCTTGATACCTAAACCTCACAAAGACCCAAAAAAAGAAAAGGAATTTCAGAACAATTTCTCTTATGAACATTGATGCAAAAATGTTAAATGAAATAAGCACAAATTAAATCTAAGAACACATCAAATATATCATTCACCAAGACCAAGTAGGCTTCATCTCAGGCATGAAGGGATGGTTCAATATATGGAAATGTAATCCATAAAGAAACTGAAAGAAAAAAACCACATGATCTTCTCCTTAAGATGATGAAAAGCAATTGCCCAAATCCAACATCCATTCTTATTTAAAGTCTTAGAGAGATTAGGGATACAAGTCATATACCTAAACATAATAAAGGCTATATATAGTAGCATGAAACTAAATAGAGGGATACTCAAAAATTATGCTAAAATCAGGGACTAAATAAGGATGCCCAGTCACTCCATAGCCCTTCAATATAGTACTTGAATTTCTAGCTGGAGCAATAAGACAAAATAAAGTGATCAAGGGATCTACATGGGAAAAGAAGTCAAAGTATTACTATTTGAAAGTGACATATATGATAGTATACATAAGTGAACGACAAAATTCCACCAGAGAGCTCCTACAGCTGATAATCACCTTTAGCAACGTGGATGGATACAAGATTAATTTAAAAAATTAGTAGCACTCCTGTACACAGATCATAAATAGACTGAGAATGAAATTAGGGAAACTACACCTTTCACAATAGTCACAAATATTATGAAGTATCTTGGTGTAATTCTAACCAAGCAAGTGAAAGACTTATATGAAAAAAAAAAAAAACTTCAGATCTCTAAAGAAAGAAATTGAAGAAGATAGAAGATGTAACGATCTCCCATGCTCATTGATTAGGAAAATTCAACATAGTAAAAATAACCATTGGACCAAAAGCAATATACAGATTTAATGCAATCAATATCAAAAAATCTACACAATTCTATACAGAACTTGAAAACTCAATTCGCAACTTCATATGGAAAAACAAAAAACCCAGAATAGCTAAAACAATCTGGTACAATAAAAGATCTTCCAGAGGAATCTCCATCCCTGATGTTAAGCTATACTGCAGAGCAACAGTAATTAAAAAGGCATAGTACTGGCATAGATATAGGCTGGGTGATCAATGGAATCAAATAGAAGACCGAGAAATAAACACACACATCTATGGAAACTTGATTTTTGACAAAGAAACTGAAACCATAAAATGGAAAAAAATTAGCATCTTGAACAAATGGGGCGGGTTTACCTGGATGTCTAAATGTACAAAAATGCAAATAGATCCATTTTTATTACCCTGCACTAAAATAAAGTTAAAGTGGATTAAATATCAAACTAGACACACAAAATGTGTTATAAGAGAAAGTGGTGAAGAGCACAGAATTCATTGGCATGGGAGACAACTTCCTAAACAGAACTCCAATAGTCCAGGCTCAAAGATCAACAGTTCATAAATAAGACCTCATGAAACTGAATGCTTCTGTAGAGCAAAGGACACTGTCAACAGAACAAAACAACAGCCTACAGACTGGGAGAAGATCTTCAGCAACCCTACATCTGAAAAAGTGCTAAAATCCAAAATATATAAAGAAGTCAATAAATTAAACACCACCAAACCAAACATTCATTTAAAATAGGGTACATAGGTAAATGGAGAACTCATAGCAGAGGAATAGAGAAGGGCCAAGAAACTCTTAAGTGCTCAACATCCTTAGTTATCAGGGAAATGCAAATCAAAAGGACTCTGAGATTCCATCTTATACCTATACGAATGGCTGAGGCAAAAAACTCAAGTGACAGCACACGCTAGAGAGTATGTGGTGGAAAGGGAACACTCTTCCATTGCTGGTGGATGTACACACTTATACAACCACTTTGGAAATCAATATCACACTTTCTTAGAAAATTGGCAATAGTGCCACCTCAAGACCCAGCTATTCTACTCCTGGGTATATATCTCAAAGGTGCTCCATAATACAAGAAGGACATTTGCTCAACTACGTTCATAAGAGCTTTATTCATAATAGCCAGAATCTGTAAACAAACTAGTTGTTCCTCAACCAAAGAATGGATAAAGAAACTGGTAAAATTACACAATGGAAAACTACTCAACTATTAAAACAAGGAAATCTTGAAATGTGCGGACAGAAGGATAGAACTACACACGATCATCTTGAGTGAGGTAACCTAGACTCAGAAAGAGACACATGGTATAAACTAGTTTTTAAGTGGATATTAGCCCAACATAGATATCCTCTGAGAGAATTCACCCAGTGGAGGATCAGGACAGATGCCTGGACTTTCTTCTGGAATCCAGGTGGAGTGCTGAGGGTTGTATGGAAAAATAGGGGAATGGAAGGACCCAGAGGGTTCTGATGGCCCACAATGAAACCATCATGGAGGGCAGATCTGGACCCAGGGTGGCCTGCACAAACTGATCACCAAACAAGGACAATGTATGCAGTAAACCTAGACACCTTGTTCAGGTGTAGCCAATGGACAACCCATTCTCCCTGGTTGTGGGGAGAGCAAAGACTACATCTGACATGATCTCTGGTGCCCTGGATTTGATCACTTGCTCTTGGTAGGAAGGGATGGTGTCACACAGAGGATGGGGAAATAGGCTATCTTCATTAGACCTGTTGGCTGTGGTCATATGGTGTGGTAGGAGTTCTCATTCTGTCAGAGGTCTAGGGGACAGGAATAGGAAAGAAGAGGGAAGGAGGATAGGAATGAGAAGATTGAAAGGAGGGGAAACAATCAGGATATAATCTGAATAAATTATAATAAATAAAAAATAAAATGTTTCTTAATAATTAAAATTTTTTACTTACAATTAATATTATTATTAGTATTTTATCAGTCTATTTCTTAAAACATTTTTACGAGAAGAATGCTTTTTAACATTATGCTTATTGATCATTTTGCATTAATTTGTATTATATAGAAAGGACTGCTCTATATATTTAGACTGGTTACCACAATGTTTCATTGTTTACACTGTCTACACCTTGCACAGCACTGAGTTTACAGGCAGGTGTGCAGATACTCCCAGATCTTGAACACGGATGCTCTGGTCTTTAGTCTTGAAGAACACTATACTCACTGAGCTCTATAGCTCCCTCTGACAGTCTTAACGGTGTGTATAGTGCCATATAATGCAATGAAGACAAAATCCGGTGGATATGTCAAGATCTGGGTAAATAGTGACCATTTAGAGAAACATTTCTGTGAGAAAGCCTATAGAAGACAAATAGCAAGAGGTTAAATAAGAAATAAATGAGAAAGAAGGTTAAAAAAATAATTGAAGAGTAAGAAATACTGGCTACAAAAATGGCTGGTAAAAGGGCAAGCGTTAAAATGCTTAACCTATGTAAAAAGAAGACTAAAGAGATGAGAGCTATTGCTTAGAAGTCCTTGAAGCAAAAGAGAATTCCAATAGATTAAAATTGCATACATATTTAAAAAATAAAAACTTTCATAGACAGCTGTGTTATTAGTATTGTAGAAAATGCTCAACAAATAGTTATAATGTATTCATAAGCATAAGTAAATCATGTTTGGGTATAATTAGGAAGAAAAATCAATAAAGGAGAGAAATATTTTATATCTACTAACAGAGCTAGAATGAACCACGTGTTAGGTATGATTATTGGAAAACACTTGAATCATAGCAGATGATTGAGCAACACACTTTTATTTAATTCACTTCTTTCAAATGAAATCACGATGCTTCTGACTTGTTCTCTTGTCTCTGTGTTATTGAGGTAGGAGTGGGAACTTGGGAAGAAAAAGCTACTTGATTTGAAGATATGTGGAAATGGGCAAATGTCCTAAATTTATATTAAACATTGTATAATGATGCAAAATATTTTAAATAAAAACTCATTCTCTTATGAAAATATCTTTCTCTGCAAGTTCTGTGGGTCAGTGCCTCCAATCCTGCTATTTGACACTCAGTGGTGTTGGATTACAATACTTTGTCCATCTTTTACCATCAGATTTCACTGCTCTGGTCACTTCTATTGCACACACACTTATTGGCAGAGATTCTGAATTATTGCTAGTGTCTGGGAATTAGGTTTCGCAACCAGCTTTTTTTATTCTCCCCTTCATTTAAGTGCCTAATTAATCTTTTTTGAAGTACATCTTTAATCATTTAACTCCTGTTTTCAAAAGTCATTAGCTCATTTTAGCTTCTCACTTATTACCTTTTAATTAAATTGGTTTACTTTATCATCTAGCAGATGGAAAAGTATATTTTCTATTTTATTTCTGAAGAGAAATTAGAACTGCTAGCATTGCCTAGTGTCTCACATGGGGAACTTTTAACTCACTTATGTACTAAATTTAATTATATGACCTTTTGCATCAATTTGTAGTGATGTGAAAGATCGATATGCAATTGGGGATAAATGACCAGAAAATACGTAGCATCTGTGCTTGAAGAGCTTGCTAGCTCCTCAGATAAGGATACCAATGATTGCAGATTAAAATGCAAAAGAAACTAAGGAGAAAAGGGGCAATATGAAGCAGTAGCTTCACAGCAATTTAAATGTAAGTTGAGATCCAGGTGGAGATGTTGGTTGATTATTGAAGCCTGCATATTTGGTGTAAAATATTTTCATCATATGTGTGCTTTGCAGTATTATTATTATTATTATTATTATTATTATTATTATTATTATTATTATAATATTTTACAGTTTGTTGCTTGCCTTTGCATTCTTCTAGTAGTAATTTCTTTCTTCTTTTTTGATGTTGGTTCTAATATTAAGGAAAATGTAACATTATCATATTTTCTTACATCAACTTAGCTCCTAGTCCTATATCTACAAAGTCATTGCTAACACAAAAATATGTGAATATATTTAATGCTACAAAAAAAGTATACTTACCATGATTATACACTAAATTAAAGTCATATGTATTTACCACATGGATACAAAAATTTACTGCCAAACTGAGTACCATTCTTATTTCATCTCATACTGGTAGTTTCTGGTTTCACATTTTCAATTTAGGTCATGATTCAGTTTGTATTATCTTTTTGAAAAGGATCAAGTCAGAGGCTAATTCATTTGTGCACATGAACATCCAAATGTCAGTGCGCTATTTTTGGAAAAGTCTGTCCATTCTGCATTGAATTAACCTTTGATACATTGTCAAAGATTTCTTCACTGTATTTGTGTGTACCATATATGAACTCCTTATTTTATTCAGTTATGTATAATTTTGCCAATGCTACACTTGCCTGATTAACACCACTTTGTATGGAACCTTGAAATATGGATATTACATATCCTCTAATTTTGTTCTTTTCCTTCAGCTTTGTTTGTATTCTGGAATGTTCACCATTCTACACAAACCTAATACGTGTTTGTCATCATATGCATGGTAGTTTGTTAGAAATTTTTATTAGGGTTTTGCCAAAGCTTTAGACTAATATAGGAACTACTGATGACATACTAGTAATGTTGTCTGTTTGCTGGCTCTTTTGAGTAAAGGAAAAGATAATAAAGTATAAAGAATAAAGGTAATGTTTCTATTTCTCAAATTAGGGCAACCAGATGGTTCTTGTCTATAAGAAGGGAAGTATACAGGTCTTAAAGAGATGTTGATAAATTAGGGTTGGGATATTTAGAATTTGAATTGCCCCAAAGCAAGTTGGTAAATCAATCATCATGAAACTGATTAATGGTATATGACATACAAGTGTCAGCAGGATATAAGGATTTGAAATTTTTCAACATAGATAAGACTAAATACCATGATCTTTTCTTCACAAAACACCAATATGAAAAGATATAAGCTGTTGTCAGAAAGCTCTAAATTTAAAGTGGAAAATTAGGAATAGCTGCTTAGTAAGAAATAAGAGTGAGGAGGTCAGAAGTGGGTGAAATGGAAAAACATAATATATAAAACAGATATGTTTGATTTTTGTAACATACATTTTTAATTTTTTCACTGAATTTTTACTTTTAGTCATTTCAATTAAATTATAGTTATATCACATTTTCCTTCTTCTTTCCTCCCTACAGACTCCTCCATTCTAAGCTTCTCCTTTTAACACCTTTCTTTTACATGTTAAGATTATTTTATTTATAATTATATAATTATAACATAATATATTATAATTAAATTTTTCCGTTTCATTTCCTCCCTCCAAATGCTTATAAAAACCCTTCAGCACTCTCCTTCAAATTCTTGTCCTTTTTAAAAAACTAATTATTATCTCATGCCTATAGAAGTTTGCTTTTGAGTATATAAAAAAAAATGATTTTTGTCTGTATGAAAAATTGAGATAGCATCATAAAAACAAGTGCAAATGTAAAACCGGCTAACAGATAAGCATAAAAGGTAGCACAAATGTGGTCAGCTCAAAGGAAACCATATAATTTAAACGACTTGATGCAAAGACTAAGGATAACATTTCTGAATCATGACTATTTACCTGGGATACATTGTAATGTGTTTATATGTTGAAAAAAAGGATTCAGAAATTAAAAGCTGGGACACAGGAGACCCATTTGCCCTCCCAGGAACAGTCATAGGGGAGGGGAATAAGGGGAAAATGGGAGGGAGGGGAGAATGGGAAGATACAAGGGATGGGATAACTATAGATGTAACAAGAATAAATTAATAAAAAAAAATAAAAATAAAATAAAACCAAAAAAAGAAATATTAAAAGACCAAACCAAACCAAACCAAACCAACAAACAAACAAACCAACCAACCAAAACAGCAAAAACCAGAAAACAAGATCAGCACTAGGCATGTGTGCAATTATTCCCTTTGCCCTTGGATATGATGCATTCCGCTTCTGTGAGTACCTGACTTGACCTGCGGAAATTCTGAAATTCTGTGTAAGCATCCACCCTTCCCCAAAGTTGTTTTTGTCAGATTATTTTATCAAGCAACAGGAATAAAATTAGAAATAAGTAAAGGGTTTCTGAAATGTCTCTATTTTTCTAAGCTATCAGTATTCCTTTCCGTTGGCTAATTTTGTTCTTTGACAAGTGTGCACATATAATTAATGTGTTCTGACCTTACTCCCTGCTATCACTATCATATTCTTATTTTTTTTTCACCAGATCACTTTCCCACATTCATGTTTTCCTTTAATACTCATTGAGTTGAATTAAGGCCACCTTTGTGACCATTGGTTTGGAAACATGCACTCTAGCCTGAGGCCTCACCTGTAGGTACACAACAGAAACAATGACCTCCTGGTCATCACATTTGGCTGATAGTTGATTAAGATGCTGATGTCTTTAGACCCAAGAATCCCATGTGGCATCTTCTAGGACTATGAAGGCAATCCAGCAGGGAGGGCAGACACAACTCATTTCTAACATACATAACTAAGTTATGTATCAATTTCAGAAATAATATGTTGTCATGTATTTCTGGTAGGTAATCAAGAGAATGGCAGGAGCCAGTGTTGTTTGGGGGCATTCTGGGACCTCTCTGTTTAGAAACTCCTGTGGAGTAATTTCATACGTGATGCTAGTTTTGATTAGTGACTCACTGCTTCAAAGACTGAATTATCCAGCTATTTAGGGTATCTACCTGTGGTTTAAAATGTATGATTTATCCATTCATCTACTGATGGACACCTAGGCTGTTTCCATGTTCTGGCTATTATGAATAAGGCTGCTATGAACATGGTTGAGCAAATTTTCTTGTTTGTGCTGGTGCATCTTCTGGGTATATTCCAAGGAGTGGAATAGCTGGGTCTTGAGGAAGCCCTATTCCCAGTTTTCTGAGATAGCACCAGATGGATTTCCAAAGTGGCTGTACTAGTTTGCATTCCCACCAGCAATGAAGGAGTGTTCCTCTCTCCCCACATCCTCGCCAGCATGTGGTGTCGCTTGAAATTTTGATCTTAGCCATTCTGATGGGTGTAAGATGGAATCTCAGAGTTGTTTTGATTTGCATTTCCCTGATGACTAAGGAGGTTGAGCATTTCTTTAAGTGTTTCTCAGCTATTTGATATTCCGCACTCAGGAAGGACAGCAGGTTACCAAGAAGAGACTTGATACCCTATGAGCATATACAAGGGGAGGTAATCCCCCTCAGGAACAGCCATACAGGAGGGGAATAAGGGGAAAATGGGAGGGAGGGAAGAATGGGAGGATACAAGGGATGGGATAACCATTGAGATGTAACAAGAATAAATTAATAAAAAAAGGAAAGGCAAAAAAAAAAAAGAAAGAAAAAGAAAACAGAGACAGAAGAATGTTAAGAACAAGTTTTGATTGAATAGATTCTGGTTCATTAAATCATGTCCATATGAAAAAAATGTATGATTTATGACAGATATACTTTAAAAGATCTTGAGTTACAGTATTACTAGATGTACCTAGAGAATACAGGTCAGTTCATTATAACTGAACATTCTAAATCACTTCTAAATACAAATAATTCAAGAGGCATCATTTCAATATTTTTTCATAGTATTTCAGAATAGGAATTTAGACTCTCTGCTATCTTATTGGTTTTTTCATATATTTGAGAAAAATGAAATGATTTGTGTCTGAATTTTATCATATGAAGTCAATTATTAAACTTCATTTCTGTGGATAATAAAAGTTTTCTCCTCTCTACTTCTCTACCTCTGTAGCGCTCTCTCTCTCTCTCTCTCTCTCTCTCTCTCTCTCTCTCTCTCTCTCTCTCTCTCTCTGCCTCCCCCACGTGTGTCTCCAGAGATGGTTTCTGTATCTCCCTATTAAACCTCTTAAGTGGATCTGTAAAAAAAAAAAAAAAAAAAAAAAAAAAAAAAAAAAAAAAAAAAGTTTTCTCACGAACTAGGATAGTTTAAAGTAGTGATGTTCATGAGAGTTGGTGATGTATATTCAGTCTTTATTTCTATTTTATTTGCCAGCACCTACCCTTTATTTTTCATAACAAAATGTGAGGGTAAGACCTGGAAGGATTAATTTGTTTTTAACTAATTTTATTTGCCAATTTCATTTATTTATAATACCTACTAGTAACCTTTCCACATCTTCCTTTATTTCTGTTCCAAACTTGTTAGTCCCACTTCCAAACAAACCTGTTCAGCCCATATAATGTAAGTCCGTTTTCAGAGATGTTGATTCTTAATCTTAAGACATAATGGTGGTTATTTACATTTTCATCTTATAGTTCAAGTAAGGAAGTTTGAGAGCAGTTATATATTTTCTTTGAGGGATAAGTAAGGATCAGAAAGCAAGTCTTTCCAGGCTTTCAGCTTTTAGTAAACATTGCCTAAAGTAACATATTCCTTAACTAATTAGTATGATAATCACTACCATTCCTAGGTCATTTGGCTTTATTTTTCACTTGGTGGTGAATAAAAGACCTTGAATACTTTGATCTCTTGCAAACATTCATCATCTCTCAAGGTCACAAGGAAAAACCTAATTAATCAAACAGTGAAGCATTGTTGTGTAAACAAATACATTGTTATCTCCTACTTTTACAATGCAGTATAATGATTTATTCACAAAGGGACAACAGCAATGGCATGCCCTTGGCCTCTGTACTTTTCTTTTTCATGTTATCAAAGTAAACTTCTTTGAATCTTACCTTGAAAATTTCATCCATTTGATGATTTCAGCTACTGTCCAAAATCTGAAAATTGACTCTTAACTTAAGACACACCTTAAAAAGTGCACCAAATATTTCAAGAGATTTGGGATAGATATTAATAATTTTTAAAAATTGAAAAGGCTACTTAACTTGCCTGAAAGTTGGCAAAGCCAAGATTTGGATCTGGACGTATGTTGTGCCTCAAGTTGATTGATGCTGTGGTTCCTTGGAGTTTCATATGCCAGTAGAGGGCTCATTTGTTTGGGAGGGAAAAAAAAAAAAAAAAATTGTAATTTAATTTGGAATCAAGACAGACTTTTGGATATATGTTGCACTGGATTTACATATAAGATCAATATTATATTATGTTTCCACAGAAGAATATTATACAATCTATAGAAATTGTTAAGATGCCTCTAGTAAAAAAATACATCTAGTGTATTTTTTAAATATGAATTTAACATCTCCTTTTATTTCAAAATCTTCACTAATTACCATGTAATAGTATGTTTTATAATAGTGTCTAGAATATAATACATCAGTTATAACTTTTTGAATTTTTAAACTATAATCTACTCACACTAAAATTAATGTCATAAAAAGTGATAAAGCTTTTAACTGTATTAATAAAAAATTTAAATACAAAGTCTAAACTTTCACTGTAGTAATGTTATAGCTCCTGTCTTTATTCTTGTTTTCTGAAAATTTTTGAATTTTGAATGCATTCATATCCAAAGGGGTATAAGAAGATTACAATAAGAATGAATCAGGTTCTGATATTTTCTATTAGAACAAATATAATACTTCATATCGATTTTTTAGGTAGAAAAACAGAGATGTGAACTACAAGGAAACAAACTTTGAGAATTGAAACTGTTGAAATCATTTTCAAAACCATCTGTAGCTGTCTGGGTGTGCCATTTCTGTAATGAAGGGAATAACAACAGCAGTGATTCTTAGAACTGTGCTTTTCTCACATGATCGGCAACAGCCGGATGGAGTGGCATAAGCTAAAATTAGATAAGGATACAGAAAACTGTCAGGTTGCCAGACATGTTTGACATATTTATTGTCCTAAATAGATGACATGTGGCTAATAGCTACTGTTTTGGATGTATAATATATTTGAATATATAATATATATTCAGTATAATGTATATCATTGTTATCACTACAGAAACTGTAGTTGCCACTATTAATTTTTAACTTTTTTCAGCCAAGTTATTTTAGTGGATAATACCACCATACCAGAGGTTTGACTGTCATACACCTTTGTTGCCATCCATTCCTTCTGTTCCAGCAATCCATGGACGTCTGTTTCCACTGTAGACAGCTTTCATTGTCTACTACAGGTGGCTGGTACCTTAGACACTTTATCATGGCTTGCGCAGATCATGATAAGTTGTCTTTGGGTGCCATGGTATCCTGTTTCCTCAAAGAATACACCCCATTAAACAGTCTCTGTCTTTTCTTGCTTACTGTCGATTACCCGGGAATCAGAGTTAGGTGTGCTTGCCCTTGTTAAAGGGCTAGTACTTTGTCTTTATCCTATCTTGCTTATCAACTTAGGTCCATTACTAAGCTCATTTCTATTAAGCTCCATTCTAATCTGTGTTCCCCAACTAACCTTAACTAAGCTAACTACTCACATCTCTCCATCTCTCCCTAAAGAAGTCATCCCTGGATCACCTCTATGCAGCTACAGCAGCTCATGCATGATTCCTTCATGCTGTTTCCACAGAATAAATGATGTGGATGTCCTTATCTTAATATGCTCAGGAGACATGAATAACCTTTTACTTACTTTAGAGTTTCTAGGACACAGTTCAGTATGTTTTTAGGCAGTGACCACTAAGAGATAGACAAAGAGAGAAAATTTTAACATTTTTTTAATATCTTAGTTGTGAGCTGGTACAGGGAAAAAGAGAGTTGGAGTTACATGTGAGGGCTTGGAAGTAAGGTAACTAGGAGGAACAGGAGGAAAAAACTAACCCTATTTTAATAAAATTTTATCAATTCTATTTTATTATACTAATTCTATTTTAATAAAACATAATTTTTAAATTAAAAAATAGAATATGCACATCATAGTGGGAAGATTAGATGTGTCAAGATCTTCTTTAATGCTGAAATGTATTATACGTGTATGAATGATAAATCATAATAACTATTATGAAATTGTCCAGAATGCTATTTAATTCAACATGAAAAATATGAAAACAGGCTTGGCTTTGAATCAAGTAATGTGCAGGGACCCAAGGGTGTGTAACTGAGATATTTGGCTTCTCTTAAAAGGTAAGTTTTTTTGTTGGTAACAAGTCACAAAAGGTAATATAACTATGATGATAACAGTTAATATTAATTTACTACATATAATCTTCTAATATTAAGTGTACCTTATATATTTTCTTATTTGTTATGAGTACTTTTTATAGCTTTCCAGTTGGCAAAACAGAACATTATGAGTGAGTTGTCAAAAGACACACAAATCATCATCAGCAACATTGGAACATGGCCTGGTAGGCTTGTAATTTGTAAGAACTGCCAAAGACTTACTAAATTCCACAGAACATATTTTTTTAAAGGCTCTTATGTTAATGGGGGAAAATGCAATAGGATGGGAATATCCAAGTGTCAAGGATCTGAAGCAGGACCACAGGCAAATTGTCTTCCGGATCTTATTCTCACACAGATGGGCCTCCTGATTGAACCACTAAGAACTCCTATAAAGCTTCACAGCACAGAAGCTCGAAGTAGCAGTGACCAGTAGGGTACACCATGACTCTCCATCACCTACCAACTCTGCATAATGACAGGTTATGTCTGGTGAAGGGCACCAGGAAACAGACTGCTCCTGAGGGAGATTTGTATTTTTTAAAGGCACATCCTAAATATATACTAACACTCTTATCTTGAAACGTACCAAAGAGAGGCCAGCAGACAACCCTTGAAATGAGGACATAAGTTAACTGGCCAGTTGTAAGTTAGCTCAATCTTACGTAGAAGACTTTCTCAAAGTGATGAAAAACGGGGCTGTGGTGAAAAACGGTTGAGTAAAAAGTTCAAGGGAGCTTTGTGGATGATCGATGGAAAAAGCGATCAATGTTTTTCTAGCCCTCTATGTGGGAAAGGAACAGACTTGAAATGCAAATTATAGAATACCATTAATTTTTGAAGTCCTTACTCTAAATCCGTCACTGTGTTATGTGTGCCATGTACATAATCTTTATTCACATTAAGCTACAAAGTCATAACTCTTTTCATTTATAGGTGAGGAAAAAAAGCTTAATGAAAAAAAAAACATAGTTCTTGAAAACTTAGATGTAGTGGCTCTCTCAGGCATCAATTTTATAATATTGTGTGTAGGTGAAGGTGAAAACCAGCAGAAGTTTATTTGTTGTCTATGACCAAATTCACAACCAGATTCAGTAGCTCATTCTAAGCAACTCCTATTTATCCCTTCCTAGTCTTTGCTGAAAAATATTGAGACAAGTTTCAGCTTTACAAGAGTCTTTCTTCTCCTTGTCCACCTGTGCAGGAAACTTTGCCACTGTGCACCCTTTGGGTGCTGCTCAGATGTTTCTATTCCAACATGAGCAACATTTGTATCATCACTGACCTTGATGGTCCTCAAGGAGACACTGTAAGAGCCAGTCTTCTTGAGTGTTTCCAGTTGTACCTAGCTTTTATGTGTCAATATGACAGATTTCAGGGAAACACCTTGGCTTCTCTTAATCCATTTGGCTTAAAGGATATCTGGCAGAAATCCTGATTCTTGCAATGAGCAGGCTGCCCCATCTGTGAGTAAAACCAGGGGAATTTTTAGAGCTTAAAGGTATAATAATAAAAGTTCTATAACTACAAGTAATCAATTTCCTGACATAGTTTTGCGGCTGTAGCATGCAGTGTCATGTATATGTAAGTATTAATATAAATACAGATAAGTTGTATGTGCATTGTGTGTGTATAGTTGATAAATTTATCAGAAATTATCAATATGTTATGCTTGAACTCACTTCATACTCACTTATCTTTTGGGTCTTCTTCACTTTCATAAAGGAACACTTTTCTGACAAGATAAATCAAGTCTTTGTTGACTGGTACTAATTATATCAACTAAGGATGGAGGAATCTTGAAGGAAATTTATTTTTAATTAAAAAGATAATATTTAAAATGTAAGTAGATATTTATGAAAACTCATAAGCTACATTAGTATATGAAATCTCATGTGTCTTATAGGTTTATAAAAGAACTGAGTATTTCCAGTCACTAATCTGTTACTGTGTCTTTTGATTCCAAGGTACCACAGTGAATTGCTAACTTTAAAACAGTGTGCTGAAATTCCCATGATCAAAAATTAAACTGATTGACACCTAGTTTTATCATAGACATATAAGTAATTTCAAAAGTAGCTTGAAGTTTACGGTAAAAACATATAAATTATGTGTTGGTGTCCTGGTTCTATGAAATATTAGTAGTTGTTTTTTATATGTTCATTTGCAAAAGAGTTGTCTTTCATGTACAAGGGCTTAGATTTAATACTCAACTCAAGAAAAAGATTAAAATGAAATGCATTTTAGGGGGAGGAAATTTAAAACTGGACAATTACCATTTAGTAAGATATATGATTTGCAATATTTTGATATTTTAAAATTAAAATCTAAAAAGTAATGTGACACACTGGTTTTTCAGGCGGTTGTTTTGTGATACTTAACAGACTGATGACCCACATATGCAGCCCTTCTACAGTGCCTGAGCTCATGGAATCTTTACTAAAAAGAATTTTGGAAGCTAAATTCTTTATATTCTTACTCATTTATTATTTTATACTTTCATTTAATCAGGTTCCAGCCTGACACCAGCCCCAGCCCCACTCTCCCTGCTGTCCCCACTTCCCATTCTCCTGTCTCCTTAATCTCAGAGAAGGCGGAGCTCAAGTCATACTAAACCACTCTGGCACATCATACAACATCAGGGTTAAGAACACCTTCTCCTACTGATTCCAGATGAAGCAGGCATCCTGGGGGAAAGGGATCCAGAAACAGAACAGACCACAGAGTCAGAGATAGCCCTTGCTTCCATTGTCAGAGGACCCACATGATGAACCTGATGCACGTGTGTTATAAATGTATAGAAGGTCTGGGTCCAGCCCGTGCACACTTCTTGGTTGTTGGTTCATTCTTTGGGAGGCCCGATAGACCCAGGTTAGTTTACTGTAGGCCTTCCTGTAGTGCCCCTGACCACTCCCTCAATCTTTCCTTTCACTCTTCCATAAACCTCCTAGAGCTCAGCCTATTGTTTGGCTGTGGGTCCTTGCATTTGTTTCCATCAGCTGCTGGATGAAGCCCCTTAGAAGTCAGTTATGCTAGATACCTGTCTGCAAGTGCAGCTGAGTATCGTTACAGTATCAGGATCGGCGTTCTCCCGTGGGGTGGATTTCAAGCTGGGCCAGTCATTGGTTTGCTAGTTCCTCAAACTCTGATAGTCTTTATTCCTGTATTCCTTGTAGGCAGAACAAATGTTGGGTGGAAGATTTTATGGGTGGATTGGTGTCCCTCTCTGTCCACTGAAAGTTCTGCTTGACTACCGGAAGCTGCAAAAATGCTAACCTCATTGTTAGCAATCTCTGCTGCTGTCACCCCATAGACTACAAGCGTGTCCTCTATCCCAGAGATGCTCTTCAACCTATTCCAGTTGTCTCTCCTGGTCCTCCTCTCCTTTCTTACCTTCCCCTATTCTCCCTACACCTGATAGTCACCGCTGTTACTTTACCCTCCTCGTCCCTCCCCCCTCATAGTCCCCTCACTCCATCCACTTCAGATGTCTGTCAGTGAGAGACTCTGCAGTCATATATAGAGGCTTAAAACCTCTGTTGGTGTGTTTGCAGGAACATGTTAAGTAGATCTCAGAAAAAGAGCTTTAAATTATGTAACTCAGGTTTCTCTTAAGAAATTGATACCTCTTCTACCTACCCCAAAAGGATGTCAGGAGGTAAAAAATGAAATCAAAGCAGCATGTGTGAAAGTGGTTTGTGAATGGCAAGACAGCCTACGTAGACAAACAGCTTTGTTAGCAATAATGACCAGTGCACCTGATCATTTCTGAAAAATAGTATTGTTAGTAAGTTAACCAAAGCAGAACATCCTTCTGTTCATATAAAAACTGTCAAAATAGCTGTGTATATCAAAACATAATTGCTTTTGTGAAAGAAAAAGAAGATATAAACAAATATATATATGATTTTCAGGGGCTTTGTAAAAATTTAGGTGTCAGTCCTCTTAAAATAATAAAAGTAAAAATTATTGAGAGAAGTTGGGTTGCTTTTGTTCTTGTTTCTGGTCTATTTTACACCATTCTACCTTTTACAACACTGAAGAGCATAAATCCCCAAACAGTATTTCTTTAGGTTATTGTGTTTTTCAAGGTAGAGTTATTTTAAGTGAAATCTCCAAGGAGTGAAGAAAATGTGCTGAAAATGCCTCCGTGATCAGACTCTCCCTTCTTGGGAAACTTATGGAGTACTTTTCAAATCCAGGTCAGAATATGTTTTTGCACTGTTTTGATTTTTATATAATTCTCAGATGCGACTACAATAGCTAAGAAAGTTGTTAGGAATGGAAAATGTAAAACCAGACAACATAGGTCTCCTTGGTCCCAAAGGAAAGCCATGCCATCTTGATACTGAATAAAATATATGAAATAGTATAGATTTTACAAAGATTAAATACACTTTCTTTAAACACAACTAATAAATGATGCATTTCACTAAATACCCCATATATATATATATATAAGAAGTTTAAAAAACATAGTGATAAAGGAGATGTTTAATTTGGAATGATATAAAATGGAAATTAATTTTGTATAACACTTGTTAGAGAACTGAGTTGTGTGTGTGTGTGCATTTGAATGTGAACCCAGTTTATAAATATAATCTGTTCTAATATAAAAGATAAATAAACTTACACCAATATTATGGGAATAATCTCCAGATAAATGTAAATTCATATTTTTACATTTATCTAAAAGTGAAAGAGGATATTAAATGACATAATATCAAATTATTTTCATTTAGAAGACATAGTAGTTAGAAATGATAAAATATCAATTCATGGGCAATTCATTAGCACACTTAAGAATTCAGAAGAGCGGATTTAGCCTAGCATGGACACACATTGACTAACTGGCAGAACTCTTGCCAGTCTGCCCTACCCATGTTTAAAACCTGCAATCACAGAGAATGGGCAAAGCCAGTCCTTAGCAAACACAAACAGATGAAGTGAGCAATTTCTGATGAAGAAGAAAAGCTGGGAGAATTTGAAGAAAATGCCAGAGAATTGCTTGATAGTAGGAACTGTACTTGTGTATGGCTCTTAAGGAAATTGTCTCCTTAGAAAATTGTAAGCTCTCAAAAATGGACTAAATAAAAAAGGACAAAACTAAGCATCTTACAGATCAGCTTTATGTTTTTACCCCACCCCCACAGTTGTTCATTTTCTTCAAGAGTGGCCTAGGTGTAGTTAAAGTGGTTCTAGTGATATGTTGAATGGCTTTCCATTGAAGCCTCTTACAATTGTTACAGTAAAACTCTACCGAAACATAATGGAGTAATCTTATTAGTGAATTACAGGCAATTTCTAATTAAATGACATATAAAATATGTAGTAAAGCACTATTTAGATAAAATACATTTAGATTGGTCATTTGTGTATGTGATTATTCTACATAATAGTGTCTGCTTATTAATTGAGAGCATATACAGAAGAGCACACTCCGATGTTCTGCATGGGAAGGAACAGGAAGTTCTAGTGTTCAAGGAACTAAAAGGCTGGGAGGAGGAAGTAGAATGCGTGAGAACACCTACATGGCACACACACACATAAATATAGAGAGTAGTAATATGCATCCTTATGCAACACACAATTATAGAAGTCAAAACAAATCAAGAACTGAAATATGGTTGAATTGTTTTTTTAGAAAAAGAGTATCACATGGTGTTGACAAAATGAGCCAGAGGCTGGAAAAATGATATATGAAGCAAGAAAATTAGCAGCCCACAGATCTGAGTCCAGGAATGATGAGAAAATTGGAACACGGCATCAGCCTCATGGAAGAGCTTCAAACACAGCCTAAGGCCAGATTTGCCTGGATTTAAGCCTCATTTGGGAGGAGTTATGTAATCTGTCAGTGTCGTACATCTATCATCTATAGAATGAGTATTTATTTTTTCTCTATTTTTACGAAATGGTCTTAGAGAACCAATGAATTAACATACAAATTCTTTTTATCTGAAATTCAACAGCTAAAAAACAATAAGCAAGCTTCAGTTTCTATTGTTCCTGTCATGTACAGATAGGAGACCTGTTTTCATGACTGAAAGGAGGTCAAATTATGAAATAATATCAATACCTTCACAGACAATGTACTTTACATTTGTCTACATTTGTCCTCTTATGTTCTCAACAATCCTAAGAGGGGAGTATTGCTTCTTTTTTATTTTAAGTTGATTAAAATGAGATATAAAGAATCTCTCTCTCTCTCTCTCTCTCTCTCTCTCTCTCTCTCTCTCTCGCTCTCTTACACACACACATACACACACACACACATATGGAGGGAGAGGAGAGGAGAGGAGAGAGAGAGAGAGGGGGAGAAGGAGGGAGGGAGAGAGAGATGGAGAAGGAGAGGGAGAGGGAGAGGGAGAGAAAGTAAAGAAGAATGGTTTGAAGGCACAGGGTGTGGCCTTTCGTCCATGTTTTTAACAGATAATCAATAGTATCTTGATTAAGCATTGCCATGTCCTGACAAGGGAATAGATTCTGTCTCAGAAACAGTTTTACTGGATGAGCTTGGAGCTGGTAAAGCAGAGATTCAGGCAAGTGCTAGGAGGCCTTTGGGAGCAGCCGGAAGTGAGTAGTAATGCTGCTTCAGTCACGGTTTTATGTGGAGGATGGCAGCACAGAGATTTTTCAGAAGCCTCAACCAAGACCTGGGATTTGTTCCCCAGACATTGACAGCAGTTGTTTGGAAAACCTGAAAGTGACAGTTCAGTGAGCAAGAATAAGACGTGGAGCCCTCATGACTAGGAAAAAGGAAGGCTTCCAACGGGTGGCAGAGAAAGCAACAAGATGTCATCACATGAAACCAAGCCTGGATGGTCTGGTTACCTGTACTGTTTTTAAACAGTGCTACTGGAATCCACCTTGTTTGCATTCAAGAATTCAGTGAATACATTTTCTCCTATTTTGTGATGCATTTCCCCTGTCCCAGTAGAGCGCTTGCTTATATTTTCTTGGCTGCTTGTTGAACAGCAGTCACTTAAAAGGAGACAAAACAGTCCTGGAAGACAATGACTGTTCCTAATACAGTTGAGATTTTTAAGCTATGTAGCTTTAGACACTTTATGAGCAAGTACTAGAAATAAATGTCATGGTTAATGCACTTCAGCAGTAAATGGTTTCAAAACAGAAAGTGTTGCCAGGAGTAAACTGTTTAGCTAAGGAGAAGAGAAATCATGATGGAGTGGTAAATTGAGTTTATATTGTGCCCTCCTGGGGGAACTCCAAGCTCTCTACAGATATTCCTCATTACTAGCTGGAGTACCTATGAGAAATATGCAAAACTATTGTTTTCTCCAGTTTTTATATAAGATGCTACACCCGGGAATTTACTGGATTGTCTGTGAGCAGAAATAGATCTCTCATTTTCACAGAAAATGCTGTTTATTAAATTGGTTGATTGTCTTATACGTCAGTTCCTCATCATAAATGGAAAAAAGTGTCCACAACAAAAGCAAACTAGCAGACAAATAAAGAGCAAATGAACCAATCAACTTATTTCAATAATGTACATTATTGTTTTAAATAAGAAAATTTTAATAGACATTTTCAAGAGCCCAAGACTTTTGTGAAAACATGTAGAGGAACAGAGCTGTTTTCTTGGTTCTACAACCTTCGTTGGCAGCATTTCAGTCCACATCTGGGATAATCTGTGCCTCTACGATGATGAAGCCATGATGATGGAGCCATGATGATGGAGCCATGATGATGGAGCCATGATGATGGAGCCATGATGATGGAGCCACGATGATAGACCAATTCTTGGAGTTTCTAAAAATAAAAAATTGCAGCAAAGCTCTGCAACTTTCAGCCAAGCTGCTACTTGTTAGTGCATAGCTGGAGTGTTTGGTGTTGTTGTTCCTTTACATACCTTTTCTCCAAACTCCTTGCCTCAGTTTTAGTGATTCAGAGATCACTTGGGTTGAGGCATAGTCTCCACACTTGAGTGGAGAGAGGGATTTGACTTTCTCAAGTACTCTGGTGCCTCACATTTGACTATGTCCCCTGGCGAGGGAGACCTAGTGGCACTCAGAGGAAGGACAGCAGGCCACTGAGAAGAGACTTGATACCCTATGAGCATATACAGAGGGAGGTAATCCCTCTGAGGAACAGTCATAGGGAAGGGGAATAAGGGGAAAATGGGAGGGAGGGGAGAATGGGAGGATACAAGGGATGGGATAACCATAGAGATGTAACAAGAATAAATTAATTAAAAAGAAAAAAAAAAGAAAAAAAAGAAAAGATGGGGGTGGGGAAGAGAATGACCGCAGCTCCCCCGATCCTGGGATATAACTGGTTCTCCTCTTTGAGATTACTTTAGAAATCTGGCAGCACCTACTAAAGCTAAAGCAGTACATATCTTCTTGGCATGTCGGACACACCTACAATGCAGACATTCAGGACACTAACGCAGGAGGATGGCTGAGAGTTCATGGCAGGTCTGGCCTGCATCCTAGTTCTAGACCAACCTAGGCTACAGTGTGCCTATCTCAGTATCTGTAATGACCTTGAAATCTTAAAGGTCATTGTTAAAAGATTAAGCTATCTTTTATTACCCTTTTCATGCTACAGCATGACATTTTAAAGATGAATCATGCTAAGTGTGCATAACGCAGTTGTGTTGTAAGAATGAAGATCTCAATGTTCATTTGTCACATCTTAATAAATAAGTTGAGGCCAGAAAAAAAAAAAGCTTCAAATACTTGTCCCTTTGGATATCCTTTCACATACGTCTGCTTGATTGTTATTCTCAGACATGGTAACTCTTGCTTTCACTGCTCTTAATTGTGTAAGTACCTAGACAGTTGATTCTCTTCTTATGACTCTTTGAGAGATAAAATATTTTAGGATTGCTGACTATGTCTTGTGCTATGGTTTGAATCTGGAATGTCCCCAAAATGTCCACATACAGTTGAGGGACTATAAAGAGTTAAGGAGGTGAGAAGTACTGAGGATTTGATTTCAATGGAGTCCCTGTTGTACACACCTGTAATCACAGCACCCTGGGGGATAGAGGCAGGCAGATCTTTGTGAGACTGTGGCCAGCTTGGTCTATTAAGTGAGTACAGGAAGGCTATACAAAGAATCCCTGTCTGCATAAAACAAAACAAGAAACAGAAAACAAAACAAAAACAAAAACAAACAAACCAAACCAAAGCTCCTGGCGGCCCTCTTCTTTCTCTTCTCTTTATGTTATAGCTATGCATTAACATTATTGTCACCATGAAGTGCTTGCTTTGTGTGGGCCCAGAACAGTCCTTAACTGCAGCCTCTAAAACTGTACTGAAATGAACCTTTTCCTTTTGAAGGATCCTCATTGCTTAGGTCTGTGACCATAACATATACATGACATTGTGTCTCCAGTCGCTGCTCTGGTTTCCTTTCCTATGGCTGGGATAAAACAGTATTTCCAAAGCAACATGGTGAAGAAAGGGTGATTCAACTTATTGCTGATGAATGTCAGGGAGAAACTGAAGGCAGGAATCTGGTGGCAGGAACCAAGGAGAAACATGGCTTACAGGTTTGCTCTCTGGCTCCTCCTAGGCTAATCTTCTTAGCCATCTCAATCTATCTGTCACGAGATGTCCTTGTTCACTGCTTTGTACAATCTTTCTGTCCCTTCTTCCTAAACCTGAGTTGTAGGTATTGTGATGTATATGTGTCAATGGGGCTGGGAACCCCATAGTCACTTATTCTCTGAATGTTGAACAATTGTGGATTTCTAGAATAACCTCCATCTGCTTCAAAAAGATGATTCTTTGAGGAGTGAGTGTTCCAATTATCTGTGAATATAAATATTTGGAATCCAGTTATAAATTGTATTTGTTTACCAAATGGCAATTGTAGGCTTTCCTCTAGGGTCTATGATCATTCTAGCCATGGGTGGTTGGCATGGATTCCTCTCTTTAAGCAGAACTCAGTCCAATTATACAGTTGTTGGTTAGTTCCAAGATTAGAAAAAGCTCCACTATTCCACCACTGTGGTTGTTGTGCTGAGACAGTCATTGGGATAGTTTACAGATTTTGCAGCTGGTAAGACATGTGATTGCATCTCTCCTTTATTAGTTTGCATGTCATCTTCTAATACAATGATATCTAGGCTTCAAGAAGGAGGGTTACAGGGCAATTCCAGCACAATTCACCAAGTCCCGTGTCCAAAGCATATGATGTCTTCAGCAACAGGGCTCTGCTTTAAGATTCGGGGAGGAAACTAATGTCAATATCCTATACTGGTTAGGGAGTCTCCTGCAATTCCTAACCTACAACTCAGAGGGATGTTTCTAATACCTGGCACTGAGATTTTGTTAGATAGTTAATGGCTTCTGAGAGAAATGGGCTTTGTCATCTTGTGTAATATAACTCAATTTAAACAAAATATTTCATATTTATTTTAAGAAAACTTGTAAAAGAGCGCATTTCTGTGGTCTTTTCAAATATCCTTAGGGCTATCAAATTCCAAAAGTCTTCATCAAATGCCAATCTCTAAGGTAATTTTTCTGACTTGAAATACCCAAAGAATTTAAGCTTTCTTTGACATGGTTGGCTGCATCTTACACTCTTGTATATGCCATGGAGTCATATAGAAGTCTAGAAGCTTGTTTAAACATGCACTAATATTGTACATTGCCTAGATATTGATTAAAGGTATCTATACAAAGCTATTTCTTTATGTATACATCCTTTTACTCCTGTATATTATATACTGACATTCAATTTTAACTATGTAAAAGAAAATAATTATAATTTCAATTAGTCTGCCAAGAGCTTTCGTGTTTATTTTTTTGTCTGACAATTTCATGTCATTTGCTTCAGCTCCTGTGGTTATATCTGGTCTTACTTTATATTACACGTCTAGCAGTTTATACCTACTTTTCCTCTATAAGGCGTCACATGTAGATATTATTTATGGCTGTTTTTCACATAAGCAAGTGCCCTGTCTGATCTACAGAAAACAGAAAAGATTCTTTTTAGCTCCTTATCATTATACTATTACCACATATGCTTTTTAATATGTTTGAAATATGAAGGAAGCATTGTATCTTTCTATCTACATTTGAAATCCTTTTACTTATTCTTGTATATTAAAGGAAGCAGGAATAGGCCTCTTTCTTGCTTATCTGTGTTTATTACATGAGACAAGATGAGTGACTTTTATATACTCTAAACCCTTTGAAACTGATAAAATTGGCAAAATTATGAATCTCTTGGCTCAATATATTTCATACACAGATCAGATTAAAGTGGACAGAATCCTAAAGGATATTAAAAAATTGTCATCAGAATTTTTTTAAATTTTGTCCTTTTCTAGCATCCTTGATGGTATTGATTTCCAAAAGCATCATCAAATGTTAATGCCTGAGGTAATTTCTCCAATTTGAAATAGCCAAGGAAATTAAGCTTTTAAGTTATATTTTTAAATCTTACCAGTGGTTCAACTTATGTGAGTGATGAACTTGTGGCTGCTGATGTCATGCAGTGATAATGGAAACAGTGGAATCCTAACTGCAATCTTAAAGTTATATCCTGTTTCTGTAATATACTCTTCAATCCATTCCAAAGTTATATACTGACTTACCACTCTGGATTAAACCCCAAACTGCAAACTAGTAAGGATAATGGCTAGAACATATATTCTTCCCTAGGTGTCTGGGAGACATTCTATGTAATTGATTCTGGATCAGTGCACTAATCCAGAAGATAAATTTTATTTAAAAAAATCTTTTAGTTCAGTAGCACTCCAGCTAGGGAATTAAAGAAATGAAATCACTTCCTTAATCTTTAAATGTTAAGGGGAGTGGACATGTTGGCCATTTCCTTTTCAAGCAATTAGCCAATTGTCAAATGTTTCTAACATGACATCAAAATGAACTTCAACAGGGAAGTATTAACCCATTATCCTTTCCATCATCCTTACCACAGAGTACCACAGAAATACCAATAGGATACACTCTGGTGAATTTAGAATTACTCAAAAGATAATGAAAATGAACTAACATTTATCAGTCTAGAAACAGAAGAAAACATCTTACAATTCAAAAGCATATTGTAGAGTGCAATAGCATGCCTATGTATTATAGAATGACATACAGTTATCAGGACGTGACGTTAATCCAAATGTGGGAATAATTAACATGTCAATAGAAATATCCAACTAGGAATTTGTAAAGGTGGTATATGGAAATCATGAAGCACCTAAATGCAATACATTAAAAATCCAGCAGTGGCTATCACTGACAAGTTGGGGTGTTTTTCTCCAGGAGTCTCATGGATTTATGAGAACAAAATAAAGCAATTCAGATATTAATAGAAAATTGTTCTTCCTGAAGTCTTCCACAAAAGAGAGCAATTATGAAAATAATGTTCCTACACAGTTTTGAAAATAAGAAAATCAAAATAGTCAAGGTAGCTGAAATAGGATAGACATGTATTAATTTCTACAGGTCACAACAGCCTGTTGCAAGCTGTTAAAAAATGACAAATTTAATTCAATTTAATTTGAGTTTTAATGATTTTTCTCTCACATTGTCCTTGCATTTCTTTTTCTAGCAGCAAGTCTTAGCACAAACTACTTTTTGAAAGTTACTTAATGTTAAAGAGAAATTTTTATTTTTTGTGAACTTAAATTTTGTTTTTAAATTGTTCTTAAATACATCACTATCAACTATCACATTATTTTGCACTAATATCACAAGAGAATACATGAACTGAATACATCACTATCAACTATCACATTATATTGCACTAATATAACAAGAAGATACATGAACTGAGGGGGTTGGTCTCGGCATTCAATGTGACAGAGGCTTTCTCATATGACAAAGAGATTTGCTACTTTTCATCCCTGTAGTCAAAGACAGGTCACACCACCTCTCTAAATTTAAATTCCCTATATGCGGAGTTGGTACGCAACATCTCCGTGCCAGTACAGTTATGAGTGGCAAAGTCATGTCTGGAAAGTGCTTAATGGAGTACTTCATATATAGAATTTTTCTAAAAAAGGCAACCAGCATTACCAACTATTATTCAGTCATGCAAATTAATGGACAAAGTTTTTCTGTTTTTAATTAAGTCGGCTGTGATGTCCAGTTACTTCTAGAATACAATTAACAAAAATTACATGAAGAAGCCAGGATCAAAAGTAGACAAAGGCTTTATTGTCATGGAAATTCAATAGCTCATGCTACTTGTCTTTTTCCTTTGATTCTCTTTGTGATAAACATAGAAAAATGTAGAAGAATGGTGCTTCAAAATGATATGATATGATTTAAAATATTTGTGTAAGTAGTTAGAGGAATAAAAGGGAACTAATTAGAAAATTAAAATCAATACCTTTTCTCTAAAGAAATCAAAGGAATATGACTTATGCAAAAATAACTATTGTTGAAAAAGCAATAAAAAAGGGTTGTGAGTATGATCTTCAATAATTATGTTTCACAGACCATTGTGACAGAGGGACAATTGCTAGTTGAAGCTAATAATAAATTATCATGTGTTGACTAAATCTACTGAGCACTGTCTCGTCTGAATTTAGTTCAAGCTTTTAATTCCCAAATTAATATCTTTGTTTTTCAAAAATAAATCCTCCATTTTCCTTTCTATTCTCTGTTATGCCTCTGTAAACAAAACAAAACAAACAACCACAAAAACAAAAGCAAAAATAAAAAAAAAATATTCAAGCTGGCAAATGCTACTGAGAAACACTGTCTCCCTTGGAGGAGTCTTTGGGACACTCCCAGAGCTCCTCTCCTGGAGACTTGAGCAGGTCTGCTTCTGGCTTCTTATACTGTCACTCACCAGAAGGAGGCATCAGAAGGTTATCCCCAAGCTGAAATTGAAATCAGACCTACTGACCCTAAAGTAAAAACCATGCATTTTGCCCTTTGGGCTGGGTCACATCTTAGTCAGCCATTGTAAATTTTTAGTGTCTACCGTTTGTTTTCCCATTCAGTATTTTGAAACACTTCCTCAGGGCATTTTACAAAAACAAACCTGAAAGAGTAGAATTTAAGCTGCCAGTCATGAACTTGTATAGTACATTTAAAGTGGAATCCATTCTTAACTGAAAATACGCCTTGGTCAAAAATTTAAATCTGACACAAAGTGACAAATTTGCCATTTTCTTAAGATTAATTATGTCCATTCTCCACACTTGAGTGGAGAGTGGGATATGACTTTCTCATGTACTCTGGTGCCTCACATTTGACTATGTCCCCTGGAGGGGGAGACCTGGTGGCACTCAGAGGAAGGACTGCAAGTTACCGAGAAGAGACTTGATACCCTATGAGCATATACACGGGGAGGAAATCCCTCTGAGGAACAGTCATAGGGGAGGGGAATAAGGGGAAAATGGGAGGGAGGGGAGAATGGGAGGATACAAGGGATGGAATAACCATAGAGATGTAACAAGAATAAATTAATAAAATAAAAAAAGAATAATTATGTCCATTCTATGTTAGCTGATGTTATAGCATTCATTAGTTATTTGTAAATAATCACATAAAATTAATAATAAATTAATATTGTCAGTGGAGTTATTATTTGATTCTACTTAATTTTAATTTTGAATTTTCTAGAAAATTTCGTATATGGAAAAAATTGTCTCCATCACACCAGGCCCTCACTTTCCCCTCCAACTTCAAGCAGTTCTCCTTATTTCTCCTTTCCAACTTCATTTCAAAAGACAGAAGCAAGTATTTATATCTCCTCACCTCTTCTGTTGAAAACCAGGGCACATTTTTCATATTAATGTTCAAATCGTCATTATTTAAAAAGAAACTTTTACTCCATGCTTATCTATCCTTTGTCAGTTGTAAGTACTTAATCCCTTTAGTCCCAGTTTCTAATAAACGTGGCTGTCATGGCCGAAAGAAGCAACAAAGGGATTCTCACTTGATCTATCAACTGGTAGGAGAAAAGAGTCAACATAGAGACTCCAAAAAACATTTACAGGCATTGATTGTATTGGTTCAGTGAGTACCAATCCTGTAATCCCTTGTCGACAATTGACAGCCTTTAGAAATATACTTGGTGACATGCTCATTGTTTCTTATATGTGCCATAGTGGTTGGGATATATTTAATAAACAGAATTTTGCCTCACTGGAAAGCTTGATTTTTTTATGCATGGCAGATGCCAGGGGAGTATAGGACTATAAAAATATTCACTGAATCTCATTAAATGACCCAGTGAATACACTTAGAGACAGAATAGTGTCACACACACACACACACACACACACACACACACACACACACACACACA